>JBBMOE010000047.1:990681-1072105 GCA_037975065.1 Chaetodon trifasciatus | reverse complement strand
CCCCCCCCCCCCCCCGAGGTATATCTAGTGCAATGCATCAATCTGTAAGTGTTTTTAAACTCGACTGATCCAAATCATACTTGATTAAATTGGGTAATATCAACACAATTAAGCTGTGTAACGTCTATAATATAATGCAGACAGGAAGTACGCTTTAATTTGAGGCTCTTTACATCTACATGGGTAATGTAGGAAATGTGCAAGTATTCTTTTTTTTTTGTGCGGCCAGTCAGTAATAGGTACGAGGATAACATAAAGCCACCCATCAGGTTTTTCTTAAACTCTTTTGCATTATCTTCCAATGCTTTTTTTAAAGAAGTCGTTTACATGCAAAGGGAGCAGCATCGCAGGCAATGTACTGAGACACAAAGTGAGCATGTTGTGCAGGCATGAGCTGGTTTAGGAAGTGCTTTCTGGTGCGTTATTTATATATGTTTCTTGTTAAAATCTATTAAATCTATAGATAATATATCTAATGTCAGAATAAGTCTCTACACCACCTGTACATTCAGTGTTTAATGTACCCCACTCACTTCTGAGATGGTTGGCTGTTGTTTGACAGACTCAGGGTGTAGGTCCTGGTCCATCAGCAGCGCAGTAGGTGGTAGCAGCCTACCTCAGGCGGGGTTGGCGGCAGATTTGCTGTGCCCCAACAGTCAAGGCTGCCACAGCAATTTTACCGGATCGGGCTCCTCTCATTGTAGTTTGGGTTGCCTCGCATAACATGGTACCACTTAAGAGGATCGTTAGTTGTAACAAGACCTCATAGCTGCGAAAACCCCACCGACCACAGCGCTCTTCAAAGACAATGAAAACCTTCCAGCGGATTCGTGGCCGTTCCCCGCTGAGAGGACGCGACTGACGACGTGGCTTCAAATGGGTGCTGTAGCATACCTGTAGCACGACGACGTTACTGTCCTTTTTATGCAGTTTTATTTTCATTTAGCTTAACTCACCACCACTATCCTCGTAGCAGAGTCCATTTGATGCACTGCAGTGGATAACAAGAGAAGCTCCTCTGCTGAGGGTGTGCGGTGTTTGTTTTTCTGGCGTGGAAAGCTTCAAAGATATCATACGGCAGATGGAGTTGTAAAAGTATCAGCGCTTGTCATATTAGTTCCACTGGCTGTGTTCTGTAATTGACTGTTCAAAAGTGTTTTGTCTGTCAAAGGATTAGGTTTTGGGCATTTTTGCGGGGTGCCTTTTTAGAACTAAAGGCCAGACACATCAGAGGCTCAGCCAAACGGGCCATTTAACAAAAAACGAGATCCCCTCCTTTGTGCAGATGCTGCTCTTAAGATCTTGTTTTCCAACAGCTTAGTTAAAACAAAAGAGCAAGCTGATCTCTGACATTGATAGTTTTGAGTTTTTTTGTTTTAATGGTCTCCACCAAGCTGTTAGCTCAGCCTGGGAGAAGGCACGGAAATTCCTTTTTAATTGCCGAGCGAGCAGAAAGGGCTCGGCGGACATCTCTCTTTCGACGCTGGATTAAAATGAATATTTAACCAGACAGCCCTGTTTAATAGTTAATTTCTTTAAAGCCTTTTGTCTTTGTCAACCACGGGGTGCCAATCCATTTCGAACTGTACAAATGGATCTCTTGCAGCCTCAGACGGGAGACAGATGCTTTCCCCTGATAAAGTCATGAAGGGTAAATCCATCTATTATATACCCTCAAGATAATGCCCGAGGGGAAGCAAGAACAAATACTGTTGCCAGGCAAAGTGTCAGTGAGGCATAGATATACAGATTTTAATAATATTCTGCTTTTCTAATAATGTAATGTTTGCACTAAACACAAACAGTGTATTGAGAGATGATGCACTGATAAAGTCCTGGTTCTTATATTAACGTTGAATCTTTCATAAGCCAGCTGTCTATAATGAAGCTGTTGACATTGTCTTTGCACATTTTGTACATTTCAATTGCAGCTGAGGGATTAAAACATTTAAAGGTGCTCAGTAAAGTAGTGGATGGACAGGGAACTGCAGGCGATTCATTTGTAAAAGAGAGTTGGCAGACAACAGCGGCAGTCTAATTAAGTACTTGTAGGTTGTTGATTTTATGCAGTGCAGCTTTCCCATTGATGTGAATCCTTAAAATACCAGCTCACCTCATGCAGTCAGTAAAACAGGCCTTATAAAATCCAACCAGTGAGTTTAGGAAGGTGTTGGAAACAGTTAAAGCGAGGTCTTTCTCAGTGTTGGTTTTCAATAATTTCCCTTCAACAATACATTTACATCAGATGGTACAAGATGTACTACAATGAGCCAGAGCTCAGTGTGGTAAGACTCCAGTAATTATACTGTAAGTACCATGAAATACTTCAAAATATTAAAATGATGAATGGTAGCTGTATCATTCTGAAATGTGACCTGGCAGTCAGAGATAACACATGATGTGTAAAAGCCAGTTCTGGCTGTTCTGGCCTTCCATGCACGCAAAAGCTAACTCTGGCTAGCATAAAGGCTAAAAATGGGCACTTTCACATCTTGAGTTTTGGTTCTGTGTCTTAGAGGGTATCAAGCACATACAACATACTATCATGTACATGACATTTTTCACTTGAGATATACATGTTTTTCATCTTAAACTCGAGCCTTTGCACTTCAAAAGGAGAAGGCCTCTTGTAGGAGCTGTCAACCGCACGTCGTCATCCTCCTCTGTGAAGATCGCACTTAAGAGATGCAACGCTGCTCACACGCAAAGCGGCTTCGAGCTGTCAGTGCCGCAGCTTGTTTGGGCAAACACACCTCGCCACAATAGAGCTGCCGTCGCCCGAGGGGATGAACGCGGCTGACTGATGGGCAGGTGGAGCTCCTCCTCTCCACCTCCCTGATTAGCCTTTAGTTTTTGACAAAACACTGTGATTATGGGTTTCGGTGATGAACAAGGTGAGATTAACACCATTGAGACTTGAGTCAGAAGAGGGGGGACAACACCCACCTGGGCTCTGTCTGGCACCAGTGAACCTTCGTACACCTCACACTGAGTGTGCCACTGACTGACCTCATGCACGCTGATTATATGTTGTTCACCATCTTGGACACTCAATCTGACTCATCTGTTTTCTGTCTGGGCAAATTAGAGGCTGAATATTTCTGGTCAGCTTGTTAGCACCACATCAGAATTTGTCTTTACTGAGCAGCTTCTCGAGCTCTGTGTAGCAGCACCGGCGCTGTCGGTGTCTCCGCTTCAGCTTCCTTTGACCATTCTGGACCTGCTCCGCCTCTGAAACGGATAGTGGCGTGTCAGCACCTCCAGCGTGCATTGTGGAGGCAGTCGGCGCGGAGGCCCCTGGATGTCTGGAGGACAAACCGCTCCTCTGGCAGCAGTGTCACACTGAAGCAGATTGCGGACAGTGATAATGGCTCGCTGAAGATGCACTCCTTTTAGAAGTGGCCTTCTCTGCCTGTCATCAACCCTTTGCACTGCTGCGCATTAGCAGATTGGGGCCAGAGGTTTGCATGCCTGCCTGTTCAGTGGACGTAATATCACTGATTATTGCCAAGCCGTGGCCCAAATGTTTTTGTTTAGCGGAGCAGCCCAGAATTACCCTTTATGACATGAAGAAAGTAAAAGTATTATGATAGAAAAGGCAATGGCTTTGCAGTGATGCTATTTTTTGTCAGATGAATACATGCTGTGTTTTGATATGCGGTACTGTACTGCATTAAAATCCGTGACAGAGAGGTGAATAGCAAATGTCATGAGTGCTGTTTTCTGTCGAGCCCAAACTTAATAGTTATTTAGCTCTTTGTATTTTAGCCTGCCTTCGTCTTTTTAGCTGCTGCAGAGACAATTATCTGTGCACTTTATTGTGACATTGTGAGACTTCACAAGCTTCTGGTCTCGACCTTTTTCAGGAAAAAAGGGCAGGTGAAGTCAAAACACATGTATCTTGAGAATAAAACATCCTGACGCTGAGCCGGGACGTTTCTGGTTTTATGCTAGCTAAACAATGAGCAAGTAAAAAATGAGTTTAAGGTATCTCCTTTCTTAAGACGTCACGTTTCTGGATTTGTGTATTTTTTATTTATTTTTTCTATGAAGCTCAAGTTTACCCTCTCTGTCTGAAGGTAACTTAGCCAAAGGCAAGCAGGAACAGTCTTTGTAGTGCTGAGATCCGTGGATAATTAACAAAAGCAGCCCTGTTTATGGCGTGCCCGTGAGCCAACCCTGAATGCTAATTTCATTCAAGCCGAGAAGCTTTTGGGGCGAGGGCATCACAGGGAAAAACAAAAATGGTTACCCACATGCACCAAGGATTTCCCTCAGCCTTGGGTGTGTCTCACATTCTCAAAATCTCAGTTTAATAGTCAAATTTATTTACTTAGCCCACAATCACAAGGCTGTCTCATAGGGCTTTACAGTCTGTACGGGATGGGATTTTTCAGTGGCACGTTCAGGGTTAAGTTCATTAGCCATGTGCTGAAAGAGCCATGCATTGTTTTAAATATTAACAGGGGCAGGATTAATTATACCCAGATTTGCATTTATGCGGTCAGATGGTTGGCTAATTGAACTAAATGTTAGTTTTGTTGTTCATTTGCTGCAGCTTTGACTGATTTGAACATTTTCTTAAAGTCCTTTAAAGCCTTTTGAATAAAGGGCTGTTCTGAATAAGCATGCATTATGTTGTAGCTCGTCTATTGAAGAAAAGCACTTTCGGTACGCTATAGTAAAGTGCTCTCTACCAGATGAGCATTATGAAGACATCACATTCATACCAGACCCCCTAGATTTAGACCCGCTGTCATTTCTCACTACTCTGCAGTTTGAGTAATTGTTTCCGTGCTTTCAGCTTCGGCTCTTAATACTTAAAATTTAAAAAGGGCTCTCGCCTGTTCTCCAATGACTATTATTCAGACTGAATTTCCTGAATCTTAACTGCCACCCCTGCCACCACCCAGGCCCTCAGTCCTTCATTATGTAATCACACAGCATACGGTGAGCAGTTGAGAAAGCCACAGGTGATATTTAGAATACAAAACAGGATGCGTTTTGTGTGACCGCGGCTTTTTGCCTTTGCTCATAATAATCACATTTAAAAGCAGAGATATTCTTGAGGGTGATATTGTTATGACTATCGTATCCTTGCCAGGACTGTTTGGTGTTGTCGGACACTCTGAAGACACCGATGTTTTGGAAAGCATCTTAACATTTTCTACGCTGCTGTGCGAGATTCGCTCTCAAAAATACAGGTTCATGTTAAAACTCATGTTCTCTCTCACAATCTGCATAAACCTGCAGATGCTTTTTAGAGGTGAACCTCCGTAAATCCAGTGGAATGCACACTCAGCCGCGCTGTGTCTCCTCCTGTTATCTTCCCTTAAATGCATATGCAAAAAGGACAGAGGTGTGTTTCGCTGTGTACGTTATGGGCGCACCTCAGGTGATTTAGATAACTGCGCTGCGGGGACAGGACGCCTGTTTCATTAAAACATGCTCTAATCTGAGTGTGTCTGGAATGAGGCTGCTTCACCGGACCCCGTTTTTCCCAACATTAATAGGTTTTTTGTGCAGTGTTCAGTCTTTCAGTTAATCTGTGAATTTATTAGCCAGGCTTATGCAAAAAAAAACCAGCGTGCATCACGAGGTTTCCTAAACATTGAGAGACTATGCAGGGAGGGTAAAACTGTTGACGTTCGGTTAAACCTGGTGTGTGTGTCTGCGCTCAGAGATAAACTGTTTTGCCAGCAGTAAGTAATCTTACCTTAATGTTTCTCTGTGTTATTCTGTATTCTTTGAAAGCTCATCCTGAGGTAACCTGAGCAGATACCTCCAGCCAGGTGAGGCTGAGAGGGCCAGTCACCGATCTCTAATAGCACGAGTGGTTTCTTGTAGCGAGCAGAGTTGCATCTGTCCACTTTGAGCGTTATTGTACGATGCAGCACAACTTCCACAACTGGTTTCGCGCACATTCCCAAACTAAAGACGTGTCTAATGTCACGTTACGGCGGGTTCACGGTGCAGCGCCAGCTCCGCCTGTACGTCTCATCGAATATTTTCGTATTTGTTTTGCATGAAGGCATCGGGAAGAGTCTGGATGGATGCATGATGATGTCAGTCGGATATCAGATGAGTGAATTGCATCAGTGTCACGCTTGGATCAGATCAGTTCCAGCTCCAGCTGTGAGGCGGCGTGTTTTATCTATAGATTCATTTTTGCTTCCGTTTGAGTTCTATTTTTGTTCGTTATTTCCACCTTCCTGTTTGTGAACAGACAGTCTGCTTCTTGAACATCCCCTCTAAAGTCTTCCGGTGCCGAACGGCATCTACTGTCCTTGGTGGTGGCACAGGAGGCTTAGCGAGTCTGCCTTTGTGTCTCCGCCTCAGTGTAGCATTACTTGTGTCCACCTGTCCTCCTCCGCCAGCCGTTCCTCTCTCACCTGAGGAAGTCGTCCTGCCGGGCTGGGTGTGGACCCGTGTCTGTCTCTGCCTCACAGGAAACACTGCAGATAGTTAAAAGGATCTTCAGCTGCATGATGACACGGCAGTGTGTCCGACTCGGTCATGCAGCAACCGTTGATTACCACTCACAGCGCAGACTTAACTGTACCTACCCTTTTACTCTGTATATGAGGCAATGCTTTCTTCTTTGTAGCTAAACCCCACCTGGGGATTACAAAGGGATTGTAAAACCACACTTTTTTTCTTTTTGTTTACATCTGCAGCATAACATTATTTTACCCTTCTATGCTTTTACGTCTTAATAGCTGTTTTGGCTCATTACCGAGGCTCACCTGTAAGCCAGCTTTTAGAAACATTGCTGCATTGTCAGCCCACAAACAAAAGCAATGCATCTGCTGAAAGCGTGGCTGTGTAACTGTTACCTCTGCTCCGGCCTCTGTCATTAAGGCTGGCTTGTTTTATACATTCCCAGATTTGTCCCAAAAGGTAAATTGCGTTTTATTTTCCCCCTCCGTGACGAAGGAGTCCTTGTATAATCGTTCAGGTCCAGTTCAGCTCATGCTGCGCTCATCCTCCGTGGCGTTATGTGCCTGCCCACATGCCTCCGACACAGCGGCCATGAACACACACAAAAAAGGCCTTGAAGCGCGACATGTGTTTCGCTGCGAACGCCATTAATGTCCCCATACGTCACTCATTCAAGTAGGAAGGAAGTAAGCGCTGCTGTGTGTCCCACTCATTACACCCACACCACTGTAATCAGTTTGAAGGTGATGGACATCGGGGTGTGTGCCATCCATATGTGTGTGTTTCACTCTGAACGTCCTTGTCTCAGATCTCCACATCCTGGGGATTTGGCATTTCCGCTGTCTGTGCGCTGGTAGTGGTGCCGGGTGGTGGTGCTGGTGGGGGGGTGTCCTGTGCTTTTGCTATGTAGGCCTTTTATCTGTATGTCTGTCTTGTAGTAATGGCTCGTAAGGAGACTCGGGGGTAGAGTGGCTCCATTCTCACCAGCCCACAATTTTAATGGCGCTTTGCTGCTTTAGAATTGCTCTTTGTTTAAGGTTTAGTCATGTCCTTTATACAGTGAGCTGGGAAGCAGACAAGGAAATGTGTCTTTTAACTTCATCTTTAAGGAGGCATATAAAACAGACATTATCCCCTCGCCTTGTTTTTTTTTTTTTTTTTTACTAAATAAGCCTGTAAATGGACATTTTCGGATATTTACTTGGAAAACTTTGCCATTCTTTCCAAGGTGGCACAGTGGAACAGGTGGTAACACTGTCGCCTCACAGCTAGAAGGTCCCGGTTCGAATCCCGCTGTGGGCGCTGGTGGCGTGTCCTCCACCATGCCTTCAGTGCCTGCTGCTCGAGGAAAAAGGGAGCCTTTCTGTGTGGAGTTTGCATGTGCTCGCCTGGGGTATCCTCCATTAAAAAAAATAAAAACATGCAAGAAGATCACCACCTGACCAATGGTGACAACAAGAAACTGGTCCCCGGGTGCCGGTCGACTGGCGGCCCACCGCTCCTGGTCCGGCATGGCGTGTGCAGCTTCCCCTCCTAACTTCGCATGTTGTGTGTAAAAAATGTGACAAATAAAGGGATTTCTTCTTCTTCTATTCTGCACCAGCCGTCTGTCAATAACCTCGGGTTTGTGGCCATCATCGCTCACCCCCAGGAGCTGAAGCCAGCACCTCCTCCCTCAGACGCACTGGAAGCTGTGTCACGTGACGTCCTGACAGGGAGAATCTCTGTTCCGTTCACAGGACAGATTGTCGACAGCTCACTTCTAGAACCCATCGAGAAGCTAACTGGTTGCCTTTCCACTTGAGGGGATAGCGAGAGAGGCGAGGGGATCCGGAGAATATGGCAGAAAGAAGGATGGGTCTCGGGGGGGCACGGCTCTGGCAGTGGAGGAGGACAGACTCTGACAGGAACTTTGTTACCCTGTTCACACAGTCTCATCCCATTTGCTCCTGCAAACAAGATTGAAACTCATGGATAAATTATTTACTCTCGCTGCTTTTTGCTTCTGTTTACCGTCTGTTCCCTTGTGTTGGGTGTATCTGCAGATGTTCCACCCCCATATAAACACAGTTCAATCTTTTCCTTATTCTGTTTCCTGTCACTCAAAAACTCAAAAGACGATGGTTAGCACACTAGGGGTTGTCTTAAACTCAGTTTATAGACTGAAAACCACAAGTCTCTCTACTTTATAGTCAGGGATGTAACAGTTGGATGGTGTTTTTTTTTATTTAGCACCAGCCCAATGTGCTGGTTAAAGACTGTTCCCTCCTACTTCTTTGAGCCAGTTCAGAGCAGACTCTTGATATTAACCATGTGCTCTCTTTGTCTTTTCCTATTTGGATCAAGAATGAGGTGGTTGTGAAGCTCTGCAGGATGCGATTCAGTTTATTAGCAGTTTTACTTCACTGCAGAGACTAAAGAGACAAAACCTGCAAGTCTGCACAAAAAATATGTCTTCGCACGCACAGCATATTATACCGAGAGTACTATAAAGTATTTCCCAAACTGTGTCGCATGTGCTGTCAGAAGTTTACAGAACATGCAGGCGAGCAGAAAGGGAAGGGGAACAAAGAAGCTGATTGAACAATGTAAAGCCTGTGTGACTTTGTGTTCAGTTTGTTGGCTCTGCAGGATGTTTTCAGTAAGAACCTTAAAGCAGGCGGCATGAGACCCGTGACCCATGTCCCAGCATGCCACAGTGCTTGAGATAAGACATAAAAATAACAAACAGACAGGGGATAATCAGGTTTATTTTAGTTTACCTGCAGTATGGGAAAGATGAGTTTGTTGTTGATGGTTTTTTTTGGAAGTCTTTACCAAAAGACCTGTTGTCTCTCTTCAAGTTGTAACTGTCACAACACAAACTTCCTGTTCAAGCCGTTGAAGAAGAAGAAGAAGAAGAAGAATCGGAGGGACAGTCCCCTTTATTTGTCACACAGTGTTACATGCACATGCACACACACGCCATGCAATTGGTGAAACTTGTCCTCCGCATTTATCCCATCCTGGTCGTCCTTCGTCTGCGGCGGACCAGGAGCGGCGGGCTGCCATCCGACCGGCGCCCGGGGACCCAGTTCCTGTTTGTCACCATTGGTCAGGTGGTGATCTTCTTGCATGTTTTTTTAGTGGGGTTTTTTAAGGAGGAAACCCCAGGTGAGCACGGGGAGAACATGCAAACTCCACACAGAGTAGCAGCAGCAGGCACTGAAGGCATGGTGGAGGACACGCCACCAGTGCCCACAGCGGGATTCGAGCCGGAACCTTCTAGCTGTGAGACGACACTGTTACCACTTGTGCCACCGTGCCACCACGTTGTCAACGAAGCTGTCACAGCTGTCTGATTTGCTCTTCACAGTGTCTGTCGTGGCGCTTGACCTTCATCCAGAATTCAGATTTAATATCGTTAGAGGGTAATGCAGTAGATGAGTGGAGAAAGCACTGGCTGCACAGGGAGAACTAGGCCTCGCTATGTGTCCTCGTCATCATTTTGATTTGAAAGGCTTGTTGAATGAGCCTGTCTAGATGAAGGGGTGGATTTTGCCACGGGTCACTGCCGCAAATGCAAATCTGCCACTGGTGCTGACGGCTGCTGTCGTGTTTGAGAGAACAGTGAGGGCCTTCACATTTGTCTGCACCTTATCAGTTCTAATTTCCAAGGAGTGCCTCTCTTCAAAATCTTCAGCAGCAGCCCTATCAGAGCCGTGTTATTAAAGCCGACGCACACACACACACACACACACACACACGTTCACACTCGTTGTGGTCAGACGCAGCTGTGCACGAAAAATCTAAACACTGGCATTCTCTCAAACGCACGCACGCACCCAAACTGCTGAGAGCCTTTCAAACTGCACGTCATGTCAGTCACACTCTCACAGCTATTTGCAAATGCCCAGCGATGGCGGAAAGGACTGTTTATTTCTTTTTAAACAAGCAACCACACACGCACACACACACACACACACACACACACACACACACACACACACACACNCACACACACACACACACACACACACACACACACACACACACACACACACACACACACACACAGCCTCGTTCTACGTATTCAGCTTTCCCTGATATGTTTTCCCACACTGTGTGAGACTGAATAGAAAGCAGTCGAGTGTGCGCACGGCTAATGGTGATCAGGGACTGGAGTGAAATGCCCTCGTTAGTGAGAACGTCAACTTATCGGGCTCAGGCTGGAGATATGGCTGGCCGCCACTCCAGCCAAGGAATTTGTCTTGTTTGCTCAGCAGATATGTTTACAGTGGAGTGAAAATGAATGTGTCAGCCGTGGTCGAGTTCAGTGGCACGTTATACCCAAACCGCTTTCTGCACGTGAAGATTAATATTTGCAACTCGAGCCGTTCAACGTCCACAAATTCTATCTTCTCTAACATTCTTACGGCGTGACGTACAGTTTGACTAATGTGGCAGATTTACGAAGCGGGGTCTGGTAGGTGCTCCTTCGGTGACTTTAAACAAACACGCCCTGTAATGAAATATCTGTTTCTGAGAGAGGCTTTCTTGATCCTGCTGTCACCCCCGCTGCCATCCACCGGCAGTTTGGCTTGTAACCGGAGTCCTCCCTCACACTAGGAGGCACTGTGGCCAGGTCTCGACGCAGCAATAATGGTGGCGACAGCGGTGATATGATCCGGCACACGAGCACGCGCGATGAGCTATGACATCACTTCCTAACGCACGCCACATATTCCCCCACACCGCCTGCCTGAGCGGCTTAAGGCGGTCAGAAATAGACAGCCCTCAAAAAGTTGCACATCAAAAACTTTTCTATATGTTGTTCATGGAGGCAAAGCAGCGGCTGGCAAAGCCTCCTTTGATCAGACGAGTTCGCAGAAAGGCAGCATGTAAGAATAATCCTCCACTTTCAGCATTTTCTGTCTCCAGCTTCTTTCGCTCCACCGCTCCTTCCTCTCAGGCAGCGAGAGGAACCCCTGCACTAAGCTTTCCCAGATCCCGCTCATATCTTCACAGGCAAACAGACTGATTAGGGCAGAGGTAATGTGGCTCCGCTCAGCATTAATTGGCTGATTAACATAAGGACAGTTTAGCACTTCACTGTCCCACACTCAGGCCATTAATCAAGAGAGAGGCCGTGCCAGCTGAACGGCTGCCAGCAGCTCGACACAGACCGCTCCGAAGAGAGGGAGAAGAGGCGTGGGTTCAGCTCGCAGCTGAAAGGGGGACGTGATCCGCTCTTTGGCCGGACGGAGTACTGCAGTCTCTACAGGGGCGCCTTGGAAGAACGAAAGGAGACGAATGTATAGCAGCAGGACAGTGCAGATCTGCTATTCAGGACTGAGAAGTACAGTAGTTACATGCTTTTAAAGGTCTGAAGCGAAATGTCTAATGACTCTGAACGTACACGAGTCACTGTGCAGACGTGGAAACGTCGACTGGACAAGATGTCCACGTCGTAGGTTGCGTGATTTAGCTTTTTCTCGATTTCGTCTCTCATGAATGGAAACCGGCGCAGACAGTTCGAGCCCCTCATGCCCTATCATTTCGCCACATCAAAGCGTCGCAGAGGGCGAGCAACCCGAGAAACATCTGCCAGCTGTCCGTATGCAGCATTCCAGACACGGACACATGTCTCCTGTTTTTATCTTTCACCTCCACCGCAGATAGCGTGAACTAAATATTGCAATTTTCCCAGTGACAGAAATGAAGTGATGGAGATGTACTCGGTACTCTTTTTAACACTTCACTGCAGAATCCAGTGTCAAGTTACGACTTCTTACAACCAAACCATGTGCAGGCTATGGATGAAAAACTGTTTGTTTAGTGTCATTTTTATGGTTTTAGCATAAAGGGAATCGTTCACTCGTGGTTTTAGAGAGCTATTGGCGACATGAGTTCTTGCACATGTTAATATGCAGCGAGCTGTGATGATATACCAAATTAAAATCCATTCTCTACTTGCACACATACAGCTGAATCTACATTATCGCACACATCTCCATTTTTAAACCACCAGCCACCCTAATTACAACGCACACTGTTTGCTCAGTGTTCAGCCTCTCTCTTTAAGTTGTGTTTCTGATTTTTAAGCTCATCTTCCTGCTTTCTCATCTCTCCTCCACCATCACGTCTTCTGTGCTTTTTGACTTTTTTTTTCCTATTTCTTAACGCCTCAGGTCTCACACAGGTTCCTGCTAACAGTTTAACAAGTACCTGGTAAGTGTTTAACAGGTTCTTCAGGCAAGCAGTGTAAAATCACTGCATTGCTCACATAGCTCCAAGACTATTCCTTTCACTCAAGAAGACATCAATAGCATTTCTGTGACAGAACAGCAGTCCCACTTCTACCACAGAAACACCTTGAAATAACCTTAATCTGCCATACCAGCGCCTTTGTGTTGTGACTAGTTGGGTTGCATGCCTTGTCGTTTTTGTCCCATTTCTTTTCTTTCATTTGACTTCAAAACATTGTGAATGTCTGCCAGAGCCATTGAATTGACTTCTGAGGAGAGCTTAATCTATGTAAATCTTTGGCTGCTTGTTTGTCAAGTGGTTGATCAGAGACAGTTCACAGTTGGTGTTGAAGGGGGGCTTTGAGAGCTCTCGTGCTTTTTTAAGTAGACTTGGCTGGCGTGCATCGGAGCGCCACCCACCCCTGTGGATGTTTGAGTCTCCCATTCAGCCCCAGTGTGCAAACAGGTGACATTCTGACAAGTGGCGACTTGGTCTTTTTGTTGGTTTTAGCCCGTGCACCTGGGTTTCCGAGACGTGCTGTTTAGGCCAGCTGATGTTTCTGTGAGCCGAAGCCGTGCAGCTGCTCAGCTGCTCGCCTGTGTTTGGGCACACTCTTTCCTCTCGACTAAACACAGTAACTGCGCAGTGTGTAGTTACCGCATCGCTCCTCTCCGACCTTCACTGCGCTTCCCGTCGTTTTTGCAAGCAGATAGGAGGCATGGGTTGGTAAGGTAACTCCCCGTGGGGAGCACAAGGAGCGGCTGGTGCGCAATCAGTTACAAGCGCTTCAGTTTTTCAGCCGTGTTCTTTCTCCTTAATGTGTGTTATAGCGGCCAACTTCATGATATCCACTGAGTGAAATTAAACACACATAGTCAAAACGACGCAGCCCAGTGGCACCATAAATTATATCATGATACAAAGCCAGATTATCTCCCGCCTCTTCGGCACTGGAATAGGAAATGCCTGCCTGCAGCCTGTTATCAATTGAGCCCTGGTGGTTGGCAGTGGATCACATTCTGTCTTTGATAGCTCGGAGGCTCTGGCAGCTGAACACCCCCTCTCCTTTGCTTCTCACTTTGGTCTGGCCTGTTTTCCGTCCTCATCATCTGGCAGATAATTGTCCCTACAGTTATGGGGGTTTTGTGTGTGTTTGTGTTCATAATTGAAAGCAGCAGACTCTCCATAACTTCCGGTTCAGCCACCCAGCCACCTCTCTGTGTACAGTTTTCTGATTCATCGGGGTGGGGTTGGTATTGATTCAGGCACTTCTTGATGCCACTGTGTGGTTTTATCTGAAGCCCAATCCATTCTCCCATCCATTTCAGAAACCTTTGTTTGCCGTAGGTGTGCTGCCTTTAAAAATGACCCATTTTGCTCCACTGCTGAGCATTGTCAGCGAGTGAATCATGAGTGAGCTCACAAAAGAAATCGCAGCCTGCTGTTTCAATTAGATTCGTCATTATGTGTCAGTGAGTGACACGAGCAGGGCTGCATCGGGTGAACAACAAACAAAGAAAGACATGTCTGCTCGCCTTTACGTCATGGACATTTTCAAAAACTGAATTTCAGCAAGCGGTGGGCCGTTCATGCCACGACAAGCCCCGCTGACACTCTCCTCTTTAGAGATGTTTTTACAAATCCTGCAGGACACAATGCAAATTATTATAGAAGAAATGAAAGAAAAGCTAAAATTAAATCTCTGTTGTTACAAAAATGTAATCAAATAATAATTGTGATTGCAAGTGATACATTTGATAATAATTGTAACACTGTCATCACTCAGATTAAGAAAATGCGTTGCCTTTTATTTTATTTCCTTTTATTTATGACCTCGTTTTTATCCAAATCATTTTTTTTTTTCTGAACACGTTCTTCAGAGACTGTAAATAATATAGGACTTCAGTTAACTAGTTTATAAAATGTTCAACAAAATGTGAACATTTTGTTGAACATCAGCCAACAGTCCAAAACTTTGTCGTAAATGACAAAGAAAAGCAGCAAATTCTCACATTTAAGAAGCCGAAACCAACAAATATTTGACAATTTTATTGAAAAGTGACGAAACAATTAATCGATTATCATAATAGAAAGCAACTAATTGACTTTCAATTGACTAATTGATAATTTAATAATTGTTGCAGCTCTAAAATATTAATTGGCCCGTGAATAGCAACAGAAACACTTTAGATTATTAAAAACATTATGTTCACCTTCATCAATATTAATGTTAATGTTGCATGACTACTTTAGGGATAATATTTATTGCAATTCTGTTTAACTCTGATTTGCATTCATGGATTTGTTAATATTCGGCGGTCAGAAGTGCCCGACTGGAGATTGAGCTGGTTGCTAGAAGCCATAACCACCGAATGTTACCAGTTAATTACACAGTCAAGTGACCTGGACTCCATGCAGGTAAAGACTTATCGATTTTAAAGTGGCGCGCTCTGAACCAAACCTTCAGACCTACCTGTAGCAACACACGTGCACGCAAGCAAAACACAAATGGCCCAATTATTTTAATGCCATCGCTGTAACACATGGCGGTGGTGGGCGGAAATAATGACACGGGCTGAGAGGGCCGCTGATGCGAACCAGATGAGGCGCTCGGACTTAAAAGGCTGAGAGGGAGGAACGAGAGCAGAACTGGACAAACTGTGAAATGACAACACGGCGCACGCAGCGGGGGTGGACCGAGCGACTGACATTCCCATCAAATCATCCGTATACACGCGCGACAGGTTCATCCAAACAAAGGCAGCACTGTAGGTCCTGTGTTTTGAAATACTTCTCTCACTCTGGAAAGTTATTCTTTGTTCCTCCTCGTATTTACTCTGCAGGTGCCTTTATATGCCTGTGGGGGTGCAATGCACAGAGCGCCGTTATGCACTGTATCTGGGCCTTTTTGTTTTTTACATGTGGGATGATGTTATTGGAAACTAAGTGGATCCTTTTTTATGTGAGCCGTGTTACAGCGAGCCTGGCCCCGGGCCTGCCCGAGGCCGGGTTCAGCAGCGTTCAGCTCCGGCCCGGCCACAAAGTGCATTTCACTCTCCAGCACGGCCCCTGACCTCCTGACGCATTTCCTGACCCAGGAAATAGAATTAACACCTCAGCCCGGGCCTCGGGGTCCCACAGCCGCGTACACAGCTGTCCGTTAGCCTGGTTCAGTCCAGCTAGCTTGTGCTGCAGACAACTGAACCGACGACGGGAGAAGGGAAGCAGGAGATTTTCTTCAGAGTTCATTTGAATGTTTCTGGGTGCTTGAAGGATTTTAGCACCACTGTGATTTCAGCAGTAACTGGAGCCACATAAGGAGATATATTTACCTGCTTTTCAGACTTTTAGGCTTGACCATCAAAGGCTTTTTAACACTAGCATAACTGTGCTTTGACCAAACGTAGCTGCTCTGGGTCCTTATGATCCATTTCTGGCCAGAAGTCAAACCAGGATGACACATAATGTAAAAACTGAAAACCTAGCGGATGCAGAATCATTTTGGAGCATTGTTGACCCACCCAGCATGTTTGATCCTTGCGTCGCTTTGAGTTTGGATCTTGCCTCCAAGTCCCAGTCGAGGCTTGTGACATATCTTGTGCGTCGGACCTTAACGGTGCAGCCCACTCCCCGATGCTCTCCAAAAAAATCTATACGAAAATGAAATTCAATGCCTTCCACCGGGAGTTTTTTAATAATATGGTGGCTTTCCGATGTCACGAGTGCAGTAAATCTGGGAACTGGGGTTTAAGAAGAGAAAAGTGGATTATCTGTTTATTAGATATTTTATGTGCACCATATATCAGAAGAGATGGATCTTGATATTCTGTAGTTTAAGTGCTTTATCTGTTTTCTTCATTAGTCAAAGGCTCTTATGCGGGCAAGCAAATACACATATCTGTGTGCTCGCTTACACACACACGCACACACACACACACACACACAGATTAGCCAGTTCCTGCGTTTAAGCACCCCATGTGTTTGCATTTTAGTCACACATTGCCAATCTCTTGGGAGCACTTTGAAGCATACTCCTCCAGAGCAGATCATAAAACAGGAGTATAAGTAGTTTTTCACATAGTTGTATCCCAGAACACCCCCCACCACCGCCACCACCTCCCACCCAATAGCCCACAGCCTCCACCTTCCACCTCCAGTCCATTTACTCTCAAAGTGTAGGGTGAGCGTTTGGTTCAGAGGTTTGCTGCGACCGTGCCTTGAGCGGCTCCTCTCACACTGTTTCTCTCCAGATGTTGCTTAGAGAGACTCGCGGAGGCAGCCGCGTTGTATGTGCTGCGATCAGTATACATTCACCAGGTTGATTTACATTTCTCGGAACATTAACACGACCAGCAGTGGAGGAGGTGTGCGAGAACACACCTGCATAGTGTTGCCTGAATCCTGCTTTAACACTCAAAATGACTAATCGTCGCTGCTGCCTGCAGGAGTTCATGATGCAGTGTGTGCGCATGGAAAAAGACTGATGTGCGTCTCCCGCATTAAACCGCTTGTTGTTCTGTCTCCACAGTACTTCGAGGTGCCCTTCGACTCCAACATGAACCGTACGAAGAACCGTCCGCTCGTCAGAGGACAGATCAGGTGAGAGCTTTTTCCGTCTTTGTGCTTATTTAACAGCATCTTCCACGTGATCTTTTGTGTGACAGATTTGGCACAGCAGCCCCATCTCCACTTTTTACGACTTTAAAAGAAGACAGTGAAGAGTGATGGGAGAGCGTACGGGAGGAGAGAGAGAGAGAGTGCAGCGGCTCAGCGTGAGCTGGAGTTGAGTTCAGCGTGGAAGCAGCCCAGCAGCACTAAATGACAGCTACTGAGCCTTCCAAGCTGCCTTTTGTACAACTCGCAGCAGACAAATGACAGTCTGCTGCTGTTACTGTTCCCTTGCTGAGGGATATTTTTCCAGGGGTGAAACACGACCTGCCGCTGATGTCAAAGCACATGTGTTTTTGCAGGCAATATTAGAATGAAGATCCCACCTTCAGTAAAACGGCGGCTCTGAGCACACATCCCACGTTGATTTGCACCCTTCTGTTCCACCCTTAGTTAGAGCTGTAATGGCGCTGAACATGCCAGCAGCGACAATCCACTGCTTCACGCCTATCAGGTGTATTGGAAGCTTGTTAGCAGGTTTGGAAGAAGGGTTAGGGTCGAGGTTAGGGTGTAGTCAGCTGACCACCCCTCCTTTGCTTGCCATCGGTGCTCAGCGCACTGCGTGCGTCGCCACACTCCTACAGATCTGACTGGATGTCATCTCTACCTGCCCCTTCGGGAGCACAGACACTCGCTGATGCATGAACCAAAACATAAATCTAACATCACGTCCTCTTCACCCGTTGTTCCTGACAGGAAGCTGCCTTCTTTGCATGTCACTCTGATAGGATATTCTCCCTATCTGCCCCTGACAGGAAGAACAAAAGCAAACAACCTGTAGATTAGAGGATTAAACGCCCTCAAACGGTCCAGTTGGAAGTGGAAGCTAAATGCTTCTGTTGCCAGCTGATCTATACCAACAATAGCCAGTTTATGGCTAAACAGCCTGTTAGCACCACTGGACCTTGACCCACAGCGATCTCCTCCCAGTTTCTGGAATTCTCCATTGACACGCTGTTTAAAAGTGGACTCTTGTGCTGTTGAGCTGGTGATGGAAGACGTTCTCTGTCTAAACACAGCCTCCTCTCCCTGGCTTTTAGCCCGTCCCTGACAAGAGGTGTGTGTCTGTCTCTGAGACATGTAGAAACATTAGATCTCTCACTCTTTGTCTCTCCCTTCTACTCTGTCACACACACAATCTTGTGTTGAGACAGCGAGCAGATGGCAGGCCGGACCGTCCTGTCAAACAAGCCATCAGAAGGCCGCCTTTTACACCGTCTCCATGTTGTCTTCAGGACGAGGCTTTGTGTGTCAGCTTTGTCCGTCCGTCCTGCGGGAGTCCGTCTGCCCCTCTGATGTCAGCATCGGAAATAGTTTGCCGCCTTACGTCAGGACCACAATAGCGTATCATCTTTCCCACCTTTTATTGTTGTTCCGTGAAATGTGGATGACTGTCCCCCAGCCTTTGTAGTGGTTTTCCAGAGTTTGAGGCTTCCGCATGTGGTGAGGCTGAGCAGCTTTGAGCTTGGTCAGAGGAGGAACGCAGAGATCGGTGTTAGTCTCAGCTAGGTGGGGACACACTGCAGGTTTTGAGCCTGAAGATGGTTCTGATGTGGGCATCAGGACACTGCAGTAACCATGTTCTCACTCAGATTATTTTCATAGTTTGACGTGCCGAAGCTTTCTGCTGCGTCAGTCTTCATCAGCAATCAGGGTTTGTTTCACTGGGATTTTACTGGTCAACCATTTTGCTAATGTATTTTAGAAGAAGGATCAGAACTGTCACAGTCAGCAGTTTCCCATCTTGTCCAAATGTAGTGTTTCCCTCGGCGTCTTTGCTTTCCTCCACACAGACTGCAGCCTGAACTCGCGAGGCAAACTGTTTTTGATGGGTGTCAGGTTTTGTTTCAGTGCGGGAACACATGCAGGATTAGTCATTTCAGAGTGTTCTCAGTGTTTACGCTCAATATGCTCTCCTCTCCGGCTGTCAGGACAGAAAAATCTGTGCTTGGGGAAATGGTCCTTATGTTTGCCCTGCCTCGTCTTTGTTGTCTTTTCCCAGTTTTACACCAGTCCCTGCAGCTGCTGTGTTTAAGGCTCAAGTTCTGAATTGCTTACTTTGCTCTCTGACCGCTTGAATATTTAACAGGTGACTAAGTTTTAAGTCGAATCATCCTGTTTCTTTAACCTGATGGATAAATCCCTTTTGATTTGCATGTGGATCCCTCGCTTTGATTGTGACTCTCTGTGTTGACGTTGTTCACCTGGCGCAGTGCTGCTGCTGTGTCGGCCTGTAAGAAGAGGACAGTAAACGCACCTCAGGCCATGTGACGCACTCCCTCTCCTGACCCCCACAGAGCCAGCCCACAGCCAGACTGTCGACAGCCCATAGCCAGCCTGCGCGGCCCCACCTCAGCCCACATAAAACAGACATAACACCACTAATCACATTAATGTACCAATCTCCCTGCTCGGCCACGCCACCAAAATAAAAGCCCTGTTTGCTTTTTGAAGAAAAGGCCTGCGTTTGGTCAAGATTTTAATCTACCCTCTCTTTAATTTATGGAGCATTTACTGGTGAATTTGAACCAGACCTTGCCATCGCTGCTTTCAATAAAAGATGAGGGAAGGAGGAGGAGGAGGAAGTCTTCATCCGGCTAAAAGCCTGAGCCGCAGCGGTTTTCTTCAGCGAGTTTTGATCTCTGGCGTGTGCACATGCTCTTCATCTTGCAGGGCTACTTTTATTCCTGACAAACTCTTATCAGATGAGCTTCCTCTAAGCCTCCTGTTTCGAGAGGGCTGCTGATTGTCAGTGTGTGGCCCCCGTGGGTCTGCCTGTGTGTGTGTGTCTGCCTGTGTGTGTGTGTCTGCCTGGGTGTGTGCGTGTGTTGAACATGTGGAGCTATCGTTGTCTTATCTGGTGTCTGCACAAGCCCACAAAACTTTATCGTCCCATGGTTCCCGTGGTGGTGATGGGCTTTTGTTGGAGCCCGACTCTGTTTTGTAACTTGCCTTTTATCAGAGAAAACATCTGAAACTCCTCTTTAAAACTAACCTTTGTTTATTTTTTTTCCGTCCCTGTCTCCCTCTTCTTTTCTCCCCCTTCCGTCCATCAGTCCCCTCCATGCGGTGTCCTTCGCCCTGGCCTGTGGCGTTCCCGGAGTCGCTCTCCTCACGCTGGCGGTAAACCCCTTGACGGGCTTCCTGGGCGCCCTCAACATCTTTCTCTACACCTGTTGCTACACGCCGCTCAAGAGGCTCAGCATCACCAACACGTGGGTGGGAGCAGTGGTGGGTGCGATACCTCCCATCATGGGCTGGACGGCCGCCACAGGTTGTCTGGATCCAGGTATGACTCAGTCTCAGCAGCCAATCGGCTACTCCTCCCAGTTTTCCCATTTAGTAAAAAGCTGGTTTTATTATTAGAGGTATTTAAGGTACTCTCAGATCAACTATATCACCAACACAAGCTGCTAACTTATTATCTTTAACACAGTTCATGTGATCAGATGTTCAGTCTGAGGTTTTGATTAATCTACAGCTGAAACAATTCATCAGTTAATCAACAGAAAATGAATTGGCAACTGTTCTGACAACCCAAAAAATGCTAAAATTCACTGATTCAAGCTTCTCAAATGTATTTGCCTGTTTGATTGAACATCTGTTTGGCAAAACAAGTCATTTTATAGACTGAGCGATAAGTCAGTCACTACAATAAATGTCAGATCAGTATGAAATTGGAAATAATTGTTAGCTGCAGCCCTCGATAAATGTCATCGCAGCGTTTCTGTGGCGCGTCGCTGAGCGCGTCAGCACCGCTCTGAGCAGGCCTGGTCTCACACTACGTAAAGCTTCATTTACATACGGCTCAGGATCCCTGCAGCGCCGTTACAGCTTTGTTCCTTGTTCCCGTGGAGTCTGAATGTGCTTACTGTGAGTCGCGTTGGACAAAAGCGTGTGCTAAATGGATGTAATGTTAAGTTAGCGAGGAGACGGAGACTGAGGGCTCGCTCAGTGGACACTACGTGTTCTGTCATGTCACCTTACATGGTCTTAAAAAACTCAGCCAGAGATGGAAACAGGAAATACATCCTCTGAATGTCGCCTCAGAGCGGTGGACACCTCAGCCTCGCTGCACCGTCTCATACCAGATTTCACTTTTACAAAAGTCAAAACAAAAGGAAAGCTGTGCTGTTGCTCTCTGACCGGTGTGGAACTGTCTGTCCACTCACTCATCAGCAAACAGGACAGTCGACAGATCTGCTCGTCGCGTTCGCACACGGCGTGAAACACGAGCCACTGTCGCTGAGAGGCAAATACGTCTGTCCTTCCTGTCCGTCTGTGCGCTTCTTGTTCTGCTTTGACTCATTTCAAGTATCACGTGTAAACGATAAATATCATCAAACAGCGTAATGTGTGTGAGAACAGCTGCAACTCTGCAGCAAGGAAGCAGTCGAGCTAATCAGCGACATTTTGTGCCCGTTAGATGAAACAATACTTACATACAATACATGAAGACATCACTGCAGCGCTGCTGGCGTTATTATGACTATATTTTTGGTTTTTGTGATATTGAAAGTACTGTCTTCTGTTAGCCAGTGTGTACTTTTATCCAAAAATTCCCAGCATAGGATTTTTATTTCAGCACTTTGCATGCAGAGTGAATTAAGCAGCAGCACATTGGTCCCACAGACTCGCTCATTAATCCCCTCCTCATTCTTTAATCTCTCCTCTGTCTCCCCCCCCCCCCACACACACACACACACACTCCCCCCAGGTGCCTTGTTGCTGGGTGGCTTCCTGTACAGCTGGCAGTTCCCTCACTTCAACGCTCTCAGCTGGAACTTGAGGGAAGATTACTCCCGCGGCGGCTACCGCATGATGTCCGTCACCCACCCCGGCATGTGCAAGCGGGTGGCCCTGCGCCACAGCGTGGGCCTGATCGGCCTGACAGCCGCGGCGCCCGTGCTGGACGTCACCACCTGGACCTTCCCCGTCATCTCCCTCCCCATCAACCTGTACATCAGCTACCTGGCCTTCCACTTCTACCGCAAGGGGGACCGCAGCAGCTCCCGCAAGCTGTTCTTCTGCAGCCTGTGGCACCTGCCCATGCTGCTGCTGCTGGCGCTCACGTGCAAGAAGCCTCGCACAAACCCGGAGGATCCAGCTCTACCTCCAGCGTCTTTAGTTTCATAGATGCAGCGACACATCTAAGACTCTTGTTTTAACTGAGGAGCTCCCTCAGTGCCACTGTAAACCACTTGTCGTGCTCAGAGGGGACTCGATGATAGACGTTATTTTATCGACGTGTTTAATATGCTGCTCATGTGGTGCTCGATCTAGATCAGGAAAAGAGTTGATTTACAGGAGCCACACTGAATTAAAACATCAGGTTGTACTTCAATGTGTGTACTGTATACATTCTGTATTTATTTAAGGTAAGGGCCCACCAGTTCCTCTCCATGTTGTACATGACTGACGTTAAATGATCTTGTACAGTGTAAATTGCTCCCGTGGATCCACGCAGGGATCACTGCCAGTGTATTGTGCAAATGCAAAATAGAAGAAGAGGATATGTGACGAACATAGAGACTTCATGGCGTCGTAAGATTTACGTTTTTCAGTCAGCGTGTGAAAATAGGACGAACATAAACGTATTCTGAGCCCGACGTGATCGTTATCGCTCCGCTTTCACTGGAGCCCTGATGCTTGACAGCTAGTGCGCTTCTCTTTATGTCGCCGCTCAGCAAACGCACTGATGGGTCGTTATTCATTTACACGATGCTTTAATTCAACACGGTTCGCCTGCACCAAGTCCAAGGGAAGAGATCACCCCTGTAAGAAAAACTAGGGCAAATATTCTGTAACAATAAACATGTCATGATTGTAATCCTGTCTTTTGTGTCATCATTTACTCATTCGCTTTCGTCTTAAAACTTACAAATTGTGCATGAGTGTACCTGAAGTAGAGGCCTCGCCCCAATCAGTGACACACAAACCAGCACCACGCCTCGTTAGGTGGTGCTGCTGACTCAACGTCCGCATAGTATATGGATTTAAGTTTCAATTATAGCCTTAGTGGATATGCTCGCTTTAAGCACAATCACGGTCCCTCCAATAAGCTCTATTTAGCAGGCCACCTCCGCACCTGTCAGTCAACATGTGCGCCCCTTCCGCCCTTTGCCCCTAGTTTTGGTATTTGGTTACATTTCCATCACCGCGCTCGCAGAAACGAGCGTCCCCTTCCCCTCGCTGCCATCCTCCCTCCATAAAAGGGGGCTGTGGGATTTAGCCAAGGCCGGGAGACCTGAAACGGCTCGACATCCTCGTAAAGTGTCTGACCGGATACAGAGTTTCATATCAGAGGGTGAAAGGGGAGCGATGGAGCCAGCTGTTACAGTTGGGAGAAAAGTGGGGAGAGAGAGCACACCCAACCTGAGCGGAGATTGAATGTCGAAGCCAACCTCCCGGGCTCAGCGCGATGGCCTGTCATGGTTTACAACATCCGCTCCTCTGGAGGTGGAGCGGCGGCTGGCGCTGTCCTGCCCCGTCAGCCAGGAGAGCTCTCTGTTTTTACTCTTCTGGGGTCTTCTGATGGTTCAGCGTATGAATTACATTTAACACTGAGCGTGAGGCCTGTAGAGGAGCCTCCAGCTGTTGGTTCATGAAGCCGACAGAGGCTTTCCTGCTCAGGTTGTGCTCTGATGGAAGGTAAACTAAAGTTTTGGGCGAGTTTATCCTCAGACTTGGACATTTTAAGCTCCGCTCCACTCCAAAATGTGTTTGCTTTTTGCTCCTTCATTTAGATGTTTGAGCCTCCTGGTGCAGAATGACGCCTGTGTGCAGTCTTACACTGTTTTTAGGGGAAACTAAATCTTTCTTCCGTGCAGGATCAGGGTTCTTTAACATCACAAATAACCATTCCTGGTCTTGGTGTAAGCAACTTGCATATATGAGACTTTACAGTGAAGTAGCAGCGCATCTTGTGTCCAGTAGCTCAAACTTTTGAAATGAAAAAACACTTGCTTATTCGTAGATTATTGGTTTTTAAATGAAGAAGTAGATGTCATTTTAAAGAAGTAAGTAAACTTTTTTCTGGGGTTAATATATCAGAATCATTATTATTCAAAGCAGCGCATTTTGATAGATCTTAAAGGATGTCTGGAGGCGGTCTCAGTACATTATCAGTATTTTTAGGGTAACTTGATAATCATGTACAGAGAGCAGAAGGGCCTGTAATGCATCATGTATCACTTTACATAAAAGAGCAGTTAACGGCTAAATTGTGAGACATTTTTGTCCATTTATCACATTTACTCTCATGTAAATTTGAGAAACCCCTCAAAAACCTGCGTATTATTATTTCATAAGCCAACAATATTTCATGCTCTTCTCCCTTATTTCATGTCTTTGGGTGCATAAAAACGTCTCTTTCCCACTGCTGATCAGTCATTAAATCACTGGTGTTATTTGCCCTTCAGTGTGAGTCTGAGCTTCCGCGCCAGAGTCAACAAACTGAAGAGCAAAATATGCATCCGTAAACTGGAGAGAGTCCCCGGACAGCAATCTGCAGTCAACCCCGGTGCTGCAGCTTTAATATCCACACTGAGTCTCACATCAGAGGGGGAAACACTGTACAACAGCTCGGATTCCAGGATTCTTCAAACCCAGCAATGAAATCTCAGGATGACGGATGACCTCTGGCCTCTCTTCAAAGGTTGGTTGTTGCAAAATAGAGCCCAAAGAGCTGCGGTGATCCTAAAGCAATATTTAGACTGAAACTATACAACCACCACTGTAAAACTATCCATTTAAGCCCCTGAAGGGATATTAGAGTAAAAAATGACTTTGATTCCATCGGGGAGGGAAAAACTTTCAGTACATTAACTGTTGAACGCAAACACAAGCGACAGGTCTTCTGGTGGTTTCTCACGAGGAAAAGAGGCATTATTAAACACCATTATTAAAAAAACGAATCTCCTCTTAAAGACAGCCATTTTTTTTTACATGACGCTTTGGCCGCGTTTCGCCCAGATGATCTCTTCATTCAGTGTTTTTATAAAGACTCAGGCCGTTATTTCGGCGTGACTCTGAGATCATTTGATGCAGCCAAAAAGTAGAAAAGTCCCATCTAAATCCAGCCTGTGCGCGTTCAGCCTGATGCGTTCGTTCGTTTTAAAGCATGAGAAACAGTCGGAGTGGCTCTGTCTCACACGCGGCTGAACCTCCCGGGGTATAAATTACAGATCTGTTTTGACTCATCTCCAGTCTCACATGAAAAATACTCCTGCTTCCTTTCTTTTCTTCTTCTCCTTCTCTCTAAATTGGAAATTAAGGGCATATTCCCAATGTTGTGCTTCTTATTCAAACGGTTTGCTCTTGAAGTGCTCTCATATGTCTCTAAATGTGTGTGTAGCCTGTGTTTGGAACATGTTTAAAGAAAAGAAAAAGTTTCTGATTCATTTGGTCCATATGTAGGTAGAGTTTTTAATGTTATACAGTCTCTTTATTCGAAGTAAAAAATACTTTTAACACTTTTAAGAAGCAGAAAAACGAGGAATTAATGCAGGCAGATAATTAAAAGGCCTTTTCTGCTAATTTGCTGCCTCTTTACGGTCACAAATACGGGAATAATAAAACAACAAAGCCACGGCAGAGAGTTACTTTCACTGGAGAAATAACAGTATAAAGAGAAGAAGGGGCTTCGCTCTCAGCAGCAGCGCAGAAACAGATTGAACCTGTTGAATAAATGATTTATTTTACAGTACGCAGTGTCTCTTGTTTGATCTGTTGGCGTCATTTTCGTGCGTAAAACAGGCTGGAGAAGTAAAGAAAGTTACTAAAGTGCGCAAAGACGCATTCAGTTGACCCGTGAAGGCGTAAAAATGGAAAAACAAATAAACCAGAACTGCACTGTAAGTAGTTATTGTTAATAGTTAATTTCCCATAAATGTTAATGAATTGTACATTATTAGTATTATTATTGTTGTTTGTCCGGGCGTGATTCTTTAATTTGACAATTACCACGTGCACGAAATAATTATCAGTAATTTTATGATTAATTATATAATTAAAACGAGGTCAGTTTGTGATTCTGATCCTCTTTAATTTGTTTTTCTCTGTTTAATTTCTGAGCTTGAGGTCACGATGTGTGACCTCTGCGTTACTTCTCACTGAGCGTCAGAAGAAAAGCCAAACTGTGCCACTTCACAAAGTGTGTGTTCACACTCGGATCGATTGTTTCGGCTTGTTTGCATCATTTTTCCAAACGCTTTGCCTCGTTTTCAGATCTCCTGATGAAAGCGGTTTTGAGTTTATTTTGTTTATCGCATAAGAAAAAGTTGGCACAGGAGGGCTGCAGCGCGCAAACCACGTCAGGATAGAGCAGCGGGACACATTTAAGGTCGTCCAAACTCATTTCAACAATTATGTCCGCGTCGCGACACGAGAAACGAGCCTTAATTGGCTTCTAAGCCCAATAAGAAACTTTTCCAAACTCTGCACAGTCCCGCTCACAGGCTTCATCTCCGCACCGAGGATCCCACGGCCGGGACCGCCCACCCCTCCCTCTGATTGGTCCGCTTCTGTCAACAAACGGCTGCATATTTACCTCCGGCGCAGCAATTGGCTGCTGCTGCTGCCACTCTCCCGCGTGCGCCTCTATAAGGTCTCGCGCTCCCGCAGCAGTTTTGACAAACTTGAGATGAGCGTGGAGCCGCAGCGCGGTGCGCCTGTCGCAGCCCAACAATTCTGCATATTTTACCCACAACTATGATTAAAAAGTCCTCAGCGCCTTTTCATTCCTGGATCTATCTCTCCCTTCGATTATATTTAGATTAGTTTTCCTTGTTTTGTTCCTAAGTTTTATTTATTTTTGGCTTTAGGTGAGCATGTGCGTAATTTTGCGAGGATTGCCGAGGTGCCACCGGGACTGAGTTCTGGGCAATATGCGCCGCTGGGATTTGATTTTCACCCGAAAGGCTTATGGAATATAGCCTGGTTTGTCACAGCCTGTATGCCCTCTGGTCCAGCCCCGTGAAGAAGAAACTAATACTGCTCAGCATCATGTTTTTAATCTGGGTATACATGCTGTACTCCTGCGTGGGCTACTGCTCCACCATGCCAAGTTTGGTGGTGGACAGTTACCGGGGCAAGGAGACCGGCTCGGCGGTGGGCAAGAGGACAGAGAGCAGCAGGACGGACCTGGTGTCCAGACTGCTGGCCAACCCGCAGCCGTGGGAGGATATAGAGAGCGACTACGAGGAGCCGTCCATCAGGACCGCCGCGTCCAGAGACCTGCTCGATAACGAGCCGGAGACGGACAGAGCCGACGATTGGGACGAGATGCGGGCCGAGCAGCAGCGAGCCCCGGAGCCGAGCGCCATGTCCAGCTTCTCCAACGGCTCCGGGAGCAAGAAGCTGCCGCAGGCGATCATCATCGGGGTGAAGAAGGGAGGGACCCGGGCTCTGCTGGAGTTTCTGCGGGTTCATCCGGACATCAGAGCCGTGGGAGCGGAGCCGCACTTCTTCGACCGCAACTACGAGAACGGGCTGGAGTGGTACAGGTACATGCGGCTCAGTTGGCGCTGCTGCGCCGGGATGATGATTGATTGGTGTCTGGAAAACAAAACGCGTGTACGTGTGTCATTTCAGATGATTTTATTACTCCATAAAATAGATTTACAGGAGAGCAGAGCTGATATTGATCAGTGAGATAATTCCTCGGGTTAAACATGCAGCCTGTAATTAAAATTTAATTCCGGTGTTTTGTCTGTGGAGATAATTTCAGCCTTTTTTTTTTTTTTTTTTTTTTTTTTTTTTTTTTACATTAACACCGTCACAGCACAGCAAGACGATTAACTCCCCGCTGCTTAATTGGTTAATTTGGAGCTCATAAAAGTGAGCCAAATTTAGATTTTTTTTTTAAATTATACTAATTATCCAACAAGTTCAGAGTTTAATCCGAAGTGAAGCGATCCAGCTCGAATAAACACGGGGCCAACAGCTCAGCTGTGACCGTCGCTTTGTCTGCTCTCTGCGCTTCAGTGTCGGCTCAGATGATCCCCTCTGAATTAAAAGTGTTCATTTCTAGGTTTGCTTGCATGGTTGTTTTTCACCGTGTGAGCGTAATTTTAAAAGTGTTGACTTGTGTCACATTTTGAAGCTGCTTGGAGATCAGTCAGCCCGGCCTGTGTTCTGCGATGTGCAGTGATCTCTGTTGGACGCAGCGCAACATTGCACCTTCACGCTGAGGCTTCTTCAGGCTTTTCCGACAAGTTAGAACAAACCTCGAGAGAAAAATTAGAAATCAGGTTGTTTTAATGTGTTTTTTTTTTTTTTTCACGGCTGTGATGCGTTCACGTGAATTAAACGTGGCGCATTTGGAGCAGGTGTTGGCGTCATGTGCGCATGTTGTGCAGATCTCATTGTTGCAGTTGGGTGAACGCCTGTGTGACTAAACCTGACCTCAGACGTGTTTTATACTTTCCTGCAATGCGTTGTGATATAATGCTGAACCCGGATCCAATAATTTGCACAAATCTGGTTGATCCCGATGTGATAAGATCCAAATCTAAGAAATCCTCTAAACTTTTTTTTTAAGACTTGTTAGATTTAGGAGAATTTGAGGGGAAAAAACAGAATATTCTACCGTGTTTGTCTTGTGTTATATTTAATCTAATGGCGTTTACAGACCTGAGAGGCTTTATCTCATTTGGGCCATTGTTATGTCAGTGGACTCCACGGGCCTGAGAGCCTGAGCTGCAACACAAAGTGAGGATCCTTCTCAGGACAAAACCCGCAACAAAACCGTCCAACATCTTCAAACTAACACGGTCCTTTACATTTACATCACAAAGTAACGAGCTGAGGCACTGAGGAGCTGCAGCTTCTTATTAAAAGCTGCTTAAGTTTTCAAATCTTCCTCCATTTTTTCCCCCCTCAGTTTCGTGGTAATTGTATCTGATTAATGCCAACGTTGCACCAGACTGCTCATTTATTTCTTTATTCCAACCACAAATAAACAGGGGTAATTTATGGCTAATAAATAGCCGATGGCCAAATCAATTTATTGATTGGCTATTGGAACTCCTCTTAAAATTCGCTAATTATTTTCAGCCTTTGCGGACCTTCATGCTGTGAAATGTCAAGTCTTTTGCCTGAAAAGCGCAACTTTCACAAAGTTTTCTTAAGTTAAAAAAAAAAGGTTATCTGACAAATTAATTAATTAAAAAAAAAAAAAAAAAGAAAAGCTTTTGGATTTTGTGGCCGCCTCAATTAACGGATTTGGTCTTTTATTCCACACGTTAAATATGCAGGACCTTGAAGGGGGCCCCAGCAATGTTCGACATAAGGAAAAAAAGAAAAGCCGAATGGGGAACCAAGTGCTGGCAGCATACAAAATAAAGACACTGCGCCTTGATTTGTGCGAAGCTTCCCGTGCTTGCTTTGATAGAAACAGAGATTTACTGCAGGTCTGTTGGCCTGAAGGAAGGCTGTGACTCAAGCCGACTTCCATCTCCTGCATTCAAACTTTTCTGCATGGGGCAATTGTGGAAAAGTGCTGTCTGCTAGTTTGCAGGCCATGAAATCGAAGCCATGTAAAGAAGTCATGACTCAAGGTTTTCTGTGGAGATAGAATGGAGGCGCGTCTGGAGCTAAATTTCATTTCTGGTCACATTTTCATTTGCTCTGTGCCAGAAAAATAAGCTCGAGTGCTCGGTCTCACTCGCAGGCAGATACTCAGAGGACAATTGTGAGGAGTTTTCTTTAATTGTTGACTGAAAGCAGAACTTATTTGGGAAGCAGTGTGCAGATTTTGAGGCTTTTTATGCTGCAACAGGATATCTGAACAGTTTGTGCCGCACAGAAACTCAGACTGGGCTCCAGAGCTGTGAGATCCGTCTCCACATACTTTTCTGGAAGAGCTGCAGTAAGAAATGTATGTTTCAGTGAAACAGCTGGTGGAAGCGGTCCCTGCAGTGGGGGGAAAAAAAGTTTCAGTGGGTCTATTTCTCGGGTGAGGATGGACCGAGAAAGGAAATCATACTTCATTCACTGCTGATCCTCCACAGTTTCCCATTAGGACCAGATACTGGAGAGAACGCTGGAATGTTCCAGACAGAGGCAAAATTGCGTGGCATTGAAATCTGCTCTGTGGGAATATGATCTGATCACGCTGAGGGTCATTTATGGAGGTTATAGACGCTTGTGTTTGTGTGCGGGTTGAGCAATTCTCCTTGTTTGCTCATTTGCACAATCTCTCTGCCATCCGCCATTGTGACTAGCTTGCACCATCTTCGCCTCCCCCATCGGACGCACATTTAGAGCTGGAATTCCACCAAGTAAATGCAGCCATAGAGCGAGCAGAAAGGACTCGGAGAGGCAGCGGAGAGAGAGGGAGAGGTTTCAAAATGAATGGAGGTGGTGATAACAAGTCTTATTGTGGATTTCTGATGTACTTTGACAGTTTTTATTTGTGCCAAAGACAAACACATGATTCATGCTTTTGACCGAGGGGTCCTTGTATCAGGAGGTACACATTTTCGCAGTGAGGTCATGCATGAACTGGCCCCAAGGAACACACACACACACACACACATAGACGGAGCTCAACAGGCCAGTGTGTCTGAATGCAAACAGCACATTGGTTCATTATTTCTCATTTTCTGTTTGCACCTGTTCAGCTGCCTGGTGAAAGTCGACTGGCTTTATCTGATGCCGATAAGTAAAAAATGTCTTATCTGCAGCTCATGCATTAATGGCAAATTCAACCAGTTAACTCCCGAAAAGGTTAATAAACCACGCGCGGTATATAATAGAGGTCAGGGTCAGCAGTGTGAGCACTTTGTGGAGCAGCGAGCTCGGTTTGTTTTTTAATTTTCTGATGTGGAATTTGTGGCATTGAAAGTTATGTAACAAGTAAATTTTTGTGCTTTTCACAACAGAAGTTATGAAGAAGTTTGGAGGAGAAATGGGGGATAAAAGGCAGAGAAGAGAGTTTATCAAAACAACGGGACAAAGTGCATAAATCACAAAATATTAAGTTCTGAAACTGTGAAAAAGCCAAAAAGAAGTTCAAGATTTAAAGAAACCTTTAAGTGATTTGGCCTCTTTGAGGCTTTGTTCCAGAGTTGAGGAGCCACTGAAGCACCTTTAGTTTTAGCTTAGCGGTTGTATTTGTGATTTCCAACCTTTTTATATATCTATTTACATATTTACAGTTTGTTTGAAGGCTTATGTCACTTGGAACAAAGTGCGACTCATAACTAAAAGTCCACTCTCTCCACGCTGCTGCAGTTTTCTTAAACCAGAGGTATTTTATTTACCCCTAACTCTTGTTGACTGCAGCCCTCATCTCGCCCTGTCAGTCTGTGGTGCATGTCGCTCTCTTCATATTCCATTTAGCCCTATTGGCTATGAAGGGGCTTTGATATATAATTACTGTACTGTGGTTTTGCTGTCGTGTCGCGGGCTCTGCTCGTAGCTCGCTGTCAGGGCCCGGCAGTGTTGACGCGGTGCTCCTCCCTCGGAGTGGCTTTAGCATTAAACGAGGAGCTCTGAACATGCCGGAGAGGTGGTATGTGGTATGTGTTATATTCGGGTGGTGTTCTGGTTGTAGTATTGTGATTGCTTTAAATTTCCACTCTATCAGAAACTGCTGATCTTTGCATTAGGGCGTTTTTAAGGTTAAATGTTTGCTTCTAGTTGCCAGTTTAGCAAACTTTTCGGTCATATTAATGCAACATGTAACTTGGAGCCCACACACAGAACTATATAATCTTCAGTCCTCGTGTGATGTGGTCTGTGATCAAAGGTTGAGCCTCAGTCGCTGTCGAGAGGCTGGTGGGATTGAATCGGCGCCATCCCCGAGCAGGATGTCTCTCTGGTCAACCTTTGTATCTCGTCTGTGATAAAACTCTGTGGAGGTAAACAGACTCACAAAGCAGTAAAAGCCACTTATAGCGCCACACAAAAAAGGACAAGTGGAGCATTGTTGGAAAGGGGGCTCCCCCCAAAAAAAAAAAAAGAAAAAGAAAACCACGTTCCGCTATCAGACTTGGGATGCTTGCGGAAGTCTGCGCTGTTTGAAAGGCGTTATCTAAAGGCCGGCCCACCCCCGCGGAGTCAGACTGCAGCTCCTGGCCGTGTCAGGGACAGTTCTGGATGGGTGCACGGCCTTTTATCTGCTCGCCGCAGGGGGGCTCCTATTTCCATGTAGGTGACCCATTCACTCTCTGTTGCCACTGACCTCGCCCTCCTTCCTTCCTCTCAGTGGTCAAAAGGGGCCACCTGGTTCTATGGGGCTCCAGTGAAAGGCGTCAAAACATCCAGTGCTGGTGTTTGCATACATTGGATGTTGAGTGGAAAGCCAGTCGTTACAGAGAGGTGTTATTATGGCTGCGACCGGCTCAGCTGTGAAGCCACAAATAATTTTCACCTGCAGTCACAGAAGAATAAAACGCTCAGGCAGCGTGCACAAATGTCGCCGTGGCCCGGCTCCTCTGGGATAGCCTGTATTGATTGGTCAGGCCTGATTGGAGGTAATGTGCAGAGATGGGTTAAGGGCCTTTGACTGGGGTCAGACCCGCGTCTGCTCCCTGACAGGGTCTGTGTGTTGACCATCTGCAGAGCTGCAGAAAGCTGCTGGATCCTACAGGCCCCGCAGGGGACTTTACAGCCGTTCCCTGTAGAAAACAATAGCATGACAGCACAGTTTTTAAAGCCCGCTGAGTTATGTAAACGAGGCAGATTTTTTTTTGTTTTGCTTCGCTTTAAAACTCTGTGTTTGACAGAATAAATGAGCGCTTTAAGTGGCTCCAACCCAGTTGCAGTTCTAGGGAGGACGAAGATGAAATCAGATGATTAGATACTTGGCGCTGGCGCTCTGATTCTTTCCTGATTCCTGGAACTCCGCGGCTCCTCGGGGACGAGCGCCGACCGTACAGCTGACAGCAGGTTCACATCCTCAGCCCCATGAAAACAAGCAGATTGAAACTGTGCCTCTGTGTTGGCTAAACGTCCACCTCGGCTTCCCAGAGGAGTGGATTATTTGCTAACGGTACCTCATTTCCCCTCAGCGCCATCCCAGGTCCTCCCTCAAACATCACCCTCAAATCCCTCCCTTATTATTAGAAACTGCTTTTCTCCATTCTCCAGCTGTGCATTTGCGCCACTGATGTGTCAGAGTAGTGTCACACGTCACGCTCGGCTCGTCCGATCCTGGGCGGGGCTCGCTTCAGGCCTCGCTGACCGCGAGCGGCTTTCTCCTTTGGTCAGCGTGGAGGGACGGACGGAGGCCCTCGCTCCCCTCTGCCTAAGCTGGCATAGCTCATCTGAGGATGGAGAGTGTCCGGAGGGTGGAGAAGCAGAGAAAAGGCAGCTTTCATCCCCAAATTAGGAGCGGTTAATTGTGAAAGGGGAGACCTGTGGAGAGGGGAGTGGCGTGCCCCCCCCCACCACCACCTCCTGATGGTGTCCAGCCAGCGCCACTCAGACCTGGAAGACAATATGGCCGCCACAGACAGGAACCTCCTGCTGGAGTGGAGGATAAAAGCCTCAGAGCCTGACAGGAACTTGCTGTCAAACATTCAAACGGTTGATGCAAACAGAAAAAACGTCGACCTGTTGGTGCAGAAGACGGTCCGTGTTTGCAATTCACTGTCAACAACAATGAAAAACACTCATAAAGAAGCGTAATGAAGTGGTGCTGGAGGACGGAAGGAAGCGTACGGCGGAGAGAGCGGCGCACAAACCCTCCCTCTGTGCTTCGTGTGAATTAGGCCCTTTTTAACTAGGTGATAATTTGGATGTTGTTGCTCATGTCAGAACAGAACCAGACATCCTCTCCCCACAGCTAACGGTCATTCATTGCTGCTAAATAAACACCCTTTAACACATTAAAAAGGTTCCTCTGGAGGCTGGAGGAAGCAAACAGTCTCATACGGTTTTGCGAGAGGTTAGTCGGGGAACTCCTTTCTGCTCTCCAAAGAAAAAAAAGGCGGCACAGGAGAAGGCGGCGGAGGAGAAAGTGATGACAGTAAACCTGTAAAGCTGCCCTATCCCAGGTATTAAGTCCCAGAGGTAGCCATTAGGGTGCTGGAGAGTGTGCTTGCCTGTGGGAGAAAGGAGGACACACACACACACACACACACACACACACACACACACACACACACACACACACACAGACTGAGGTCTCCTGAGGTTTCCATTAGCCTGGCAGTAAAAGAGCAGAGCTCATTAGAAGCCCTGAGTTGTCTCTCTGCACCGCGGCTGCTCGACACTAGTCACTCTCTCCGTTCAGATGTACTCCCAGAGCTGTAAGAACACTTCAGCTCAACTCCAAGACAACCTGGCCAAACTCAACTCACTTCCAATTACTTTTCGCCGCAAGTTAGTTTTTCTCCCCCTTGTTTAAGCGATCGGAATCAGAAGGCAGTCCTGGAAGCCGCACGTCTTTGGAGGCAGAAACACTGCTGAGCTGCTATCAGACTGCCTCATTTCTGCCTTTTTTCTGCCTTGCTAACAGCTTTAATGGAAGTTTTGTCAAAGTTAGGTTGTGAGTTTAGGAAAAAGTGTGTGTGAGTGTGTGAGTTTCCTCTTTATCATCCTTATATTCGTTCTATTTCTGAACAGACTCTAACATTGTGCATGCGTTGTTGTCTGCTTCTCTGCTTACAAAAATGGGATAAAATCTGGCACATGCACCCTGTGATTTTTATCTCTGTGCTTATAATTTGATCCAAATCGGACTAAAAACTTTCTCAAAGTTTAGAGGACTGCTGCATTTTTGTGCTTTCTAACTCTGGATGTGCGCTGACCAGGAAAAAACAAAGTGGGTATCTGGCGAAAAAGAGGAAAAAACTTTAATTAGCTGTTGAAAAGATTTATGAAACAAACCTCTTCTGAAGTCTTCTGGCCAGGGGCTGACGGTATTAAGCTGGCATTTCTCTGATTTTTTTTTTTTTTTTGCGCCTGCTCTCCATTTTTTTGTCCTTCACGAAATAGCTTCCTGGCACAGAGTTCGAGCAGATCCCGTTTCACTTCTAACCAAGAGGCTTACTGATAGAGATACAGTGGAGGGGTGAAAACATTTGTCTTCATGCTCCACAACCTCCCCCCTGACTGAAACATCGTAACCCTGGGACTGAACTTTCAGCTCTGATGTCTGCTTTTGGCGCTGTTTGCTAGCATACATGCAGCAAACGGTGCCTGTTGTTCTGTAGCAGTAATTATCTCGTCTCGGGGGCACTCATAGATATTGCAGGAGACAACATCCAGGCTCAAATCCAACAAAAACTGTCGGATTGCCTGAGGATTTCTGCTGCCACTCTCCCAATCTCTGAAAGGAGCAGGTTAATTGTTACGATCGCTCCTCAATTCGGCTAATTATACGTTAGCTCGGGAGGCAGGCTGTCTTCAGGAATTTGTAAACCATTAACCTGCAGCAGCTGCAGTGCGAGTAATGGAGGCTAAATGATAGTCCAAACACACAGGAAGATGGTTTTCTGTGCACTGAGTGACATGCAGTAGAGAGGAAATCCCCTCTTTCTGGCGCACACGCTTTGTAGTTCACCTGTCTTCAAAAAGGTGTGCAGGCAGTTACGGATGACAGCCAATTCAAACAGGATGCAAAGTAGCTTGCTCGCTCCCTGTCTGCCTCTGTGTGTGTGTGTGTGTGTGTGTGTGTGTGTGTGACTGTGCGTCTTGGGAGTAGGGGGTGGTGGCATGTATGTTCTTCTGGAGTCTGTTTCATCTTTTATTCATCTTTGCTGTAGCTAGATCAAGGAGTCGTGCGCCTCTTGGTGCATGTCAAGTGTCAGGAAATCAGTCAGAATGGCTGATTCTGCCTTCGCACCCACACAAAAAACACCCAGAAATGCTCACACATACAGAAACACACACTCGCATACACAAGCCAAGTCGACACCTGCAGCCCCGCATTGTTGTCTGCCCTCTTGTTTTTTATCCTTTTACGGTTCATCGCTTTATTTCGCCCGAGCTGTCAGTCAGTCGCACCCTGATCCTGATGGAGCTCTGGAATGTGCGGCAAGCTGTGGGCTAACACCTTCAGCAAACACCCAGAGCAAACACACTGATTAGTGAGGATTACTAGCGCTAAACAAATTCAGGCTAATATCGCCAAGTGGTGGATTCCAGAGCATCAGGCCGCGGCTCGTAGGATGAGTCGCCCAATCGCTGTGTCGGGTGGCCCATCTTGGGTCGGTGGGATGCTAAGTGTTAGCCAAACGATGGGATCGTTCACCTCTTTTAAGCCAGAAAAATGAAGCTTTCTGGGCACCATCTTTAAAAGCCTGAAGAAGAAAAAAACACTCCTGTAAGCAGGCACATTCATGAGAGGAAGGGAGGAGGTATTTCTGCTTTCTACCCTCCACCATCCCTTTCACCAGCTCCTCTGTTTTATTTATACCACATGGTGGGCTTCCTCGCTTCACTGCAGGGTTATTAACACTGGGTAATTCCAGGCAGCCGTCTTATGGCCACGGGCCGATGTGGCTCCGGGCCTGAAAAACCCTTATGGCTCCACACATTCCTGTGTTGTTTTCCAAAGGTGCCAAATAGCAACAAATATACTTAAAAACAGATTTTCCGAGTAGGAAAAATGATAGTTGGTTATTGAATTGAATAATTTGTGCTTGTCACGCCTCTGCGGAGCTGCCCATCACAAAGCGACCACAGTGGTACAAGAGTAGAATGTCTCAGCCTCACTTAAGTATTTTCAGGACATAACAGAGGGGGGTATCTGAAGATGTGGCTGGGGTGTAATATGCTGTTGGGGTGTCTGACATGTAGTCCATGACATTATATGTGGTGGTTAGTTCTCTATTTATTTATTCTACTTTAGTAGTGTCTGATGTTGCCTCCAAAACCAGTCTGGGTACGAGCCCGAAACCAGTCTGGATGGTCTGTGACCATGATGCCTGACTCCCCCATTCTCCCTCTTTCCTCCCTCGTTGCCTTGCATTCTTTCTGTTGTTCAGCCTCCCTCTCCAGCGCACTCTTTCACACACACGATGAGACACAGCGATTAAAAAAAAAAAAAAAAAAAAAAAAAAAATGCTCCACTCTGGCGAAGCATGACTCCCTGATTCCAGTGAAAAATGATGGATGGATGGGTTGCGCTGGTTGGGTTAACGGCTTTGTGTACGTGGAGGGTCAGTAGATTCCCAGGCTGCTCTGACACAGTGCAACTTCTTGATGGAGTTAAGGGTCTGGGAGCTGCATTTATCAACCAGATTAGGACTCCAGCACAGAGTTTGGGTGTCAAAGTGTCACTGAGCAAGAAACAAAATGAGGGTTACCGGTTTGGTCATTGCACTGCTGTTCTGTACATGCTTAAAATGGCAGCTGCTTCATTATACTTTGACCTTAGGTCCTGTTTTGCAGTCATTTTGCTTAGACCCCCTTCTTGCCCTTTCTTGTTAGCGGAAATGTGCTAATTAAGTACAGAACCTGTAGTGTCTTTTTATTTACTTCTTGAAGTCTATTTTCATCCACGTCTAAAAAAAGCCTCAATCTTCTAGTTCACAGAGGATTTGTGAGTCTAGGAAATTGGTTCCCAACATTTAAGGCTTGCAAGCAATGCCTGCTCACAACCACTTGTCACCTGTTGCTCACATCCATGAGCTGCCAGCACTTTAACCCACAACACTCAAAGTTGGGAACCATTGGTCAAAGACACCTTCAATGACTTATCTCTGACTTATATAGACTTAAATTTGAGAAGTAAATCTCTCTCTGTGCTCACGTGCCTCTGACAGCGTCATGAGATGTAATGGTGCAGTAAGAAGGAATGGTCAACCCAAGCCAAGCAGCGCTAGCATTAGCACCTAGCACTAACTAGCCTGAACTCCTCCCTTTCCTGACCTGTTTTATGCACAAGCACACGCACTCGTACAGCATTGTTGAAAGAACTAAATTTAGATGATGACACTGACCTGGGAACAGAGACAAACAATACCCAGTCTGCCGCGTTTCAGTTAAAAATCCATCGTCCTTTGGCCTCGGCAAGAAGTTAACCAGTGCATCACCGCCCATGTGTGCTATTGTTGGTGTGGCTGCAGTCTGATCGGTTTCTCCAGTTAAGCCACAGATATAGCAGAGAATAGTCTGAAGTAGCTCCGTTCACACTGACAGGCCTCTCTGACAGCAGCTCTCCCAGTAATCTGGGGGAGGAATTTAGCTTCAAACAGCTCTCCTCCTTTTAGCTGCATGATATGCGCCAGCCCATGCTGGGCCATCCAGGTCTAAGTATGTGATACTAGGCCAGCCTGCATTATTAATCCTTTTCGCCGACAGATGATTCTGAGGGGCTTCCACCTGCCCACCTTCGTGAGTTTCCAGTGACACCATTATTCAGTGAAGCCTGTTCATTTGAAACCTCAAGGTCGGGAGGAGCACTGACAATTGACTCAGGTTGATGAAGCTGTAGCGTCACTCAGGGTTCATCATGCGGGCCAGCTTTGAGCATCTAGTTACAAGCAGGTGGGAAGATATGGAGGCAGGTGCAAACGCGTGCATACCTCGTTGTCCCCAAACACACATCAGCGCCAAACCAGAGACATGTAAGATGCAGATCCACTCCTGCAGCAGACACACCTGCAAGATCTCAATTTTAAGCGGCGACTTCTGGTCCTTCTCAGCCAGGAAATGAACTGTCAAAAAGCTCTAAGTGGCCACATACTAACACCTGGACTCCAAGCGCTTGAAAGAGAGACCAGATGAAGCTTCTGTGAGTGCAGCCGGAGCTCCTCTGCCTCTCTGCATCAGAGCGGAGCCCGGCCGACTGCGCCATAAACCATCTCCTCTATTCTTTTAATTTACAGCCAAAGCCATGCTCTGTGGTTAAATATAATGTCAGACTCCAGGCACAGTGGAGTATATTTCAAAACGTCTGGCTTCTGTATGTGCTTAAATGCTACTTTGAAAATATTCAGTGATCCAGCAGAGGCGTGCATGCCTGCCTCCCCGTCGTAGCCATAGTGTGTGTGTGTGTGTGTGTGTTACATAAACATGTTGCTTACCTCAGTCCCATTTCTTGCAGGCTTCTCCTGCTGTGAGCTGAGAACTGTAGAAGAGAGCGCTCAGTTATTAATGAACACTGTATTTACCAGTGACTCATCCATGAGTTCTTGCACTGAGCCTTCCATATCCGCACGTATCATCCATCATCCTTTGCTTTGTGTTTCAACACCAGGAAGAAGGCTTTTCATTGCCTTGTAAACATATGCATTTTCTTTGAATTTGCACAACACAAACGCTTGTCGTCTGCGGGGTTGAAAAGATCAGATTTACACCATGTTCGACTGTGAAGGAGCGCTCAGGCGCTCAGGATCCTTATCATCCAATGAGGAATAAAGATGGTTCTTTGTGTTTCCTGAAAACGCTTGTTCGTCCGCCACGTTGGTTCATGTGAAGGGCTCGGGTAAGAGGCCCTTGGAAAAGAAAGAGAGCCTTTCAGCGCTTCTCCCCTCATTTCCTCCCTCTCCCTCTTCCCACTTGTGAAGTGTCACTTGGCGATCGGACCTCAAGGTCTGCTTGTCAGGGGTCGAGGGAACCTTGGGGAGAGCGGGGTGAGGAGTGGTTGAAATGAAAGAAAACGCAGGATTTCAGCGCTTAGAAATTGCAAAAGCAGTTGGTTATTTCAGCCTGTGCTTAGAGCTGTGCGCTGTTGTTTTGTGTGGTGTGACCTCCCATGAGGAGATAACACTCGCTCCTGGGTCTTCGAGCCATAGAAACCAGACGTCTTTAGCTTTAAAAGCCCATAAGAGCAAAGCCACACCCTCCCTTCGCTTGTGGATACAAAAATGCCCTCAGATTTGTCTGTATTCAAATAAACAAACCCTAATTTGAGATTCAAATGCTTTCAACAGCCAGACATGTGAGACAATTGAAAACCTTTTGTATCGAGTCGAAAATCGACAGACACGCGCCAAATAGCTTTTTCCTTTTGTCTATGGGCAAACTAGTCATTTTGTCAGGGATGCTGTGACACGGACGGCTCAGCAGCAGCCCGTTATCATCAAATCAAACGTGACAGGAGGGAGGCAGAGGCAGCAGACAGAAATAACCCTTTTCCTGCCTGCCGTTTATCTCCACCAGGACGAGGGCTCTTAAAACAGAGGCCAAAGGGCCACTCCGCCGGGCCCCTGTTTGATGCTGTCATGTGACGAGGGCTTCTGCTTTGTGTCTTATCGCTGCTTTTGGCGTGTCTTTTAACTTGGAAATGCTCTCAATGGACAAAGGTGCAGAGTGCATTGGAGGGGGGAAAAGTTGATGTATATCATGCGAAAGGACAAGCAAGCTCGGGAAAAGTTTTGCAGCATTTTATTTGAGGTTTGAGGTTGTTTTTAGTACCCCTGCTACCTGTGTTAGACGGTAGAAGTTCTTGGTATCCGCGCTGAGGGGGACGGGGTGATGTTTGCAGGGCAATTTTGGCACACGTTCCACTTAAGAGCCCTCCAAAAGGCTTCTCTCACTCAAGCTTGAGAAGGATGGAGAAGTGCTCCACTCAGCCCTCTATAAGCACCCCCCTCCCCCGCTGCTGCCGCCTCCTCCTCCTCCTCTATCTGCCCCCCTCTCCTCCCTCCCGGCCCCCATCCCCGCCCCTCTGCCCTGACTGCTGCCCCGCTCACCCCTCCGCTCGGGGACAATGGCTCACTTTCAAAGAAAAGCAGGAAAAAAGAAGAGCCCGGTGTCACAGAATTGCCTGTTTGCTGACGGGATCTTTAAAAGCAGCACCTCATAAATCAAAAAAGAGCATAATAGGCATTGTTTCTCCAAGAGCCACTTGTCCCACTAAAATTCCCCTCCTCTGTTCCCTTTTCTCTCCTCCTGCCCTTTTTTTTTGCCTCTTTGGCAGAGAGAGTGGGCAAAGTCAGAGGTGGAGATTTTTTATTGGGAGGGGGTCTCTTCTTGAGCTTCTTTGCCGCTTTTTAGAGGTTTCCTCACCACTTTCTTTCTATCCAACCATCTCCTTTTTATGCTCCTCCAACCCCCAGCTCTTGATTTTTTTTTTTTTTAAAAAAGCATTCCCTGAGCTTTGGATCAGCATAATCTATCACTATGCACATTGTAACTCAGGCCTCCTCCCTATCTCCATGCCGCATTGTCATTTTGAAATCGGATTAGATGGGAAGCCATTTGCCTGCTCTGTGTCGGCCCTGGACTCTTTTTGTATGTTAGCACAAGGAATGACAAAAAGCTCGCAGGCAGTATCGCCATTGTGCATCGACAGGATGACGAATAGCGGGCAGTTTAAGTCGAGTTTGGTTTATATTCCTTGAAGGCATTCAAGGAGGTGCTGTATAAACAGTTTTAAGTTGTGGCAGGGAATTAATGTGCGCGCTGATAGCGTGTTGTTTGCGTTTGTATCTCCAGAAATGGTTTGCTGGCGGAAAGATCTGTCATGCTCTTGCATAAAACCACATGCTGTATCTGTTTTGATTTCAGTACCCTTTTAATGAGCTCAGGCCTGGACTCCATTCATCCCTCTGATGTGTCAGCAATCAAGAAGATATTATCATAATTAGATCACTGGCGCTGCATTAGGATTACACAAATCTGCCAACACCATTTCCATGAGGCATTTTATTGGTTACCTGACGTTACCCAGTGTGTTTCCTCTTCCCCCACCGCTCCCTCTTCCTTGCACACAGATATGTGCATTGATGGAGAGCTGATGTTGCATGAATTAGCCATGAGCTGGATGGCCATGAACTAGATTCCAGCTTTTAGAGTATAGTTTGAGGAACAGCTGAAGCTCTGGGGATGAATTGAGCGTTACAGACTTCTGAGTGTACAGAATGGTGAATGGTACCTTTCTCGGTGTGTAAATACTCTGTGTGGGATTACACAGTATTTGAATGGGACCGACTACAATAGTGCTGTCTGCACAATGGCGTATCAGAGCCCTATAGCCTGAACAACAAAAGCGAGGCTCAGGGTACAACAGGCTAACAGGAGTCTTATCTGTGAGAGTGTGTTCGCTCTGATAGACCAGTGCCTTCCGTTATCTCGCCACCGTCCTTTGTTTTGTCCTCCTTTTTAGTGCCTTAAACTGCTTATTTGCTGTTTCCGGTTGTCGGTGTGTCTCTCGGTGTGATTGGCTTTTTGATTCTGCGACGAAGCAGTTCAAGCTGTTTCCAGTCCACAATCCCCCATCCAGCCAGCACCACAAACTCATTTGATCCCACGTACATCGCAAGGGCGAGTTTTCTTCCTGGGGCCGGGGGCCTGTGAGGGAAAGGTGATCCACGTCCCAATGTCAGTCAAACCGCTCTTATCGCCTCCACCATAATCTAGACTCTGCGGTTGGCCACCAATTCTGAAACCTAATGCTGAGAGAGCAGAGCGCGTTCACTTTCCCTTCAAAACCAGTTGCTCTCAAGCGCCTCTTGATTATACGTCTGCATGTAACATATCTGTGTAAAGCCCATCGGCCAGCCCTCACCCAAAACCAAACCCGCTCTTGTCAAAAAACAGATTCCCTTTCTGAAACAAGCCTCATCATCTTTCAGCACTGTAGCTGCGGGTCCGATGGGGGCGGGGCACCGTGGCACGACTATGCCTGAGTCAGCAAGGCAGACTGTGTGTGTGTGTGTGTGTGTTTTTTTTTCCAATGGTATAAAGAGGGAGGGTGAATTTTGATTAAGCCCGACCACTTTGGAATATTACATCCAGCAGTGAGGTTTGAGGAAAGACAAGCTGAGGGAAGACAAAACAGATAATGGAATTCACACATGTTGTGAGCTAATTTAGAGAAAATGCATCCAAATTATGCACGGTGAAAACTATTAAGGGGTAGCAGAGCAGGTTAGCTGCAAATCAAAGGGGTTGAGGAGTCAGAGCAGAGGTGGGAAAACGCAGCTCTCGATCTCTAATATGACTAAACTCTGGGTCGGCCTTCTTTAGATTGCTGTAAGTGTTTCCTTGTGTTTGATTATGCAGTAAATAAGGGCTTTCTGCCGTCTGTCAGAAGTGAGATATCTTATGAGTGAGTGAGCATGTTGATGTTGGAAAGCTGCCTACACTAATAGGTTTTCGAGCTCTATAATAAGGATAAACAGGCTCAGTGAGTCATTGATTACAGAACAGAGTACACTCCATCAGCTTGATTACATTATGCAAGCCTTTGCTCTACCTTTCCCTTCTCCTAACCTCCTTTTTGTGTCCTTTTGTTCTGCAGGGAGCTGATGCCCAAGACCCTGGAGGGCCAGATCACCATGGAGAAAACCCCCAGCTACTTCGTGACCAGAGAGGCTCCGGCCAGGATATCCGCCATGTCCCGGGACACCAAGCTGATCGTGGTAGTGAGGGACCCCGTCACCAGGGCTATCTCGGACTACACGCAGACGCTGTCCAAGAAGCCTGACATTCCCTCTTTCGAGAGCCTCACCTTCAAAAACAGGACTACGGGGCTCATCGACACCTCGTGGAGCGCCATCCAGATCGGCATCTACGCCAAGCACCTGGACAACTGGCTGCAGTACTTCCCCATGGGCCAGATCCTGTTCGTGAGCGGCGAGCGTCTGATCAGCGACCCGGCCGGAGAGCTGGGCCGCGTGCAGGACTTCCTGGGCCTCAAGAGGATCATCACGGACAAACACTTTTACTTCAACCAGACCAAGGGTTTCCCGTGCCTCAAGAAGGCCGAGGGCAGCAGCAAGCCCCACTGCCTGGGCAAAACCAAAGGGCGGACCCACCCGAACATTGACCCCGAGGTGGTGCAGAGGCTACGGGACTTCTACAGGCCCTTCAACATGAAGTTCTACCAGATGACGGGACATAACTTTGGTTGGGATTGATGTGAAAATCATGAAAGACATTTTTTTTTTTTGTTGATTTGTTGAGAAGTTATTTTTTTTTTCCTCTGTAATTCAATGGCAAGATGTGGAGATATTGCTATATATATGTAAAATGTACAGAAATCTATTTTATAATAATTTATTTTTATTTCTAAGCAATTAATTCACTAAGCTGCCTAACCATATTTGTACATAACATCTGGCCCACATGTCGTTTTTAACATTCCTCATGTTAATTTTGAATTCTCTCGCTCCTCCTGCGCGGTCCTGTCAACTCAGTGGATATATCGGTGCTTCATAATGCAGAAAATCAGCGACGACTGAAGTAGAAGTTATGGTGGAAAATGTAAAAGCACCATCTATACGGGTACAGAGTGCTCACAGAGAAGTGGAGAAGACCTGTCCATGCGCATCCTCATTTCTGTATGCATCATAACTTCATCCCTGTCAGACCTTGTCATTCTGAGTGTGATCTCTCCATAATGTGTTTCACTGCAGCACAGACCTTCCAGTCAAGTTTTCTACAATCCAATTTTCCTGCGCTGGCATTGGCCAGAGCTGCAGACCTCATGTCCCCGTCCACTCAATAACAGGTAGATCAATAGGCCTAATTGATCCTCATTGTGTCACTCATGCTTAAAGTATACAGCTGCCCTTTCATTCACAGTGCTCCTGCTGCCTTCTCTAATGAATGGCCCATCCATCAAATGTTAAATCCTATCCCGGACCACATAAGGGCCCATGTTAACATTATGCTAATCGGGTAAAGGTAACTGGCAGATCGATCGAGCCTCCGCTCTCTAACTCCCCATTAGAAGCCACATTGGCTGAGAGCCAGGCTCTTGCCCTATCCGCTCAGTTCAAAGGTCACACAAAGTCTCAATCAAATTTCCTTGAGAGGCATTTGATTTGTCGAGGAGAGCGGAGCCGGCGCGCCGCGGGTCGGGGGGGGGCGCGTGCCTTGTTTTCACGCTAAGATGGAAAGTCTCCGCGTGAGGTAGCAGAGGCGCATCTGTCAGAAATGGAGCATAAAGATCGAAAAGATGACAGACAAACAACAACCAGGCTTCGCCTCACTGAAGCAGCGCTTCTTCAAACAGGAGTCCACCAGGCCCCGTCTCAGATCCCAGACTGAGGAGATCAAAGGAGGGGGGGAAAGGTTTTCGTGAAGCACTCTCAGCACAGCAAGAACTGCCTCAGGCGGGGTTCAGCGTCTAACCTCTCCGGTGTCGTCAGAAAACCTCATGTGCCATCGTCCACGGCCTATATACTTTATGCCTTATTCACTCTCCTCATCCTCACACGTCTCGTCTCTCCACACCAGATCTCTACTTGTTGCCAAAAAAAAAGAAAAACCTCCGGGTTGATATCGTGTTTCACACAGCTTGAGTCGCTATCTGTGCTTCTTTTCCCCCTGCATTACTTCTTTGTTTTTTGTCTTTCTACTTGAATTCTTGATATGCAAGAGGGAGAAAATGCGTAGTTGTCATTCTTTGATGCGCTGCTCCATCTCTTTGCAGCGGGTGGCGCGCTATTATAAGGGCACAGGGAGGCGGCCATGCTATGCTGCGTTACGCTGTGCTGCGCTATGCTATGCATGCTCAATGTGGTGGCCATTATGAAAATGTAGGGATAATGGGAAGGGGTTATTAGCGTCCAGAGGAGGGCTTCATGTCTTTAAGCAGGGCCCAGACTGAATGTACACAACCTATCCTCACACAAAAAGTCCCTCAAATCAATTTTAAAGGTCGGATTGTCACTAAGTTTGAATTTGATGGTCCCTCTTTCCCTTTGAAGACAATGTTGTGCCTCTTTAACTATCCAATCCAACACAGTTAGCCTGCTTCTGTCACCGAAACAGAAAATAACCCTAATTCAGCCATTTCTCTTATTTTCCAGTTGAAACCAGCTGCCTGGTTGAGCCTCAAACCAATGGTTGGTAGCAGGGGAGATGGAGGCTTGTTATGCTGTATTTTTTATAGCGCTATTCTTTACTTTCTCTCTGCCTGAGCGACGATGCTCCCGGTGAGAAGTGATGTGGAGAAAGCCTTCATCCCCCCTTCTCTCCTTAGTGCAATGTTTGATTATTAAAAAGCATTTATGATGACCTCTCATGGCAAGCTGTCACATTCTGGAAGGAAAGTCAGACATTTTCCCTGTAACTGATGGAGTAGTGCATTTGAATTATGGTCATGTAACTGAGGGAATATCTAAAAAAAAAAAAAAGAAAAAAAGAAAAAAAAAATGGCGCTCATGGGTTTGCTCCATGTGGCTGCATCGGTTATGGTTGAGTTTTATTCAACCTGTTTTGAGATCTAAAAATGTTAGAAATGTTTGTCTTACCCACATATAATATGTATTTAGACTAGAAAATCTGTATGTACAAAAATGAAAAAGACATGTAAATCAAGTATTTTGTGGTATGTACATCAAAGGAATTAATTTTACACAGTGCAAAAGCAAAATGGAACAGATGTTTCTAGATGATTAAATACTGAACATTCATAATATTTCTTTGTATGAAGAAATAAATAAAAAAGTATATATTTTACCAAAACCTCTTCTGCCTGACGTTTATTTCCTTGATTCTCTCCCAGAGTTTTATTACTTAAGTGAAAAATTACGCACTGAAATGTCAGCTTTTTCATTAATGCTATCTGAATAAGGTTAGATTTCATCAAAGAAAAATGTACACGTACTAGCAGAGCCAGGCATTAACTGTTAAACGCTTCTTTGTGGCACATGAAAAGCATCTATAACCTTCACTGTGGAGAAATCCATAATTCAAGTGTGTCTGTTACTTTACGTCCATTTACCAGGAGTGTGAGTGCAGACTTGTGGATATAAAAGGGTGGGTTTGCCAAAACTGTACTTAAAAACAATGAAAATTCAATTGTGGTGCCAACAGCTTTGACAATCAGCTAAAGAAATTCTAGATCCGCTTCCAGAGAAAATGTCCTGTTTACATTAAGGGTTTCATTGTCATCATTCATTAAAACAGCTCAATTCACATTCTGTGGGCCATTTGGAGGAGTTAAGGGGGGGGCACGCTGCTCCTGGATTTTTAAAAATGGCTGCTGCGAGCAGCATAAATGACCTTTAACATACCTGTATCAGACAGATATCCTAAAAACTGATAAATAAAACCAAAACTATCCACATGGTTTGACGCCAAGTGAGAAAATGCATTTAATAATTTGGGAGATCTCACCCTTTAATTGAATGAACTAGCTGCTATGGTCACACATGGCAGGACTCCTCCTCACAGTATATCTAACACACCTTCTGCAGGTAGCTGTAAAAGCTCCGCCCACACAGTGATGAAGCGGCATGGCTGCCGGCTAATGTAGCACTTCACCAGCAAGCTAGCTACCAACACTGATTGTGTCACTTCAAGACGATTTTTCAAGGAAATATTGTGTTTTTGACACACTGTTGCTGCTGCTTCTTCTTCTACCATCATTCACATCAGCTGTGGGGACTTGAAACAGGAAGCCACTGTTTTACTGTTAGCAGCTTTGAACCAGGACCCTCTCCACCAGGAGGCCGAAGACCTCAGGTCCACTAAACCAAGGTAAGCTAAATGCTAACTGCTTGTGCTCACATTGTGTTTTGACTTGGTGTCTTGGCTCTGGTTAGTCGGTGTTTGTATGCTAACAGGAAGTTGGTTGCTGGCTGGTCATTTCTGATTTTCTGTGTTAAGCTATGTGCAGTGTTTGCTTTGGTATTAGCCGTGATTAGCTACCTTTAGTGGACAAGCTAATTTTGGCTTCCTTTTGGTTGGTGTTTGCCATATTATGGCCTTTTCATGCTGTTATAAAGAATGACTGTGATGAATTTCTGTCACGTTGCTGTTGTTTGGCTTTTTCCAGGTTGCTACTTTTGGCTGTTGGCTTAAGGGATTGAAGCATGTCTGGTGTTTTGCACATAACTGCTTCCCTGTAATATTAAGTTCTGATTGGAAATTCAACTTGGCTTGGCAGAACACACTTTGCATTCACCAAACATTGCATGTTTCAGCTCAAAGGCATTGTGCTTACATGTCAAGTGGCTTTATTATTATCTTCACTGTTGACCTCCTGTTCTGTGCTTTGTGCTGCTGTTTCTTCCCAAACCTCCTGCAAACCTAAAGCTTATCTGCAGGTATAAGCCTCGCCTGCTTATTAACACCACATCAGCTCTGTACTGTGCATTCTTTGTGGTCATGTAATAGTTCTGCTTCATGCACGTCAGCTCACTGAGTTGTACACACAATCTTAAAAAGAGGAATGTAGTATGAACCCCTAAAAAATGGTTGTATGTTCTGGGCACATCGTAGCAAAGCATCAAAGAGGATGCTTGTCGTGAAATGCATACATTCAGTGTTTTTGTGCATCCATAATTTGAGTTTAACAGTGGTTTAGTTGTTATAGTTTCATAGGACTTTTACACTTAATGTCTTGAATTGGCCTTCAAGCACGAGCAGACCCCCAAAACAGAGAGATTTAAGTAACTTGAGCACTTGTTTGTATCTGTAGAGCCTGGCATGCATCTCTTTTCCTGCGTCAGGTGAGAACAGCATGTTTGTGAACATTTTGGCTGTTCAGTATTTACACTTCTCGTGAAGCGTGCAGAAACTAAAACAAGACTTGTAGCTAGCCTCCTGTTCAATACATGTGGTGTGACTGAGTGAGCGGCGTAGGCGGGTGGTGTGTGATGTGCAGCGCTGGCTGGCTGTGGAGTGGTTGCAGAAAAAAAAAAAAGAAAAAAAGTCCTAGCTAATTTTTTGTTTTTCTGTTTCCTGCCTCAGCCTGGCACCGCGGCTATGGAGGTGGGGGGTCTGTGTGGTTTCAGGTGACCCGTAGCTGTGTGGGAGGTTTGGTTGCTGGTAGCGGTGGGTCTGTCTGCTTATCGGAAATGCCCCCTCCCATTACCCACACCCTCACTCCCTATAAAAGCAGCCAATGTTTCCTCGTGGCGCATAATGAGATACACCTCCAGGGCTGTTTATTTACAAGGCTCTGAAACACCTCTGTGTATTAACAGGGCTCCCATTCACAATATTGAAGGTGATGTATTTACAAACCTGTCCGTGGATACTGATGTTGACATCCGTCGCAAATTGTGGGTGTTTTCTTGGTCGTGGGGATTTTGGTAATTCATATGCCGGCATGTATCCCAGCAGATAAATATCACACCAGATCACAAAAGTCACACCACAGTTTGATGCTTCTGCATACTTACACAGCTAAAATGAAGCTGTAGCGCACGGCTCTTCAACATTATGATTTCAGAATATGCTAACACACAATTTTGTACAAAATGTCTCAATCAGTGGCTCAAAACTGCACATAATTTCCTTCTTTAAGCTGCAACTAAGCCAGCGAAGCAAAGTCAGTGAGATCCGGTTTCTCTAACAAACTGAAAAAGCCTTTTGCAGTGTGGAAATCAAACTAAAAGGAGAATATTATCACAATACTGTCATTTAAAGATGGTTGCAGTCTGTAAGTGAGCAGCCATATTGAAGGTATTTTACAGTACTTTCACTCTACCAAGCGAAGTGTTTGTACTCGGACTGATCTAGATTTCTCAAGTTAAACTTAGCTCTGAATCATTGTTTTCTCTCGGTGTTCTCAGGGGTATAGATGCTCCATATCTGACTGACACATCCTGCTGGTTGTTTGTGTGGGTCCCTTTTAGGTTGCGTAAACAAAGCCAACAAACGATCCCTGCCGCAGTGTGCAACTCAAAATGGGGCTAATTCAAATATGGAGCGTTAATAAGTTGAAATATTCCTGAACTGATATGCAGCACTATACTGTATCTTTAAGCCCAAATCAGATTTACTGACGCAGGCTTGGATGGAATAAAACTGCAGGAAGAGGTGGCTGTAATGAGTGGAGCATAGCAGAAATCCCCACAGCCTGCATGCTGCGCGGTAGCGGGTAAACTATTTCCTCCCTGTCAGTCACAGACATCATCTGACGGGAACAAATGATATAAGGTGCAGTAAAAGATGAATGAGTTGAGCGTAAATTTAGATGAACATTGTGTTCATTGTATGCCAAATGTGGTTCCACAGGGAATAACAATGATGATGTCCAAACAAGGACACAGATATGGCTGCCAGGTGGAAATATTGGCTACTGGGAGAGGTAGCACTGCTTCTCCACAGAGCCACTTAACCTCAACGGAAAATGTATCGCACAAAGTAAACAGCTGTCCATGTTACACAATATGATGCAGTACAAACAGGGCTGTCAGCATCCATCGAAGCAAAGCAGTAGGTGCTTTTCAGGCCCAGCCCCTTTCCCCGGTCCACATGCAGGTAGCGACTTGCCTCTCATCAGAAACCATCACTGATATTTACAAGTCTGGAGCTGGATAATTGCTCAGCTGGAGCACTGAAAGACACACCGGAGAGGAAGACAAACAGGATGTGGTGTGAATGACGAAGAAAGGGTGGAAAAAAAAAAAAAGCCTGGCTTGGCAGGTTGAGGTGGAGCATGCTCTCTTGGCGAGCACCCAGCTTGTCCCCTGAATCCAAGCCACCTGTGTTAACTCACAGCTAACCCGATTAACCTGTTCACGGGTCTGACAGACGCAGATTCAGGAATGATAGATTTCCGGGCTGGCAGCCAAGCCGGCCATCTTGAAAGGAAATGGTTTGTGTAATTAACAGAGAAGCTCAGCAGAATGACGGGGTAATTGTAGCGTTTGCAGATGATGTCTTATTGTCATCGAGGGTGCCTCCCGGGCTGTTTTGGGTACAGTCGGCTGCTGCTTTGGGCTTCGGGATGGGAAACAGACACCTGGCAGCGCTAGACACGCAAACCCCCATTGACTCGTCCCATTCACCGCCCCCCTCCCTCCCTGATGCAAACCCCTTCTCCCCTCCCTCGCCCATCCCTTGACACTCCCTCCAGAGCAGGTTGCTGTGTGGTGTGTTTGATCATATTAGCTTCAAGCTGCTGCAAAACAATTGCACAATATCCAAACAGGCTTGTCACAATGGCTGGAAACATGGCAGAGGGGCTGCAGGGGGGGGCATTAAAAATTTAGCTGTCTACCCTGCTCTCCTTTGAGAGCTCACCATGGAGCAGCTCTGTAAAAAGGAAATGGTGGCTTGGTGGATGGCTTCACATGCAATCCTGCACTTTGGCCTTTGCTGTATCCCTTATTTAGTCTGCACCCTGTTCACCCTCAGCTGCTTCTCCTAAAATACGAAAAAACCTGCTTTATATTTGACTTTCCAGAAGCGGTTAGAGGTCTTCACAGGTCCCCGTCTTCCTAGTGTCCATGACCCAATCCTGCTGGGCTTAGTCAGGTCCTGTTAATTCGCTGATCACGTAATCATCACAGCAGAAAAATGTGTTTTTTGGAGGCAAGATGCAGAGTGGAAGCTGTGAGGAGATGAGATTATGAGGACATTTTACAAGAAAACATATTCATCCATGAGGCTCGGTATCTGTAGAGCGCTAACTTTGATCTCCAGTCGAGCTTTCGCTGCAGCCTCACTCCTGTGCTGCAGCTGAAGGTGTGTGTGTAGACATATATGTGCTTTTACTTACTTTTACGACACATGATGAGTGAACTCTGTCGCCGTCCAGAGGAGACACCTTCAGTTCATAATTGTACCATCTGACGTATAGTATCTTATTTCTTATTAAATTGGTTTCTGGTGTTTGAAATAGGTGATGTGTTCCTGTATTTGCGCAACCTCTCTGGTGTTTTTTGGCCTCCTAGTCATAACTGACTGCAATGAACAAACAGAATCAGCATCATCTTTTTATAGTAGATCGGGTCAGGGGCTACTGGCACAATACATGCAGCAAATTTAGACTTGCATATATACGTGTGTCAGTGGAAATAGGTGAGAAAGGAAGATGAAGAAGAGCCTGTGCACATCTAACACGGCGGGGTTGTCTCAGTGGAATTCCCCACAGTCAGCAAACTACAGCAGAAGAGATCAGAAAGTGACCTCCTGCTTCACGGAAAGTTGGTTTTCACAAGAACTGTGTAAGAGGAAGTGTGCTTTCTTTTGCTGCATATTGAACTTACATCTAAATTTGGATCACGAAGAAGCCTAATGCTACACTGAGTCAACATTTTCAAGAAAGAGTTGACTGAACTGGTTTCAGGTGGATGTAAAATCCGCTGCACAACAACCACAGGCCCTACGTCTGGGGCCTCATTGGATCATGCTCCACCCCTCCCCCTCCTCACTGCTTCCTCTGTCTGACAGATGTCAGACATGCTGCGACAGGCTCAGCCCCAGAGATGTTACAGCGAGAGGAAACACAGGGATCAAGAGGGAGTCTATCTTATCACCGCAGGTATAAAAGCAGATTAGCCGACGCACCTGAGGAGAAGCCCGTGCTGGTTTACACGGGGGTAATGACCGGTTAAACAAAGGTGGTGTTGCAGTGGGGCCTTACACAGCTGCCCTATCAGGTTCGCTTTCCTCAGATCAGCCAGTTACACCTCACCTCCGTCGCCGTTATCCAAGCTGAGATCAGGTTTTAGCTTGTCCCCCTTTCATATAGGACAGCCGGGTGAATTAGGATACCTGCTCACAGGAAACTCCACGATCCCGCAGTGTGTGACACATAGATTTTCTCTTTAATTATAAATACAGTGATTGTAGATGACGAGATTGATTTGTATTTGCATGTTTGGAGGCCCAGGAGAACAGACTGACAGCCTGCTCACGTCTTACATCAGTGCTCATTTGCTCCCAGTCTGTCATTCCCTCTTATGTATGAATGCAGCTTCGTGTTTGTTGATGTCTGTGCCATCATGACAGGGTATCTGACAGGAATAGTGTGTGTCGCACAAGTGTAACCCCCCCCCGTCCCTTCTGGTTACATGAAGCCCCTGCTGGCTCCATAGATGAGTCTCCATTACCGGCAGGCTGGCTCACACACCTGTCTGTCTCACGACGGCCAAGACGGGGGGGCTGAGGAAATGTAAAGGTGAGTGGAAGGCAGGCGGGCTGTAGCGATGAAGAGAATGAATAAAAATAACTATGTTAGACAGATGTTTCTGACTGGTGTTGATGCACCTGCGAGGGCTGCCTCGCTGCGACTGATCAGCACTGCTGGTGATTTTTATGGCGTCTGGTTTTTCTGTTTGTGTCTGAGTGACTTTACTGTTCCCAGTTTATGTTAAGCTTCAGTGTGCAGCTCCCGCTCCAGAAGAAAGCATTGCTTCTCTCACGTGTGATTTATTTGCCCTTAAAACATTTTATAGCCGCTACCCTGTTTGTTTGCTACCCAAGTCCATAAGTAATGTTGTTGTACTGTGTACATTTATATACTGCATGCTGCACACATGCTGTACGCTGTGTACACAGCAGCTCTCTGCATCCATACACTGTGGTTATACGGTGCATCTGTGACTGGGGGTTTGAGTCCCGTGTGAAACCAAACTTTTGCTTTTAGATGACTTATTATTTTCAGGAATAAATGACCAATTATCCAATGAACACCTCAAATTTATGATATGTAGCTGTGTGTTATGATAAACAGCCTCCTGGCTCTTATGACCTTATGTTTCTTTACTTAATTACTCAAAAACCACACCACTGACTTGTCTTCCTCCTTCTTGGGTGCTGAACTGAAAACATTCAAGCCTGTTTGTGCATGTGGCAGGAGGCATGATTTCTTTCTTTGTGATAGGACTGAGGCCTCCATGAGAAACACTGCAGGTACATTTTAGTCCACCTGTTTTCATGCATTTTTACAATTTGTGCATATATAACTGAGTGGAAATGCTAAAAAAGAGAGAAAAAAATAGCACTTGGCTGAAGAGGAAAAGTTGGAATAGCAGGATAGCGGCTGATGGACAGGTGGAGTTTCCAAATCCATCTTAACGTTGTAGCTGCTGTGTCTGCTTCATGTTCGTGTCAAACTGTCACCGCATCACGGCTCCACTCTCCAAAAAACACCCAGTGAAAAGAGGCAGGCTGTCCAGATGGAGGTCCGTGTTGCACGTCTCCCCGCCCTCTGTATCACCAGAGCTGCCGCGGGGGTTCATGTGGATTAGAGGTGACAAATTCATTCAGAAAAAACAAACACAAATGTCATCCTAGGTGGGAAGTGACACTATTACTTATGTGCTCTTGTCACATCCTCTTGTATGTATTTGCATCAAGGTAGCTGATGATTCATGTTGAAAAATTTGCTTAAAACCTGTGCAGCACTTTAACGTAATGTAGCGTTCAGACCAGAAAGAAACGAAATCCTGCTCACCCACATCCAGCGTGACCGCGGCTGTGAACGGGTCCCCGCGCACAGCACATCCCTGCATCCTTGTGTGTATTTGTTTGCATGAGCACATCGCTTGTGAGTGCCAGCTTCAGTGTGTCGATGCACACTTGATGATGGACTGCATGAGCTGGAGACAGCGCTGTGTGTATGTGTATTTTGATTACTGCGCCACCCCCCTGCTGAGACACTTAAATGTGGTCAGACACACGCCGACTGATGGCCATCAATAATGCACATGGCGGGAGGATCCGGCAACCCGCGTTATCATCAGGGACAATTGGCCTGTCCCTGCTGGAAGCCCCCATCTCCACAGACGGATGGCTTCAATTTCCCCTCTGATGAGGAGGAAAAGTAGGAACAAAAACCCTCCACCGCCAGACCAGCCTGGCTCAAGTCTATGAGCGAGTATCATCGTCCTATCTAATGCTTGATCATTAACATTAGTCCCCTGCCTGAGACAGCCTGGGTGTTTGTGCTGGAAAAATGGGTCTTTATAATGTTTAAAGCATTCACTAACAGATGAGGCAATATCTCACAGCGTGTCAGCGGGGGTTCTTGCCCAGCTGTTGGCATGATAATGTGTTGGAGAGAAGGATGCGGTGTGTGAGAGCGAGCGGCAAAAAGAGAGAGTGGTGGAAGCGGGTGTCAATTTGTTGGCGATCAGAGCGAGGAAAATGTAAAAAGGGTCTGTATTTCAGCACATCATTTCAGCTTCAGTGGTGTTTATATCAAATTTTTATCATTCTGTCGTCAGGAATTATCAGTTCATCTGCTATCAAAGAAGAAATTCACTTGAAAGGAGGTTTTGGAAGTCAAACAGGAATGTCTGGGAGTCTTTTAAGCTAGACTTGTGCGGCTGGTCCACTTTTTCTGGAAGGTATTTCTCTCCTTTGTCAGAGCTGACTGTGGTTGCATGTTGCATGCGTCCACATCAAAGGGAAAAAAAGGAGGAAAATGTGGGCATGTCTACGTTTGTCGGTGTGTGCGCGCGGGCACGTGTGCGTGTGTGCACAGCAGCGTTTCCACATGCGGCTGTGCTGGCTTCGCCGTAAACCGCTGCCTCCGCCTCAGGGAGAACAGAGCTACATTTCATCTTTGTTTAGGTGATGTCACATTCAGACTTCAATGGTAATGCTCCCAGTGCTGCACAGTCAATAGCTTGCACTCTTCAGTCTGGAAACCATTGCCCTGCCACTTCCTCCTGCTGGTCCATGACCGACGGCCCACTCACAGCCCTAATCAGGCCCTGATGAGAGCGGCCCGGCCTACCGCCCGGCGTTCCTGCATGGCTGAGGGGCTGTTTGAGGTGGTTTGCTGGTGATGGAGGTGGTGGAAACTCCTTTGCCACCGAGCCTTCCCAGTCCTGGCATGGAAACGGGCCCCATTTGGGGTTTTCCTTTGGAGACGCATGGACAAAGTAGACATGGTGGCAGCGCGGATGCACATGTGGTGAGATGGTCAATGAGAGAAGAATGAAGACGCATCACGAGCTGAGGCACTTTTTCCTGCATATGTTTTCCCCTCTCCTTAATGACTATTACATCAATCGCCTGCATCACCGCAGCGTTTGAACGTCACTTACAGTTTTAAGGTCAGTACATTAGTGTAATAAATTTATTCATAGCCTTCTCCCGGCCCCGGGGGCCGGTGGGCATCTTCTTTAATAAGGCGCTGACATCTGTCTGCTGAGATTGCCCACTGAGCATCATCTCCCCACAAATGGGGGCCAGAGACCCTGAGCGCGTGTGTGCGCGCTTGTCATTGTTTCCGACGCACACATCGTCACACACACCAACATTTGGCTGCGTGCCATCAACGCACCATGAACACGGGAGCGAGATGAACACATTAGCTCAAGCCATTGAGCAGCCTGCCACCCATACCAAGTCATACCTGTATTTAACGTCTTGTCCACCGCGTGACTGCTGATTCTACCCATGGTATTGAATGCTAATGCTTTTTTTTTTTTTTTTGCTCCAGCAGACACACGTGTAACTTGCCATCAACAAGTCATTTGAAACATGCCATCACTTCATTACATGGTAGATTTTATTTCCTTTTTTCCGTCCCTTCACCGCACCCCTCTGCCGGTATAATTGCCTCGGCACTGGAGGCAGCGTTTCTGCGCATGTAGCACAGCCTGTATGTGAATCGCACAGATAAAAGGCCATTCTTCCTCCTTCTGTGTCATTAGTTACCGTTCTGATCAAACGATCAGAGTCGTGGATAGTTCACCAGACTAAATTTATCCACTCCAGTTTTGAAGCCTGGTTCAAACGTTCATTTTTTTGTCTTGGGGGCAACGGTTTCTTCACACTAGTTCAAAGACAAAAAAATCAAATGGGGATTATGCATTTGATTATAATGCTTTTGATTGTATCTGCATCACAGAGAATCACATCACGTCATCGTGCATATGTGAGTGTGACAGCTGAGGATATGCAGAATGTAGGGTAGCTTCTGGGGCAAAGGAAGCAGAGACTCGCTGAGCGTCTACTGAGTTACTCTCAGAGCGAACTGGTTGGATTATGCTAAAGAAGTGCAGGAAGTTTAGAAAACGTGCATTTAGCTCAGATTAAAGGATAAAGGTGGCGATATTGTATTATTATTTGTCAACAAATCCTACGAAAAAACCCAAAACCAACGCAGACTTAATCCTACAAACAAGTATTTGTGTTGCAAGATGCAGCTTATTCCTCTGTGCTGAAGACCTCCATTACTGTCAGTGAGCCACAGAAAATACACTGTTTACTCCTGTTTGGAGCCTTTGCTGTAAAGTGCAATGACAGGGCCTGTTTTAAAATGAAACTATGACTTTTAAAGAAAAGAGACCTGTGTTTCATCCGCACCAGTGTCTTCTCTGACATCTAACTCAGCTTTTTTTCAGCATTAAAGCATCAAATCCTTTAAATTAAACAACAAAATGTGCTGTTTATCCATGCACAGGGACACAGACGGCTTTTCTGATCTGATGCGCTGATGGGCAGGATGGCTGATCATTCAAACACTTACAAGTCACTGTTGAAAAATGATTCATTTTCATGGTCGTCGTGGTTTCCTCCTTAAAATCCCGTATTAAAGTAACCCTTGTACACCGTCACCTTACTTCCTTCTTTGCTCCTGACATGATTGAAACGTGTTGTAATGAAAATGATCATTTCTAAATGAACTTGCAATAAGAAACAATCTGCTTTTTGCCTTTGTTGGAAAGGATTTCGGCAGCTTTGTCGCCGAACCTTCCCTGTGCAGAGCAGCGGTGAGCCACGCTGCTAAACCAGCACAGAGGAACATCCACCTCTCCCAGCGGAAAGCCAGTCACGTGGCTCAAATGTAGCACTGCTAGTCACATTTTTAGCAGCATGCTAAATTTTTAATGTGCTGTTTTAAGATCACAGAAATAGCATAAAATTTATACAAGATGGAATCATGTAAATAAAGGCACCAAGTAGTATCTGTATATAAAAACTGTGATAGTTTAGCAACCTGGGAAAGGACAGCGAGGACAGCAGGCTAACCTCAGCGCTGCTTAAGTCCATGTCCTTTTTAATAAGCGCCAATAAAAGCAAACGGCCAGACTGCTGATATAACAGCTTCCATTCGATTGTCCTCCAGCGGGGCTGAAGAGGTGAAGGAGAGAGGAAAAAGTGTGGGTGGTCTTTTTTTTATAGGTGTCGGGGGGTGGTATTGTAACCTGCATAAAATGTGTCCCAGCAAAAAAAAAAAAAAAAAAAAAATCACCAATGAGCAGAGATATGTTGCCATGCATATTTCACAGCTGCTGGCGAGTGCATAGAGTTTACAAGGATGCGAGCGGTGAGAAGACATGGTGGAGGCTGCCTCCTGGTTTTCTCCTCTTTCTTGCAGAGTGAAGTGGAGAGTATGAGAAGTGGTTAAGCCAAAAGGAAAAAAGGAGGGCATTAACGAAAGTGCAAAAAAGAGGAATGGGAAATTGGTGGGGGGGTGAGAGTCTGGAGGAGAGAAACCCTTTTCCCTCCTCGCTCCCATATTCTGTCCATTAGTCTGAGTGGTGCTTCTCCACCTCTCTCTTCAGGGTGACTTATCCCTCTCCAAGCATGCGTGAGTCGGGGGAAAGGCAGTAGATGGGGAGGAAAATGGAGGCGATGGAGGCAGAGGTGGGTGGTAATTAGAAACATTACTGTCGTCAGAAGGTTATCTGGCCATCTTTCCTGCTCGTCCGTTTTTTGATATTGGCGAGTTTTACGGAGAGAAATCGCCCCGGCAGCCAATTAAAGGGCCTTTCTCCCTCCCTGATAAGACGGCTATTAATACTGTGGCAATGGTTGGCACTTAACCGACAATGAATGCCTGTCGATGAGCATTGAAAGTTTATCAAGGCCTCCCCGGGCTCCGGCTCTTTCTTCTAGAGAGAATTAACTGATACCACGAGGGGGCTAAGCTCCAGGCGTCTTATCAACTGATTGCTCACTAAAACCATCAAGTGCATTTTTAATGGGAAAAAAGGGAAGAGTTGTTTTTACGGCGAAATATAAAAACAGCTCAGGGCGAACAATGTAGAGCTCTGTCATAAATTATAACAGCCGCGTTGTAGAGTTATAATCTCATCCCTCGTACAAATGGCTGCTTTGAGGCGCCATGTGTGGATTTTCCCTTCACTCCAGGAAAGGACGGGATTGTTAGTCGAGCCGCCTTTCTCTTAAAAGTCTTCCTCTGATTTGGTCTTTGCTGTGGAGTAAGAGTGTGTGGGAGTGAGCAGAGCTCCGCAGGAACTGGATGCCGGCCAAATGCTAACAGCACAATAAAATAACATCATATCACATCGCTCACACTGTGCTTGACGGGCGTTTCTGTCACGGTGTCCTAAAACGCCCGTAAGTGTTATTCAGCTTCTTTGACTGCGCTGGATTTTATTAAAGCTTCATAAAACCCCGATTCCAAAAAAGTTAGGACCCATAAATAAACAGAATGTGATTATTAGCTAATCCTTTTTGACATAAGCTCAATAGAAAACAGCACAAAAACAATATATTTAATGTTTACCTCATCAGCTTCATTGATTTTTGTAAAGATCTGCTTATTCTGAATTTGATGCATGTTTCAAACAAGTTGGGACAGGAGCAACGAAAGACTTTTGTTTGGGAAAGATGTGGGATGCTCCAAAAAACACCTGTTTGGATCATTCCACAGGTAAACAGGTTGATTGGTAACAGGTGAGAGCATCATGATTGGGTATGAAAGGGGCGTCCTGGTAAGGCTCAGTCGTTCACGAGCGAGGACGGAGCGAGGTTCACGGCTTTGTGAGCGCACATAAATGTCTTGATGTTGATTGCCAGTGCAGGAAGTGATGTGCCCTCTTAGAGCAGCGGCAGGTAAAGGTGTGGAGGTCACAGTGTTGAATTCTTTCATGCAGTCGAAGTCGAACAAAGAAAGCTATGACTTGTTACAAGTTTTATTTTGTTAGCCGTGGCCGTGGAAGCATCCCATGTGATAACTGTGTACTCACCAAAGTGGTTGCTCTGATCGGGGAATGTGAGGACGCAGCAAGAAACGGGTTTAACAAGGCGGCAAACATGAAGGATCAGATGAGCACACGGGTTGTAAACATGCTGATGTGTTTGACAGACTAGAGTTCACCTCTTTGGAGGAAAAAAATGAACTTGAACACAAGGACGGGAGGTCAAAGCTGAACTAAGACTCCCTCTATGCAGGTAAAACCCATGTTGAAATAACCATGGCTTTATTTTAATGCTCTAAACCTGAACTGTGTTTCCCCATCTTTAACCATTCCTTAAATACATCAGGTTAATATGGCAGTCCATGTAATCAAACATTGAATGGGGCATCCTGGTGACCCAGTGGTTAAGATGCATTTCATTTAACCACAATGTCCCATTTCTACTGTCACTATAGGCTCGAATGCACCAAAACCCCAAAAGCAAACAAACAAACAAGCAAAATAAATCCTATATATCTCTGAAATATCAGTCTGCGTAATGATAGGGTTGGAATAAAGGTCATTTCTGCAGGTTGAACCAAATGGTGCAATTTATAAGAGCTAGCTCGCTATAATGGCTGTTCCCAGTGCAGACAGTAAAAACTCAGGGTGTGATATTAAAAACGTCCCTCAGTAGATCCGAGGACTGAGAGCGCAGCGACAAACCGCAGAACTGCTAATTCACGAGTCAAGCACGGGTCGCCTCTCAGCGCTGCTCGCTGGCTAAAACGTGACACCGACGCTCGGTCAGGATGTTGATTTCCTGTGGGAGCGTCCTGCTCTGTGTGCCACTCTATGCTCTACAGAGATGAACAAATGAGTCCAGATGTAAGACAGTAAATAGCCCCATCAAGATGGAGCAAAGTGGCACGTGTGAGCTGTCTGCCTCTCTATTTATGCCTCTGTGTGTGTGTGTGTGTGTGTGTGCGTTACCTGCCGCTGTGTGCACGCCTCTGCATGTTCATGCTCATACAAGTGTGCATGTGAGTGAGAGAATGAGGCTAGCCGTGCACACCGGTGGGGAGAGGGCCCCTCAGTAAAAGCAAGAGTGCCCCTTTAAAAGAGAGGAGAGGGAGGCGAGAGACGGAGCTCCACTGTACATTTACGGATGAAAATTTCATGACGCTAAATCTAGACAGACTTTTAGTGTCAGTCAGGATTACAGCAGCAGCCCGAACATTCATGAATTATTAAACCGGGAGAGAGATCCCTGGGTGCTCGGACGAGGAGCAGATGAGACGGAGGAGGGCGAGAGGAGGAATCAAGCCAGAAGTAAACACATAAATAGATCAATACACGTGAAAGCAAGTAAAGTCGGAACGGCCGGCTTTAAAGATGGATGCCACCGTCGAGGGGGGCGGGGGGTAACCAAAGGGGCACAGAAACCGTGGCTTCTCAGGAAGATGTGTGTCCGCTCAGCCTTTACACTGTAAGCTCGCTGTGGCATGATGGGGAACTTGGGAGTGCTTGTGCCTATAAATTGGGGGCGGGGGAGGGGGAGGGGGCTGCCAGGGAGACGTGTCTCATACAAAAACCTGGGCTGGAGATCACGGTGTGGTGCCATGACATCCACCCAGTTATCTGAGCTGTAGCTCTAAGAGTATTTGTTAATGGTGGAAGAGCACTGCAAAAGTGTAAAATACAAGTGACACAACATGTATGTGATTCTAGATAGAAATGCATTTTTTTTTTTAATCCTTTTTAACAAAATTTCCTCCTGAACAATTCCCAGTTCAACATAAGAGAAGGTGCTAACAGTTAATGTCTGATGTTGCTAAATAAAAATATCTCCATGTAAACGCAAGTGACTGCAAACAAGCTTCAAACTGAAGGAACGAGACCACCAAAAAGTGTTTTCTTGCTTCACAATCATGTGCTTAATTCCCTCCTGTGAACACGTAGCGTTCATTCCTGCAGAGCCGCACAGCCGATGACGCAGGGCAGCCATGATGCGCAAACAAACGCGTAGCTAAAATAGCTGGAAGTGATGCTCCGAAAAAAAGCTGCTGACGTGTTTTTGGTTCGCTTGAGAGTTTCAGGATCTCTGAAATACTGCTGTCCACCTCAGAATACCGGGACAAATAAAAACACCTGTTTCTATTTCTGTTTCTGTCAGGCTGCTTGAGTCAGCTGCTTTCCGTCGTGCCCAGCGAGAGGCTGTCCACCGTTTCTCAAGTGTTTTTCTTTCGTTTGCAATCACGAAGGACACGATGTGCCAGGAAGTCAGGACTCTCAGGAAAGGATCACATGGCGGTTAAACCGTGAGATCAAGCTTTTTGAAGCGCAGAGAAGAGCTGGCATGATTAACATTTGCTGCTTTTGTATGTTTTTTTTAAATAATTGTGCATCTTTTTTATGCATTTTACTGTTTTTTTTTTCAAATGCGTCCACGTTCTGGAAAGCTTGTCATGACTGAACAGCACCAGGCAGACGAGCAACAACACAAAGCGTCTTTGTATTTAACTGCCTCGACTTGCAGGCTCTGCAAACAGGAGGGTAAATTAAGACATCACTGATACCACGAACAGCTAAACAAATACTGTGGACGGCCGCGCTGCTCCCCTACTGTCCTCTGCTATGCCACACAGCCAAACCCAGGTGAGCCGACACCCCCGGATCTGTCTCACTGCTGGAATGCTGAAGGGTGCACTGTTGACCCAGACGGAGCTGCCACTCAGTGTGTGTGCGTGTGTGTGGTACAGGGGGGTTTGGCAGGCCTTACCCCCGTGCTCCCCAGGCCCCTTCTGCTGTCCCTTTGGTGGCAGAGGGACGCCGGCAGACAGGGGACAGATGCAGGGTCTCCTCCTCATTCGGAGACATTCCTCCCGTTCTCCCCACAGCTCCTCCTCAGCAGCGCTGATCTCTTTTGGCTCCTCGTCGTTTGTGCTGCAGGGACAGAAAAAGAAATGAATCAGGTTTCCAAAACAAATCAGTCCCCTGCTGTGTGTGCGTCCAGAGAGCCACACTGAGGACAAACACTTCAAGTAGTGGACTCAGTTACAAACATGTCCAGCTATTGACCTTTTCCCCTTAATACCAACGATTCTCCAAAGAAATCCAGTAATGCTAACTAACTACAAACAAAGACACACTTGATTTGAAGATTATGAATGAATGAATATTCAATTTGCAAGGATCTATAAGAGAGAAAAGCAGCAAATCCTCGTGTTTTAGGAAGCTAAAGCTGACGAATATTTAGTGTCTTTAGACCTGTCGATTGTCACAAGCGTTGTTTATTAGCTTCCTGATCGACTAATCCATAATCAGCTGTGTTTCAGCTGGAGTTGATTCAGTGCATTGAAGTTTTGCCATTTTCTCAGCTGATTTATGGTTTCCCTTTGCCTGAAATGAACAGCTTTGACAGTTATCAGTCCTGCCTATAAGGAGGTCACTGGAGGTGTTCGAAGTCCTGGTAGGTATTGGATACGATAGGACAGTAGAGTGAAACTGTTCTTCCATTGTTCTGGCTTATCGGGGCGTAATCCTGCAGATAAATTCAGAAGCCAACCCACAGAGCGCCGGGTGACGGCGACACAAGCCTGAGATGCACACATGTGCGTCTGTCTCCCACCATCTGCCGTGCCGATCATTAGAAAGGATGTCACACTGAGTCGGGACCCTCGTCGATGCACGTGCCCCTCTTCCCGTGCCTCTCCCACTCGGTTGTCCCTTTGTTGTGCTCAAGCTTAATTTCAGGGCAAATATGAGATTGGATTTGTGGGGGAGCTGCTTTCGCTCAGCGAAGGAATCCCCATAAGATGCTGAGGTTGTGTCACAGGACCGCGGGGGCCTCCGTCCCTCGTGGCTTGGCATGAAAGGTCAGATGATGCCCGTTCTTGTGTGTGTGGCCGCACACGCTTGCATATTTATTTGCATTTACACTTTTTTTTTTGAGCTTGCTTTTGTCTTTTGTCTCATTTGCATCTCCATAGTCTCCAAGAGTCAAGCCCCCCCCACCCATTGTCTCATCTTAGGATATGTTTAGTCTTTCCCTTCCTCCCTGCGCGTGTTTGCCGAGCTTGCAGAGCCGTAACACCAGGACTCACGTGTACATCTCACATGCACAACATGCATCATGTACCTACAGCAGCCTGTGGTGAGAAAAAAGCTGTATAATATGTAGAATTTACATAACGAGAGTGAGACATGGGACTTATAGACCAGGATGTATTTGCTGATCAGTATTAACCAGCACTCTGCAACAGGCGTGTGTGTGTGTGTGTGTGTGTGTGTGTGTGTGTGTGTGTGTGTGTGNGTGTGTGTGTGTGTGTGTGTGTGTGTGTGTGTGTGTGTGTGTGTGTGTGTGTGTGTGGTTGCATGTTCAGATAGCAGAGATTTAATCAGTGACCTGAGGGACAGAGGCCCTCTCTCCTGTCCTCGTGGGGTCCCTGCTCTTGATGCCCCTGCAGACCCCAGCCAGGACCCTCAACAGCTTGGGAGATAAATATCTAATCAATATACAACCGCATTTGCATAGAAAACACAAGAGCACAAAGCTACAGAAACAAGTACGTTGCTCACTGAGCATTTGCACTCAAATTCTCTCTAAATGCATTTTATTTGTTGATAAGTTCATTTGCTTCGGTATTTTCATGTTCTGTTACTTTACATGTGTATGTCTCAGCTTGAGTTACAACAAGTAAAACGTGATTGCCTTCAAAATTTTGATGCATTTGTTTCATGCATCTCCTTCTTGTCGAGTCATTTTAGTCTATAATTGAGCTCTAACCCCTTATTTTCTGAAAATGTGCAAAGATCCAGCAGTGCAGTAAAAATACTGCAGCCTGTGTTCTACGCAAATCAATCTGTTGTATGTATTTGCTGAAATCAGGTTTCCTTGTTTCTTATGCAGCCAGTTTTCAGTTGATTTGAATTAAAAACAAGCTGAACTGCACTAACATTAACTTGTTGGACACGTTTTGAGAAAAGAAGATCTTTAGCACCAGATTCTTGCAGAACTGTCTTTGTAAAATTGGGGCTTTTGTACTGTTGGAGTTTAAACCGGCAAAAAAAGAAAATCAGCTTTCAAAAACAGGACAAAAAAGCAATAAAATGACTAAAATATTAAGCAAAATTATTTGGCAGCAGAACAGGAAAATTTTAATTACCAAGATTTTTAAAATAAGTGAAAACATCAAGTCTCAAAGAGCCACAGTTATCTTTGAGTAGCACACACAGACTAAAAGAAAACACATTTCTCTGGATGCGAAGAAATTCTGACTCTGACAAACTAGTTTTGTCCTTGTCCTTGTTTATCAATCAGCTTTATAATTCTGGAAATTCTACTTTCAACCATTAAGTGACTCACTCATTAAAATCTCCGTAAGAAGTCATAATATCTTAAGATAAGTAAGTCAAGAATTCAAGTGAAATGCCTTGTAAACCTGCCTTGTAAGAAGATAAAAAAACAAGCATCTACTGACTTAATGTAAGATATTTCATGGTAGTTTGATTTCTTCGCAGCGTAGTTGGCTCCACCTCAAGCAGCTACATCAGTGAAATGCTGCTTATGCATCAATGCATCAGTATTAAGAGTCAGATGACATAATGTACACACTGTTTAACACTAAAGGGACCATCCTACAGTAACTTTCAATACTTTAAGTACGTTTAGTTGATAATTCTTCTGTACGTTTCACTTCTGCCACCACTGCTCCCTCGTCATCCTTCACTCACTCATCATCTTGTTCAAGGTAAACTTGAGTTCAACAAGCTTTGCCACGAGCGCATCGGCGAGTTTGGAGGAGATAGATGTGAGGATGTGGGCGCAGGAGGAGAGAGGGAGGGCGAGAGGAGAGGCTCAAGGTGACGAAGCTTGTCTTAAATAAACAAGGCAGCTGTTGAAGTGAGAAAGGAGTCGACTGAGCCGAGAGACCCTGCTCAATAAATCACTCTGTTGTGCCCCTGAAGAGAGACTTGGCTTTTGACACCCTGACTGTGGTGCTGTGATAAGAGGTGGAGGCTGAGGGATGAGGAGACTGTGCTCGTCCACTGTAAACTCCCGGGCGTGGCTTTGCACTTTAGAAAAGAAATCAGGGAATTTCCAGTGTTTTTTTCATTAATTGCCATTGCTGAAGTATTTGGTCCCAGCTTGTCGTGCCATGTGTGATCAGTGAGATGATGATGGTGTCTGAGCCGCCGGTGTGGCGTCGCTCGGCCTTTTAGCCAATAGAAGGTCAAGTGAGAGCGCATAGCCGACGCTCCGTGTGTCATTAGTTCAATCTTTCATGTCTAAGCTGAGGTCCTTCTTGATCCTTGAGGGACCTGTAGCTCCAGTCCATTGGGAGAACATAAGGAGCAGCAACACAACAGAGCCGTGCATCGATCAATCGTCTGGTGACTGGAAGAAAAAAAAGCTGAAACTTTTAGCCAAACAATCACATGATGATATTTAAATTTGTAAACGTTCCCCGAAGAGTTTCCAGTGCAAACACGAGACTTCATTTTGCTGAAATCTGCATCGTTTGCATCAGCTTGCACACTTCTTCTCTTTGCCATTGCTGCCTTTTATCGCAGCCGACTGTCAGTATGCATCACCGCCATTTGCATTTGGCAGCCCGGTGATGTCATGTGCGTCATCAACCCCGGTGGTGGCGTGCATGTGGATCCTCATGCATATAGAACATGTGATGCAAACAACACACCAAAACTTTGCTCTACAGTGCCCCTAGTGGTTAAAGACTCTGAGCAATTCTTAAATTTAATAAACCCATTTTTTCCTTAGTTAGCCAGTTCCCATTTTGTAATAACACTCCAGATGAAGGAGTTATTGGATCGATCTTGTAATGGGACGCACTGCTTTTTGCTCAAGGCGAACGACTCACCTGTTTCCCACCAGATTCACTTTATTAAGCAAAGTTTAGTGTCGTTTTTTTTTTATGGAGCACGTTCTTTCCCCAGTCAAACCCTCACACAGCTCATCCACTACATTCTCTGTGGCTTCAGCAGTTACATTTCTCCCTCACGGACAAGCAGAACCGGGGCAGGAGGAAGAGCTGGTGTTTATTTTTTGAAGTGTCCCCTGATGAAGGTGCCAGAACGTATGACAGGGCGCGAGAGAGAGATGGAGGGAGAGAGCGGGGATGAGGAGAGAAATGGGGGAGAAGTAAACTACAAGCTGGTTGGCAGCCCCAGGGCTTCTCCGTCACTTCACAGCCATGTATGGAGAGAGCTCAGGGAGCCGCGCTGCGCCCTGTGGAGCTGCCCCGACGACAGGCACCAGGAGAGGTGTTATCACCCCTTTAAACACAGAGAGAGGAGGCATTAGTGGCTGAGGGGGGGAGTGGTGACAGGTCTCTGCAGGACAGGAGACAGCAGCAGATAGAAAGTGATAGGAGCTCTTCCTTTAGGACTTCCTCAGGTAGGAGGCGCTGGGAGATAACAGGCTGGGAAATTTCATATTGCCAAAAAAACTCCTGGAGAAAGTTTTCTCGGATAAAAGCATGCAAGACAACGAGCGTTAACAGAGCGGTGGGAACTGTGAGGGGAAGGCGGCAAAAAGAAAGAAGAGGAGGAATAAAAGTCGTGAAGATAGAAGGAGAGTAAGAGCGTAGTAAGGACAAGTGTTTGCGCTGATCTTCCAAATGAAGGTGGAGAGATGCAATAATCATTAAATGTGGCGATAATGGCGGACATTTTCAGTCTTTCCTGTAAGGCATTCATAGTGTTGCACTCAGGTGTTCGCAAGAAAAGTGTCAGAAATAGTCGTCACGAATGGGGGGAAAAAAGGGTGAAATTAGTCAACGGTTGCTTCTCTATTCAACGTGATACAACTTAAGAGCTACCAGGACTTGAATCCAATCAGAGCTGAGTATGTAAGTCAAGGACAGAAGATAACAAATGCGAGAAGATGAGAGGAGAAAGAGATAAAGAGATGAGAGAGAGACAGAAACTTCCTGGCATGGAGCATGATGGGATAGCCGGCGCCGAGACCGGAGCAGCGTGCAGGACAACGTTCGGATAAATGCTCAGATATTCATTACAAAATAATAGAATTTAGCCCTCATTATCTCACAACACTCTGATCAGATACGTGCATCGACTCAAGTAAAGTGCATTTGGTTTGACGGCTCCATCGACGGCCCAGTGCAGATGGTGCTGGAGGCTCCTGACGGCGTCAGCGCTTTCTGTCTTTCCTGGAAGAAAGACGAGAGGCAGCGGAAAGTGAAGAGGAGCCCGTCTTGGAATGGATGTCCCGTGGAGTTTATGCCTTTTGTTGCAGACGAGGACACTTAAATGGACAAATCCAGGCTAACTGCAGCTGCACGTCCACCACAGTCTTTGGACAGGCCACTGCTGGGGTCAGGCCAGCAACAATCACCGAGGGGCGGCCACCCAAATCTGGTCTCTCTCTGGAAACCATTACAATGAGTCCACAATGGGCTGCGGTCAGCCTCCGTTGTCCTGGAGGAGGGGGGAGGGTGAGGTCAGGGTGTGCTGAATGGACAGTGGCCAGCAGCGACCCACTCTTTATTGGTATGCAGAATAATGGACAGTGGTCTGTGATGGAGGGGGGGTGTGGGAACGGATTTAGCAGCAGAGGTGATCGCGGTCCGTTTGTTTCGCATCTTCTGTCATCGATTTCATGCGTGCACATTCTTTCTGGACACGTCGGCGCAGCTGAGTGCACCTTTTGATGCCGCGATCGGATCTTTTTCCCCTTCGCTCATAACATACCCGTCACTTCTCACCTTTTACTGCTCTGAAAGTACCTCACAGAATAAACACAGATGTAAAACACATATTCCTTTCAAACCACGCTTCCCTGAACCCAATAATCAAGCAGTCAGTCGCAACAGGACACAACATTTGAGCTCAGAAATGCATGTGATCGTGGCTGCAAAGGGGATATTTCTAACAACCCATCATTAGTCCTCTCCTGGACGTCTGTGCTCAATGTGGAGAAACATCTTTTTATATCTCCAGACTCACCTGTCCTCCCCCCCGGGGGTTGAGTAAACGTTTGAATCGCAGAGCAGCCTTTAGTTAACATGCACATGATGAATCATTTATGAAATGCTAGCCTCTATCATGCCTTGTGCACATTTGTTGAAAACTATTCTAAACTCGCCTCAGATGGATCAATCATTTAAATTTGGTGTATTTTCCGATGACGCCTGCGTGGTTTGCAGCATTGTTGGTGCAGACTATAAACATACAGTGATAATAAATGAGTGTGAGCGTGCACAGTCACCCAAGTGTGGAAACGAAAACACTGTCAGCTTCTCTGGATTCTCTCCCCACGCTGCGTCTGTCAGTCATGATGGGAATACCAACAGATTCCCAACTCCGTTTCACCTTTCCAGTCTCGCAGCCCTCTTAATGGATAAAACACCTGAGGAGCCCCCCGTCCTCGCTCTCTGGGGCCCAGACGTTTTGGTCACAGCCCAATCTTTCACTGAACCTCCTTTGTGTTCTGTGCATTCTTTAAATCAGCGTTTCCTGTTCTGTCCAATCAAACTCGACATCCTCTCTGCTGTCCGTGATGTTCTCTAAAAAATGCTTTTCCTTATGGTCTTTGTGCGAGCCTTGATTTGTGGTGCCCTCCCCATTTAGATCTGTCCTGGTTCTTATATGTCTTCATGTAATTCTAATTAGTGGACAATATACACGGCAGCGCATGCAGGATAAATACACAGTATACGTATGAGGTGATTTGAATATGCAAACTAAGGTCCTCAGCAAGCTTAGCAAGATTTTTCATTTGCAAACATCTGCTGCTGTGTGGATAGCTTATTGCATTATTTTCTCGCTGTTTGGTTGCAGTTATCAGTTGTTTCATCCTCAGTGGTATCCGCTCCGTTGTTATCCATATTCAGTTCTTCTCTGTTGTCCACTTTCCCCACAGGAATCATTAAAATTTGATGTGAGGCACTGAAATTGAATCTATTACAGCAGGATGACGGTTGAAACAGGAAGCATTTGCCAAATGTCTTCAGACTGTGTCACTTTAAAGGTACGCTACGCAGGAATTGTCCATTCAAACTTGGATACTTTAGCGAGCTAACTAAGCTAACTGCTGGACTCTGCGTCGCTCTTCATCCCCATCCTCTCTGTCAGCGCTCGCTAGAAAAGCCAACCCCCAGATTCACTCTCGTCTTGGAACAAGCTTTGTCCCCTTGGTGCTTCACTTTGCCATATTTACATTTTTTTTGTGCTGTGTCCGCAATTTTTGTAGCTTCCTCTTGGATGCTCGCTGCTAAAGGTCTCACCTGTTGGCTGGGGGCTAAACACCCACCGCCCAAAGGCTGCAGCCCAGAAACATCCAGACCACAGCAAGAATAATTAGAAAATCAGGCAGAGGGCGGGTTCTCTGCAGATAAACACACCGCCACACACTTCTCGGGGCTCCTAACTGATGATTGAGAGGGATTACTTTTGTGCAGGTCTATGCATATTATGCCTTTGAAGCCTTTCTATATAATATTTTCAGTGGCTAAAATCAGAGGGTGAATTTTAATGTCGGCCTTTGAGAGCTGGCTGTGTGGGTGATCACAGAGAGCTACACAAAGAGTTATTTTATGGCAACGGGAATTAGCTCCACTGTGACTATTTTCCATACACAATCTAGTTAGCCAGTGATCTGGTCGTCTCCCACTGCCTTCAGCTAATTATTCCCGACCAATACGAGCAAAAAGTTCATGAACTTTAACGTGGTTCTGATTTTCCACCTCATTTCCCAACTTGGAGCTAATAGAGTTGGCAGTCCGTCTTCAAGAGGCATACATTTTCAGATTTATTGGTGCGTTGATGGACAGACCTTGACTCTAATCTCTTCCTTGCTGAGGATCTCATTGCGTCGTGGCTTTCAAGTTGCCTCCAGAATCTCATCATGGGCTCGTTGTGTTCTGGACATTTGTGCGCTCGTTTAAAGAAGAAGTGGGGGAATGGTGTTTAGTTATGAGGTCAGAACCCTGACCCTCGACTTGTTCCCCTCTGGGCTGATTGCATTAAAGATGCCAGGGTTTAATCCTCGAGTTTTACATTTGCATTCTTTCCCATCAGTAGAAGAGAATGATACAACGTTCCCACAACCCATCCATAGACCAGTCGGCTCATGCACAGCTGCAAAAGGCATCTGCGTGAGGAAACTGTAGCGCAGTTGCTGGCCTAAATTTGCGTATTCAAGCGTAATTGGTCTTGTAGCTGCTGGAATACATCAAATGCTATGTTCTTGTCGGCAGTGATTCAGGAATACTGCATACAAATTATTAAAGTTCAGCATGAGTTCAGTTTGAAATGAAAGTTCATTGTAAGTGCGGTTTTCAACTCAGATGTCTCCTAAGGAGGAGGCAGGAGCAAGCGATCCATTTTCAACTGAAATTCATGTATATAATCTTCAGTAAGCTCCGATGCTTATCTGCATTCACCCGTCAATGCAAACCTGTTAGCATCTCAGTAAATTTCCATGCAAAGTTTTAATACTTCAGGACATGCAGAGGGAGTGAGGCTCTCTGAAATATTCATATAGAGCAACTTCTGCATGAGCGAACCCTGCAAGATGAGCTGCAGTTAATTTGGGCAGAAAATACATAGTCCATTAATATGTGTATACTATGAATATTTAAGTGCTTCTCTCAGTTGTGTCTGACGCTGGGGACAGGTGATGTAAGCCGAACATTCACACTGCAGCTAAAGCAGTCTCTTTTGTCCTCTGTCTTGATGCTTTGGAGACGCTCTCTGTGCTCCGTGGATCCTGAGCCGGACCTGTAAGGCATCTCACTGGCATGAAGCATTTGATTCAGCTAATGTAAAACATACCGGCACAGTGAGCCTTCAGGGCCCTCCCAAATGAGATTAGAGAACCTCACATATGGCTCCTAATCCTCTTGATTTAAGGGCCAGTTAAAGCATTTCCCATTAACATGTTTCCAGTTCCTGTTAGATAAAGCCTTATTAAATGCTGCTCTTTACTGGAGGCAGGGCTGGTGTCATTAGTAAGTGCAGTGTTGATTCTAAAAAAAATAAACCAAAAACTGCTGCCAGAAATATCGTCTTAAAATCGCTCATTAACCCGATCAGTCCTGGCTGGATGTCAGCATCCTGCACGCTGTTTCAGTGAAGCTTGCACACAGAACAGTTGATCTGTCTTGCTGTCAATCAGCATAACAACAGCCATGGTCCCTGTCAAACAAACAAAATGAACTGTCACACTTGGTTGGCAGCCCCTCTTTGTGTGTTGTTATAGAGATCCAAGCAACATTACGACAAATGAGGCTTTACAGAGGTCACTAAATGTTTGCCTCTTATTCACTGGTTGTGATGCTTTAGTGAATCCACATTCTTGGCATTGAGCCTCAACCCCCATGCAGTATATTAACATGGTAAAACACACAACAAATGATTTGTATTATAATATATTTTATACTCTGTGTTGACTGATTGTCTATTTGACTTTGATTGGCGCTTCTATCAAAGTGCGGCTCCACCTGTAACATGACGAAGCCTCTGTGATTGGTTCACAGTGAACCATCAGCAGTCATGAGTCCAAAACGTCGCCGCTCGGCCTGCAGCTCCGTGCTTCACCAGGGTGTTAGCAGAAAGTTGAGACTGAGGTTGTCAGCATGAGCGATGGCTGAATAAGCAGCCACAGGCTCCTGAGAAAATGCGCAAAAAACTGGCCACATGTGACATTATTCCTGCTTTTAAATGGACATTAAAATATGAGGTGTTAGTAAAAAATGGTTTGTCCCAACTTTTATTCAATCTTACGCTTGTAATGATAACTTTGTGGTAAATATGACTCCTAAATAACATTTTATGATCGGCTTGTTAGCAAGTTGTAGCTTTCTGTGACGCACGCTGTAATGTCGGTTCAGAAAAGTTTCCTATAAACAGATATTATTTAGTAGAAGAAGAAGAATTTGATTGCTACACACTTGTGTGAGGCACGCTGAACGGAGCAGATGTTCCACAGGTGTGTGTCATCCAGTGAAAACGCTTCAACGTGCAGTTCATGCGTGTGAGGCACCGAATCAAAGATCAAACTCTCTTTTTGTTCCTTGCGGAGTTTCCATTTGCAGACACCTGCCGCTGTGTGGCTAGCTGGATTGTAATTGCATTATCCTCTTGTGTTGTTTCATCTTCAGTGGTATCTGCTCTATTTTTATCTGTATTCAATTATTTTCCGCTGTCCAATTTCCCTGAAGGCATCATTACAGTTTGATGCGGACTACTGAAATCTGATTTAATCTATTAGAGCAAGATGAAGCCAGAAACGGGAATAATTTGCAGAATGTGGCTTCAGACGAAGTCGCATTAAACACTCAAACATGGCCTCTCCTCTCCTGTGCACCGCCTGTACGCACACCGCAAGCTGCTATTGTAGGAACGATGCTTTAGCGAGCTAACTGAACTGAGCACAGTCACTTCCACTCAGGCAGAAATTGAGTTTCAGCAATGAGACGCACGGCAAATACAACACATGTAACATATTAAAGCCAGGAAGGAATGGACCAAGACACACACACATGCACGCACACACACACACAAACACAAACAAGCACACATAAATCAGAGCAGGTGGCTTCCACACTGACCTGGACTTTTAATTGAATCCATCTCCAGCAGAGCCAACGGCAACGTCCAGCTCATCCCTCATGTAACCACGTCCTGCACAGCCGAGAGCCGAGCGGAAACTTCACTTGGAGTGTCTTCGGTTTGCTGCGCCCACTCGTCTTCTTCATGGAAAAGATAATAAACGGTTAAAAACCAAGCGTACGGTCGTTTCTGGCTCTCGTATGCGCTGTCACACATTAGTCAACGGAAATCAGATATTTTTACAGCTTTGCCGACTTTCAGTGTCTCTGTTTCAGATTGATTGTTTTGTTTTTCCAACTCTTAGCTTTCTGCAGTAAATATTGATCCCTTTTGGCGACGGGTTGGCCATTAAAATCAACCATGAGAACAAACAGAGGGAGAAACAGACAAACAGAGCCGGTGTGGTAAAGCCGAGCGCATGCAGCCCCATTGGTCAGGCGTTTCCTGGCAGGCAGCTGGCCCGATGAGCGGCCGGCGAGGCTCGGGTGCTGACACCGATCACATCCTGGCCACAGGCAAACACTTCCTGTCACAAGCTGGATGTGCAGAGAGGAGGACAACCATCTGGCCTGGCCTGCAGGCACGCATGTGCTTACTGGACCAAATTATACAGAACAAGTTCCCAGAGCGAGAGGTAATCATCTTCTAATTCATGTCCTGCCAACACTCTGAAACCCAAATATTTTCAATCCTTTGTACCTGATTGGTGCAGTATGCATTTAAATAACGTGCACCTTAACTCTGTCAAATCGAATCATGGATGCTTCTTATATCTTCAAATCAAATTTAGACTTAAGAGTCAAAAGCAATCCAGCTGATTGTTTCCTGGACATCCAGTGCCAACAGGAACTGCAGCGCAGTCGTCATCCACCACAAATGACATAAATATGGGCTGAAAAAAACATGTAGTCCACAGTTAAAACGCCATGGCAACAGCGTACTTCCTGTTTAGATCACATTTGAACCTTCATGGCAAAATGTCAAAAGTCTATGAAAATGAGCTTTCCATGCTTTTTATTTGTACATAATCAGTACATTTTTTAATATGACTAAGAGTCAACTTGGCTCTTATGTCCCTGAAACACAGACACTCTCCATTCAAAGCTACTCGTCATTAAAAATCTCCCAGAACATGTATCATACCAAGTGACTGATCAGCAATCACAATTGTTCTGTGAGCGTTTCGGGCTGACACAGTGCACGTGCATGTTAAATGCTATCACAGTGGAGGGCGAACAGGTTGAAATGCCAACCTGCCAACAAGCGAGATGGATGGTGCAGATGGACGAGCAGAGGGGCAAACGCTAATCCTTCCCTCCCTCGCATTTCGCCCCGTGTGACGCAACGTGTTCACCAGCAGCCTCTGAGCGCTCCTCTCGTGCTTCCTCGCCTTCGGTTGAATCAGCGGCGATGAGTGTGCTTGATTGAAGTCGTGCAGTTTGATTTGAAAAGCGCAAATCCAATAGAATCTGAATTGACTTTGCGTTTTGTGACTTATGTAAGGTAGCAACAGGGACTTTTCTGATCTCTCTAATCCTCCCAGTCTGTCCTTTTATGAACCCCTCAAAGTCTTTACTCTTCCGAGCCCCTGAACCTTAAATCCAGGCATTAAGATAAACGCTGGGGGAAATTCTTCTTCCTTGCTCAGGCCCTTTGGCCCACTGATTGGCATTATATCCTCTTTTCCTGTAAGGCTCTACCTTTTCTGCACATTTCCTCTACTTTCTTACCCATGCAGTCGCTCGTGCTCTTATCTGTGAACCCAGGTCATCAGTAAACTTTGTCGTGCTTCCATCTTACTCTTCCCCCTCTCTCTCGTCTCATTTCAAAGTTAATCTGCGGCGCAGTCGTCATCTCGTCCTCTTGTGATTACAGTGGCTCCCTGTCTCCTGTCTGGCTGCTCCCCCTCCCCAGTCGACCCCCGTCTCTTTGCCCTTTCAGCCCCAGACTCTTACCTCAGCTCCCCTGGTCGGACTGATTAGCCCCCTGCTGAAGGGAGCAGGGGCGAGGGTTTATGAGGGCAGTTTATGGGGGACTATTCAGCCTTATCATCACAGAGAAGCTGTAATGTGGGCTGTTTCTGGACCAGTAGGTTCATGGAGATTACTGACCAGTCCTTTGACTGGCAGGCAACAGATTGCATGTGCCTTAGTGGGTCTTGGTTGATGGGGGCAGATGGCTTTTGGTTCAGCTGATGCCCTGCAGGATGCATGCAGGCCGACTGCACGGTGTCCAGCAAGAATGCGGTGCTACAGGATCGCTGTGTGCTTCTCTTCACTGTACACTGTATGTGAAACTGTGATCTGTCATTTGTCAGAGATGTTTTTATCTGACATGCCGTGTGGGAGAGAGCATGAGCAACCACAATTCAATCTGTCATTTGAGAATGAGATAAAAGAGAAAAAAGATCAGATTTATATAAAAAAAATCGAGCTTTATTTGTAAATCTGATCTCATCTGATCTGGCATTTATCTCTCTGATGGCGTCGCGTGTGTTCAATAAAGAATCAGGAAGCGTTTGATTCAAGGAGCAGGGGAGGTTTCATATTGATCGGTGCCTCTCGAGGAGACAGTCAGGTGAGGTGCAGCACCAGGAGTGAAGCGAAGTCCGCACAATATCTGCAATCTATCACCGTGGACAGATCTATAAACAGCAGGGTGTCCAGAGTGTGGTGGTCTGATCTCTGCCGAGAGCAGAGCAGCAGGAAGGTTTGGACAATTTACCATTGAGCTGTAATAAATTGTGGATGGACCCGGCAGATTTGATGCTAGCAGTAAGAATGCTGCAGACATTCAGTGGAACCATTGCACAGTGTCCTTTGGATTTCTGCCTGGTCTTACAGATAATCAATAAGCCTGGGTCAGAGGGAAGTTTCAGGAGGACAGTATGTTATCTGAGTAATGTGAAATATGGGATGGGGTTCACCCACATCGCTGTAAACTCAGCACAGTGCAGAGACTTGGTCTGGAACTTTGCAGCAGTGTTTTATCTGAAGTTGAGACTGTTCTGACAGCAGCATGCTTTATTTTTAAGCATGTTGCATGTGGATGTCAGTTCAAATGCTATATATATTAACAACAGTCTTTTACCAGTATTGTGCACGTTCACACTTCACAAGAGCTCGCTCAAAGTTCAGCTCGCTCACATTAAAATGAGCTAGTTCACGTGCATTTCTTCTGTTTTTCTTCTAAATGTGCTGCAAAGGCTGCAGATCTCATGCAACGTTGTCTAGTGTGAGTCTGCACGCTTGTTGGGAGACGATAGTCAGGTATCCATCAATCACACGCAGGTGTTTCCCGGGATTGGTCGGATGCTTCAACTCCCGTGTCACTGCTGATGTGACTGATGTTAGCACTTGCTTGTGTATATTTATTTATATGATATTCTTAAAGCCTCCAAAATCCTCTTAAATGTAGTGGAGCAGAAGTATAAAGTAGCGTAAAAAGTCCTTCAGACGTTGTGGAAGGTCACTGGGAAAGCTTCTTTTTGAGCTTAGTCCAAAGTTCATTTTGCCCTTGAAGTTTTAGAAGCGGCAAACAAGCAGCTGTCTGCACGCCGCATGTGGTCCTGCAGACTCTACCTGTGGAGAGGTGAGCATGAATGGAAGCAAACACGCGGGAGGATCGTCCCACTTCTGCCCGAGGAAATCATGGTCGGAAGAAAGGAGGCGGCTCTGGGAATGCGGGGAATCCCAGACTTTGTTTTTAGCAGGCAGGGAGGGCATCCCGAGGGCTTCTACAGGTGGCACTATAAAGCCCTACACCTGGTGGGGTGGATGAGGCAGAAATCACACAGCTGAGGCGGTTGGATGCGATAAAACAAGCGGTGGTTGGAAATGTGGCCGCGAATATCAACGCATGTGTGGGCTCCGGCTGTGCATGTGGTGTGAATGCTTACAGTCAGGTGTGTCTCATTTTGCTGTGTACATTTCCACGAGTTAATCAGAAAATGCACTGCATGATTGACTCCCTGCGAATGCGCTAATAGCCTCATACTGTGACATTAATCAAATTAGCAGGGATTTGATCGAATGCGTTCACCCTGTTCTGGGGAGCAGTCGCCTTCCTGTGTCATATGATGTCATTTCATCAGCCTTTACAAAACTCTTTTTTTTTTTTTTTTTAAGATGGAGGAAAGCTGGCACGTCGGGAAAGCTCCACACAAGATGAATGTTTCAGCTTCAAAACATCTGCTTCATTTTCATCAGCCATTGAATCGCATCGATCATGCGTCCCAAGCATGTTATTGGCTCATCCTCAGGGAAATTCCCACCTTTCAGGGGAAATTGCATAGTGCTTTCAGGTGAATGGGGAAATCATTCACATGTATGCCTTTACTCCACCACCCTCCCCCTCAGCTCGTGGCCTTTGTATTTGCTTCTCAAACTTCAAAAGTCCAAAAGTAAAGCCAACTCCAATGAAATCACATGTTAGGAAACCTAAATCTGTCATTTTGTTTGAGAAATGTGCTTTACTTTACTGCATTAACGTTAGCAGAGTCCAGAGTAGATGCATCAGCATTTATGGATTATTTAGCGAAATCTAATTTAGGTCTGGTTTTAAAAAGTGATCAATGCACTGATTAGGTTTTTCAGAGCGTCCATGAAGCTCCCAGCTGGGGGCGAGTGAAGCCTTCCCCCGGGCCGTTGTGCCTGCATCGTTACGGTCAGCTCCTCTTCATCGCAGTCTGATCCCACTAAAGCTCAGAGTCTCTGTTTGTTCCTCTTTGTCTTAACGCCACTGCCTGATGACAGAACATTAAAGGACAGGCTTACAGTTCTTTGTTTTGTTTTCATAAAAAGTATGGCTGTGCCGTGGCCTGAAAGTGAGCGTGAAGAGCAAACATTTTTTTTTCCACAGTGGGACTCGGGGGTCTATCCATCACCCCTGTCAGTGACCGGACTGCACCCTCGCATGAGTTACCACAGACACATCTGCAGAAAATACGCCATGAAATTGTGTGGCTCCTGCACCATCGGGGGCCATCTTTCCCCCCCTCCGTCTCCCACCTTCGTAGCCTTCCTCTCTGCAGTCTGCTGGGGCTCCATGTCAGCGGGACAGCTTTACCCAGCAGACTGCCTCTCGCCTCCGTTAGCTAGTTTTTCCTCACCCTTGCCAGGAAGTGAAAACTGGCACCTGAGCACAGCCACACATGACTTTGAGTCTCAGAATGACAGAATTAGTCTTTGTTTGAAATACAAACGCCATACAAACTAGATAAAACATGCTAATTACTGAGCTTTGGAGTGAGCCCGGCTAGCTGTTTCCTCACTCGCAGCCTTTATGCTAATATAAGCTAAATGCGTCCCGGCTCTTTCTTCTCACACTCTTGGCTAAAAAGTGTTTTCCCCAAAATAGTTAAAGTTCTTTAACTGCAAAAAATGACTATAGACTCTCAGGATAATTTCTTTTCTGTGCTGCTGCAGGAATGCGAAAACACATTAAAGGACAGTTTACTTCACAAGATGAAAGCATCAAAGTGTCGCTTCAATTAGGCGAACCGTTAACCCAAATTATCTAGTCATGTATTTTACTTGAGAAATACTGCACTTAAAGTAGAAAAAAATACTTCTATATATCTCAGATGTCAGATCCTTTGTTCTGTTTGAGAAGGGCCTTTGATTTCTTCCATCTTTAAACAGAAAACATTTGGATTTTTCTTATTGCTTGCACACATTCTTTTGTCATCTGTGTTTCTGAATTTTTGTGTTTTTTTTTTTTTTCTTTTCTTTTCCCCAAGGAAGCGTTCACTCACCCTGTTGTGTTGCTAGGCTTAAACATTTGATTGTTATGGTGTGACAAGCTGTGGTTTGGTCTCATTTCTGATTTCCTCCAACAACATTACGCGGCGCTCCCGCTGCTGCTCCTGCAGCCATTTCACAATCACTTTTGCAAAACTGTGACTTGAGCTTGGAAAATGTTGAATTTTTAGCCTTTTTTTCCACTGTGTCACACCCTGTTAGTCTTGTCTAATCTGCCTTTCATCCTCACGGAAGACAGATTCTCCCTGTGAGCCGGGTGCTCGTCTTTATCTTGGCTGCAGTACAGTGTTACTGCAAATAACTGATGTCCTAATAGAGTGGAGTAATTGAATAATGGTCCCAGGTAATGAATTTAGCACATTTGGTCTGAGACGCCCTCCTCAGACAGACAGTTATTATCTGCTCAAAGATCCCGAGGCCAGAGTTGCCAATTACACGCCACACAACTCTCCAAACCGATGAAAAAAAAAGAAGAAGAAGAAACAACTGCCAGCCATTTTTACTGCCTGTCTCAGAGGACAGGCACCACGTCTGTCTGCATGCGTGTGCGACAGAAAGAGGGGGAGCAAGAAAGAGAGATTGAAATGAAACAATCCTCCCCTTATGTCAAATCAGATTGGAACATTCTTGCCATTTCACACCACGCAGCCTATATTACTTGGGAGGCTTAGGAGAGGCAATCTAGTGTTGCTGCAGGCGCTGCGCGGCGTAAAAACGCTGTGATGCGAGCTCAGCCCCGAACCGTCCAATGACTGAATCCCCCCGTGCCTCTGAATGGGAATGTTATGAGAATACTTGCCCCTATGCTTAACAAGGTTAGGCATTTTTATTATTCCTTCTTAAATAGTCTGTGTTTTAGCTGGAACAGGAGAGCTCTCGGGGGTGCCCACCTCCCCTGCTCAGGTGTCTCTCCTCTGGGGGGCTTTGCTTCCCCCCACTGCTGGTTCCCTCCGTCCCGCCTCACAGAGAGGTATGTGCGGTTTTGTAACAGGATCGAGACACACCGGCCAACCAAAACAATGAGGAAAACCCTAATCCAAATTTACTGTCTGAGCAGATAATTCAAATTCTCATTTCTTTCAAGCGTTATTTGGTGTGTTTTTTTTTCCCCTCCTATCAAAGTAGACTACTGTGTCAGGGAAGTAAGCGTGGGACTGTCAGAGGGCAGGACGGGGTATGCTATTCTTTGATCATATCTGAGGAAAGTGAGTATGTCAGCTGAGAAATGTGAGAGTTTTTTTAATTAAATCAAATTGATTTGGGTTACTAGACAGTGAGAAAAATGACAAGAAAACACCAGTTTTTATTAAAACTCTGGTTTGCTAATGTAAAGCAAATGGAAGACAGCTGAATATATACGGTGTGAATGAAAGAAAATAGATCTCGATCTTGGTGGGTTTGCTCAGTTCAAGATTGTTTTAAAGTTCCAGTCTGAGATTTTCATGAAGTCGGACCCATTTTTTCTGCTGGTTATGCTTGGCTTTTTTTCAGCAATAGCCATTCAATGTATTTACGGTCAGTTATTACCTCTATATATAGTAGTTTTCAGTATTGGTGGCGGGGTCCGCCATTCTGGCACTGTATTCAAGTTGCCTTCACACACACAAGGGATTCACAAGTACAGATTGCATGCATGTAATCCAGCGTAGTTTTGTATAATAGATGCCAGCCTCACTGTTTACCCACACAATTAGCTGATTCATTGATTAGTTGAGTGACTGCTGCTGGATTTGCTGCTGTTCTTGGGTTTTGTATCATTGTAAATGGAACATCTTTGTGTGTTTTTTGACTGATTTTAAGGGATCTTCTCGGTCTGTGGAGCATGAAATCATGAGATGTTGGAAAATAGCTGTCAGTTGCAGCCCTTGAATCCAGTGCGAGCATTATATGAAAAACAAGAAAAAGCTGGCGCAGTCACCAGAAAACACATTTTAGATTTTTAATTAGCCCAACAGTCTAAATGCAGACAAGCTGTTTCCATGGATAAATTCTGTAGGAAACACACACTTTCCTTATTGACCACTATCAGCCTTGCATCCATTCCTTAATTCAAAACACCTCTGCCACAACACGAACACACACAACACGAACACACACACACACACACACACACACACAAACAACCTCCTCATTCCCCTCTCTGAGTTGGTGCCTTTGAACCCGCAGATTCGTCACAGCTGAGGTTGTTTTCTCCCTCCTGCCTCCCCCCTCGCAGTGCAGCTGAAGTAACTGCAGTCCACTTGTTGCCACAATCCCTGTCTGCACCTGTCAATCAAACTCCCTGAGGTATCACAG
>JBBMOE010000047.1:744554-990383 GCA_037975065.1 Chaetodon trifasciatus | reverse complement strand
CCACCCCCCCGTCCCAAAAGCACCTCCCTCTCCCACCACCCTTTACATCACTCTGACGCCTCCGTCCTCCACCTCCAGCAGCCCTCAGCGGCTCTCTGACCGACTGAAGAAATGCTCAGGCAGGTGCAGGGCAGCTATCCTAACAAAGAACAAGCACCCGTATGCTTTTCTGAGCTTTCCTTTGGTCATTTTCGGGGCGGTGTATAAATAAGAAAATGTAATTCTAAGAGGAAAAGCGGGCGTTCACTAGAAACAAGGCGAGGAAAATGAATTCTTTGATTGTCGTGTGATTAAACGCCCAGAGCCGCCCCTTGGCTCCGTCCCACTATAATGCTGCTGTTTCTCTTCCAGCAGTCACTGTGCGTTGGTGCTAGTCTGCGGGCGCGTCGTAAAAATGCCATTGGATGCCACTGAAAAATCTTAGGTTTCCCCTTTTTTTTTTTTCTCCTTCTTGTTTTTTTTCGTTGTGGCACAAAAACAAACCATAAAAATGTCCTTTTACCTCCGGTTGTTTGTAAGAGAAAATGGTCGCTGGTCAGATGCATGTAAGCAGCCTGGCAGCGCTCATGATAAACAAACAGCAGAGTCTGAACTGTCACGGAGACGCAGAAAAAAAGCAGCCAAAACATTCATTTGTTTGAACCTCACTCTCGTATAAGTACAACCACAATATTCTAAGTAGCTCCTTTAAACTTGGCAGTCAGTGTAAGGTTTAAAGTTTACTCTGTAAATACTGGAAATAAGTTTTTTTTATTGCTTTCATGTGTTATTCCCAGCTTAGACATGCATCCTTTCCAACATGGATATTTGTTTTCCTTGAAGTAAATCAAACCAAATCAATTTAATATGTATTTATAGCTCATACGTGCAGTGAGAACAGGCGGTTTGCTTGTTACACATTGCTAACCTTCACATATGCAAACCAGCAGGCCACTTCGTGATGATCTATTATGTCTCCTGAGCGCTTTCTCAGGTTTATTCGCCTTCAGTTCAACCGCAGAGTGGAAATGTGATCGGCAGCAAAGTAAACACAGGTTGAAACGGCAGCGGAGCGGCGCTTTCTGCCTGGCTTCATTTTATGTTTAGTGGCACATGGCGAGTGTGCAGCTGCATAGGCACGGCAGTTATGTCATGGGCTTTGTGCAGGCTTGCATGCGGAGCTTCACGTGCTTCATGTCGTTCATGTGAACAATCACAGGAAGGAGAGACAGACGGTGTGTGTGGACCTCGGCTATGTGATGAACGATACCCCTCCGTCTGATTAAGAGCAGTATCTCGATCATCCAAGACGTCCACCGAGGCCCCCTGGACAGCCCACCGTCTCAAACTCAGATGTTTTATGTGCAAGAGTGAGTGTTTGCGAAAAGAAGTTGACACAATCCACCACTGTTATGCAAATATAAGGAGCTGGTTCATCTAGATGAACAGCAGGGGTCGCTAATTTCCAGTCAGGTGCCATTAAACACTGCAGAAGAAGAGGGAGCCACATAATGAAAAACAGAAAACAAATGGAAATATGGTGTTTATGTTTGCTCATATAGTAACTTGCACAATACAAATATGATGTTTTCTGTCGCTTCAGTGGATGTTTAGTCACATGATTTATTTATTATTATGATATTATTATTATTTATAAGGCTGTTTCCATTGCACTTTGTCCCAACGTTCCCACCTCAACCAAGCATAAAAACCTTTTCGCGTGATTTTCCGTGTTTCCGTGCAGGTCTTTTAATGCACAAACTGAAAAAGTGCACAGAAACAGGTGCTTGGAAATTCATCTGATGCATGAGAATGAGAACATTTTGATTATCGAGTCACCGCTTCTGCAAAAATTGTCAAAACCCGCTGGTTCCAGCTTCTTCCAACAGGACTGTTTTTCAGACAAACAAGCAATTAATGAAGAAATCACCATGGCTCTAATCACAATTAAGATTTTTTTTTTTTCATTTTCTAGACAAAACAATTAATAGTTTGATTGAGAAAATAATTAGCCGATTAATTGCTAATGAAAATAATCTTAAACTGCAGCTCAAGTTATAAATTCACAAGGAGAATTTAAGGATAAAAACGCATGTAACAGTACAAACTCACACGTCGGCTCTGTGTATACCTCCTCACACTGTATATTTGATTTGCAGGCAGATGATCAGACAGCTGTTTCCTCTGTGAGGTGACGGCAGGTATCATCACTCAGCAGGACACACACACACACATCCTCTTTGCAGCACAGTTAAAGAGAATTAAACACACATCTCCCTGATATGTTTAGATTTTCTACATCTCTTTACGTTTTGTGGTTGAGTGTGGTGAAGATGGATTTATCAGGACTTTGTGAGCCAGCTGGAGTGGCTTATTTTCTGGGTTTTTCCTTGATGGAAAAAAAAAAAACTGTCTCTGTTTCAGGAAACCAAAAATAAACATTTCATATTTTATGAATCTGCTCCCCATGGTTACCTTTGGTGCTCTGCTGAGTCGACACCTCTGCGAAAACATCTTTTGCCCTGAAGACTAACAATCGGCGATGATCACTAATGAACCTCTTTCATTCCTAATGACAAATAGTCACTCCAGGGGGCCAATCAGTGTTGCCACATGTGTAAACATTCGCCGTACTCTAAAATCCAATATTCAGCACATTATCTGATTAGGGGTGGATTTTCAGGGAAATTTCCATGGAATTGGAGGAGATCGAGGAGGAGGAGGAGGAGCCCGCGAGCGAAAAGCAGCACAGGAGAAGTTTCAGCCTAAATGTGAGGTTTGCTGACTGTGCAGCGACAGTGAAGTTGCTGCCCCTTCGTCTTCGTGCCCAGCTGTTATTGCGGTGCCACACGTCATTGCGATTTTCAAGCTTCAGCTGAAAGTGCATTCATTTGTTTGACTGTTTCAAATGCAGCCATGATTCACAAATATGGGATTTATACACTTGAAAAAAGGGCAATTAAGGACTTTATGGTGCAGACAAGATGTTGAATAGTGAGTGAAACATAGATGAAGGCCAAACCTAAAGGCATGTGCAATATGTAGTAGTCACACACAAGTTTTGCTTTTATTTGCCCAAGTTTTGAGATATCTGTGCAACATCTGAGCCGCCATAGCAATACAGTGGAGTTCACGGAGCCCAAAGGGTTGAAAAATTAGATTTAAAATATTTAACATCTTTGTCTTTCCAAAAAGACAGTGTCCCAGTTTTCCTCAGAACAACTTTCTACCAAAGAAATATTTGAAAGCCATTTTTTTTAGGGACTGTGAGCACCATGAAATCCCAGTCAGCGCTAATGTATTGAGATGATGGTGAAAATCTGAGAAAGTAACACCATAACCATGTGTAGGGCTAACCAGCCTGAGAGAAGCTGTTGCTGCAGCAGAGTAGTGAGTAGCAGTGTGGACACTGACAAAGAGGAGCTGGTGAGGAAGAAGCAGTCTGTGCCATGGCTCTGCTGCAGCCTCCCACATATCACTAATATCCGCTTCATGTTGTGCTCTGACCCCGGCTGCCAAGTGTAGATAGTGATGGAAGGGAAGGAGGCAAGAGGCCCAGGGCTGGCAGCTGAGGGGTGTGTGTGTGTGTGTGTGTGTGTGTGTGTGTGTGTGTGTGTGTGTGTGTGTGTGTGTGTGTGTGTGTGTGTGTGTGTGTGTGTGTGTGTGAGGGGTTGGCATGCTGCTGACATGCCTCACAGGGATGCCCACCTGGCTGGCCTTGGCTCTGGCTCTGTACTGCTGGGTAAAGGGGAGATAAGCCCTGAGAGGCAGCCTCTATCCTCTCCAGAACCCTCCGGGCCTGACGGCTCCAGAGTTCCCCGGGAAGGAGGAACAGGTTCTTATCAGCCCGATAAGCCGACGCAGGAACCGGTGGCTCCAGGACCCGGCTGAACAGGAAGACAGAAGGTCAGCCGGGTCTGGAGGAGTCAGGGTCTGATCTGGCTCATCATGCTGAAAGGAGCTTCGACAGGTAGAGATATCAGAGGAGGATTGAGAACACACGTCCACAAACTCGTGCTTAGAAGAATGAAATTCAGGAAGAGATACGATATGTGTGTATGTGGTGTAATGTGAGTACGCTACGTAACTTGAAATGGGTCAACACGGACGCGGTCTGCTGGGTGAAAGTCACTCCTTATGCTGCATCACCTGACTTCAAGATCAGCCAATTTTGAAAGAATGCGAAAATAAAATGGAATAAAATACCCAACAATGATATGTAATAAAAATAATAATAATATCCAAACAGATGGTGGAAATAAAATGGAGCGCCAGTATTAATGACAGGCTTTTAAAGAGAAAACTGTCATATCTGGACAAATCAGATAGAAAATAATAAAGTCAGCAGACCAAGAAATGTAAAACCCACTTGTTTCCCACGCTGTGCTGATGTTTCTCCTTTCTTCTGTAAACCAAACAAAAATTGTTTTAAATAAAAAGTGACTGTTGAGCTTCTTGGAAACTTTTATTTACTTATATATTAAGTCATTATGGTTATTTACAATTCATTTCCACTGCAGTTATTCAATGCCCGAGGCTCCAAACTCACCCACATCTTCAGGCCTGCCGTCAGCCATTAAGATCATTTCAGCGAAACCTAGAAACTAAATATTATAACTGTGGATACCTAACAGATATACAGTAGCTAAATTCCAAATTCCTCTTGCCATTTTGGATTAGCTTCTGATAAACTGTGAAAGAACGGAGCGGATTTCTACAGAGAATCAATGAAGATCCAAACGTTGGCTGGTGCGTCAGCCAGAGCAAGAATAAATGTGTCTATTATGATTTTTGGGGTTCCTGCGGCTGGGAAAGGCCAAACCCACAGATATTCGGGGGATTTTCCCTCAAATGATTGATGCTGATTTTGTCCACAGTTGTTGTGGATACTCTCAGACTGGGTCTTCCTCCACGCACATGCACACCATTAAAAGGAGTGCAATCGATAAGGTATGAAATCTTTTTTTCATCACGAGAAGGATGTGGTAAGCAGAGCTGACACGAGCCCGGAGCCAGGCCGACAGCACATGCCCGCACGCCCGTATACACGTTTGGCTACGATAAATCATCATATTAGAAGTTGTCATGGGGTTAAAATCACTTTCACAAAGCGTTTGCCCACTTTTTATGACATCTGGAATTAGAGCCAGATACTGTTGTCTCCGTGCCAGACAAGAGGAAGCGAAAAGATAGATGATGGTGGTGAAGAGAAAAAGGAGCGAGAGGCAAAGAAAATAAAAGTGGAACAGGTGAAACAAGAGAAAATGGCAAAGGGAAGGAGCAGAAATAGCAGGCTGTGTTTGATGCTACATGGTGCCTCCAAAACAGGACGAGGCTGCATCCGGAGGTCTGTTCTATTGCTGTTGTTCTGTCTGAGCTGGGATGTCAACAGCTACTGCAGCAGCACATCGGCTAAGTGCTTTCCACTGTTTCCACCTGTCACGGCCTCGCTTGGCGGATCTTTGTGAGCTTGCAGGCACATGTACAGTCCTCGTTTTTCATTTGCCGTCCAAAGTTTTCCCTCCGATGGCTCCAAAGATGTTTCTGATTGGAGTCCAATGCGTCACTGGCATCACGTGGACAGAAACAAAATGCAGTGTTGGTTGATGAATCAGCGCATTAAGATGAACTGGTCCGTGATGGCAGCCCCTTTGCTTTTGATGCAGACTTGCCAATGAAACACAGTATCAGCAAGACTTAATATGAAGTAACTGTTGATTGCACCAGTGTTAATTTCGTTAACGAAATATATGATGAAAAATGTTCGTCAATGACCTTTTTTCCATGACTAAGACGGGACGTTGACGAGCTAAAAATAGATCTTTGATAATAAAAACTATGACGAAATGTATGTTTCGTTTTCGTTGACGAGACTTAGACAAGACTAAAATGTTAGTGGTGTGCAATTGGACATTGAAAACGCATGGTATTTTCCCCCAATTGTGCGTCTAGTCTGTCTGTCAAAATGCATCCCTGTCATTGGTTGAACTGGTCGAGGGATGTGCGCAGCGGTGCTGCTGATGTCCCACTTTCAGAACGATGGTAAGTTAATGATGACAGCCACATGATGGAAAGTTCAGCACAAAAAGAGTTTGGTCGGAAACAAAGATTATATATATGGACGCACTTTAGTTATAACTCAGCAGATGTTTGTTTGTTGACTTAGTGGAAACGTCTTTACTCCATGTCACCATGTGTAATGCTCTTACTACCTTAGTAGATCAGAAAGGACAGCACAGCGGCATCTCATAGATGGGAGAGACTAGTCTAGAGATATCCAACTAAGGTAAGGAGTCCGTACAGGTAAAAGTGTTATGAGTGAAATGTTGCTTCACGAATTTCAACACTTGACAGGCCTACAGCTTGTCACCTCCGTTCCAATTTTCCATACCTGTATTAGCCTAATTAGTTTAAAAAGAGAAAACATTTTGACTAAAAGTTGACTAAAATATAAGGAAAACTAGACTAAAACTACGAAGGAAAACAATGACTAAAATGTGACTAAAATGAATCTAGTCTTAAGACTAAGACTAAATCTAAAATAGCCGCCAAAATTAACACTGGATTGCACAATGTAACGCCACAATACTAATGTCACCTTTGGTGTTTGGACTGACTAGAAGAATTTGCTTTTATGTCTCCATTATGGACTGAATGAATGAATGAATGTTTTCTTCCATTCCCCTCCAACCTGACGCCAACGCCTGCTGTAGTTACTCCTTTGAACGAACCAATTCTCAATGTCATCGCTCCATACGAAATCATAACATTTTCACTTTGCCTTTTCGGTGAACTTTCTGCTTTCTTGTCTCTTATTTCCAAAGAGGCGTTGATCGTTTCTTTGGCGTTAGAACAAAATGCGATGTGTCTCATGTTGGTGGTAGTCCTGAGGAAAACGAAAGCGATCCGGTTGCGTTTGCGACGGCGGCGCCGACAAAAATGCCAATTGGAAATCCTGAGAGGTGTTAAGTTGCAGCTCTTTAGCTCCCGCATCGAAGGGATCCATTACATAAATATTTAAGTGCTGTGTTTTTCTGTTATTATTATCAGATGTACAGTGGTTTTAGGAGAAGAATAATAAGTAGAAGTAAGGCTAGGACGGGACCCGCTAATATGAAGGTATTTTTTATTCCACGTTTTTGGAGACACGTCCTCTCCTGCAAATTCCTTAATTACAGAACAGCCCCTTTAGCAAAGTTTCCAGTCTTGGAATTCTACTGTGGATTTCCCTTTTTTTTCCTCTGAAGCCAAAGCTGGTAATGATTTCCCTCGGCCATTTTAACTCTTGTTTTTCACCTTATACCCAACTCGCTGCGCCCCCCCCCTCCACTGCAGGGGCCCTGTGTATGAATAATTGTAGGTAAATAGGTCTTGGAAGAAGACTCTTACTCTGGAAAAGGAATTCTGTACGTGATGCCGTGGAGCTGTTGACCTGCTCTGCACCCCATGAGTTTTTTTTCTCTTCACATTCAGCACATGTTGAGCGGTCTTTTATCATCGCAGCACTCTTGTCGTACGAGCGGGGAATAAATTCAACATGTGCACCTTTTGTGGAACTGAGGGCCTGTTTTCCAAAAGAATCAATCAATTAAAGCTCTTGATAGGAAATGTCAGGACTGATATGGGTTTGCTTTCTGGTGATCCAACGCAGACGTTTCTCCAAAGCGAAGCCGCTGCTGAGAAAAGCAGCATTGGAGCGCATGACTTCAAAACCCGACCGTCCTCTAATCTCCCCATCAGTGTCGAGAGAGGTAATCTCCTCTCCAGCCTCTTTATTCTCTCCCTCATGTGAAACTTCACCCGGGCTACAGGGGTATCTGTAAATCTTCTTCTTGTTTGGGTTTGTCTGCGGGAGGCTCGCCGGCTCTGTAACTTTGAATCACCTTCTGAGAAACACATCCCGAGAGCTTTGAGGGCTCTTAATATGACAGGTAGGGGATTCCGCTACCTTCTCCATTTACTGTGTGAAGAAGCAAAGAGCCGCAGCAGGTTTTTCATCAAAGGATTTTCTTACAAAGGCTATCATTAAAACGCTTTTACAATAATTTCAGACGACATATTTCTGAAATGAGTTATCCAAAGGAGGATTTTCACTACTCAGATTTTCCATTTTATAGCTAGTTGGGTTGAGCTGTTTCAGATCAGTCGTGCTTAGTGAAGGAACACTGCTGATTTTCATCTTTATAACTTCGATTAATCACAGGGGAGACATGCTTTATGTCCACACAATCTGACAGCGTTCCCTGTGTCATCCGTCTGTATATTTTCTGCTCTTCCGCCACTGACTGATGTCATCTTTCCCGTCAATGGATGGTGGAAGAATTACAAGGAGATTTTGTCTGGTTTTCCTCTCCGCTCCATGGGGAGCGCTCTGTGGCTCCATCAACAATCAGACTTCTGATTTTTGGTCCTCCTCCTACTCCATAGGGGACCTTTCTTTACATTTTACAGTATGTCATGCGCAACCAATGACTGAATATCAAGATGGTTGACGTGACAGCTACCTTAAAGTGAAGCCAAAGCACCTCAATCGCCCCCTGGTGGCTCGCTGCGGTATGGGTCATAAACCCCACCCTCCACGATAGCAGATGGGACGTGGACTAAACTAAAAACTGCATGTTCAGCTGTAAAAAGGGGGTGTAATGTCATGATTGACAGCTAACCGTGAGTCGGGGCGGGTGTATGGGCAATCCCAGCTTGCAGACTCCACATGACATAACAAGCTCAAGATGGTAGGAGACGCGTCATCCATCTTTATTTACAGTGAACACCACTGAAGGGCAACAAAACAAAGTAGAGTTTGAGTCAGTGACTAACAGCACCATGAGTGAGGACAATACAGACTGAGCCATCAGACAGCAGCACTGCTGAGCCACATGGTGAAGAAAGAGCCACTGGGAGCTCCCTGATCTAGCTGACCACCGTGCATTGTGGAGTATGGACTGGATGTCAGTGCTGTCTATCTGAAAAACACCCCATAGTCCTGTGCATACCTTTTATTTATTATTTATTTGTTTATTTTTTGCAAAAATGGCTCTCTGTAATAATCACAGCCCCCCCCCCAAAAAAAAAAAAAAAAAAGCTAGTGACTCAGGCAGGCAGCCAGGGCGGATGCAAACTAGACAATCTGGCAAAGACAGAGGGGAAATTGTATATATACTGCAGGACTAATGAGGAAAATGAGGAACAGGTGAGCAGGTGATGGGAATGGCGGGAAAAGGCGCTACTGCAGGGGAGGCGGGGGTGGCTGCCTTGTTTAGTTGTTGTCTATTGTAACAGTACATTATTCTGCGTACGCTTGTCAAATACAAATTCTTCAGCAGCACAGGATATGATAAGAGGCTTATTCTCCAGCAGCCACACCCCTCCTGAAGCTGCTGAGAATCATTTAAATGGACTTTATCCACCCCCAGGACCGACTGGACGTCCATCTTCCTTCATAGACCTGAAAAGTCTTTTTTTTTTTTTTTTGAGCTTTTCTCAGCTGGAAATCAATCCAACTTCCACTGAGTCATAAACCTGCTTTTCAACCCAACAGCATTCCTTCCCCCCCCGTCTTCTGCGCTTTATCGAAGGATCTCCGCTCTTTTGCGCAGGGTGTTGTATCACTAAAACTTGCTCGCAGTTATTTTAGATTCATAGATTACACCAGATTAAGCCGGATAACAACTTCTCACAGTCTCCGTGTAGATATAGTTTCACATGCATGGATTGGCAGATGCTCGCAGGATAGGGTATCGGCCTCCTCGAATCTCCTTCCACTGAGAGCCAACTGAGGAGCTACTGTCTGTTCCAGTGTCTGGCTTTGTCATCAGAGGATGAGCATGAAAGCCTGATTGTAACTGAAGAATGCAGCTAAGCGGAGCTGCGTGGCGTGCAGAGGGATGATGAATGGAGTGACATCCTGGGTAGCGGATGAGCGGACAGACGGTGGATGTCTGGAGTTGGGGCACTTGTCTGCCCGCTGCACCCCTAAAAATCTACCCTCTTGCTTGCTTGCTCTGCAGACCTCTGCTCACCGCTGACGCTGGTGGTTTCAGCTGCATAAGGTGGGACCAGTGGCTGCCAGATAGTCAGGCGTAAGTGAGTATTTGAATTATGTAACTGGAGCTGCTGCGGTTCATAACCCAGGTGCAAAATATCAACATCCAAGTACTCACTACCCGTATGATATGAGCTTTCTGTTGTGCTCTCATGTACATATGCTTCTAATTGTGCTTGTGTGTTTGCTCGTGTGTGTGTGTGTGTGTGTGTTTGTGTGATCCAACACAGGAGGCTTTAGTCTGATGTGTCTCATCTGGTCTCAGAGATCATTAGGCTCCTGTTCAGCGGGTCCGGGGGGAAAACGGGGCCATTACGGTTCACAGGGATCATCCCTCTCCCTCACTACTGATCCAGCTAACACATCATCATCATCTCTCTGGACGCGGACGCTGTTCAGACACACTGAACCACCGCGTTCGAGCCCGTTTTATGTGTTCAGTTGAGTTCTACTCCAGAGGGACGTGAATGAGAGGAAATTCCTAGTTTGCAAGTATTTCAAGCAGTGGAGAGACATCGAAGTAGTCCACGTGCTGAATTTTAACATTTAACATTTTAACTAACCAGCTAACAATTAGTTCCACTATCAATTAATCTATGAACTATTTCCAGAAATTGATTGTTTAACCTCTTGCACCACAAATGGCCCTCTTTATTCTGTCTAATAATATCATGATCTTGATGTCTGTAGTGAATAAATATCAATAAGTCTGTTTGGAAATCTTAAGAAATCACGCTCCTCATAACACCAGAACTGAAAATCATCCTATTTTTTTTAAGTTTTCTTTCTTTTCTCTATATCCATATACAGTATATGTATATATATGCGTGTGTATATATAAATATACAACTGTATAGATACAGGATGATAGAGTATATACAGTATTTAGTGATTATTTATTCTATTACTATCACTTTCCAGGCAGTCAATAGTTAATAGCATTTTTTTCTGAGGAAGATGCAGTCATTATCAAATTAGATTCAGACGGCTGGTAACAGTCGCACAGCACACACACACACACACACACACACACACACACACACACACACACACACACACACACACACACACACACACACACACACACACACACACACAGTAGGCACTTTGTACACAGACCAGTGGTGCTTAGGCAACACGTACACAGACTCCATGCAGTCAAATGACAGTTCAAAGCAGAGGTGAATGGGAGTTAATAGAGATGAATTGCGTGGCGTCCGCTTCTGTGGTTGCTCGTCATCACTGACGCTTCCCAGATTCCGTACCACATCTCCATGTCTTCATCACACCGAAGCATGGACGGCTCTCTCCGCTGTGGCAGATCTCCACATACGTGCATGTGAGCTCCCATCCCTCCCGCCCTCCCTCCCGTGGCTGGTTTGCATTATTTTCTCCTTAGAGCAAAATGGGATCTTTCAGTCCGTGCTACAGTCGACTGGCCTGTATCAAAGGCACTGCATGCTCTAAAACCCAACGACAGACATCATTCTTTTCTTTTCTTCCATTTCCATCGTTAAAGGGGGTATTTCTGCTGGGTGGCCTGGATGTAATGCTGTTGGATCATCTCCTGAGTACAGTGCAGGTTTTAATGGTGCCAATAATATATAGCCTACAGTTTTAGAGGGAGAAATGTCACGGCCATGAAGAGCGTCCAAGGAGCCCTTTCTCCTACTGACACACACACACACTCACCTCTGAAAACACATGCAGTGGATACACACACACATACAATTCACTAAAACTGGGCTTCATAAGCTAAGTAGCATTGACCATGAATGGACACAGAAAAAAAAGGGAATTTAATGCACCTTGCACTTAACATGAGCCGTAATGTTTTACGGTTTCTTTTTGATCTGTCCCATTGGAGACTTTTCACTAATGTGCTATATAGCCATGAGCTCGAGCTGAGACAAATGGTATTTGCAGACAATTCGTGGATTTCGGTTTAACCTGCTGGGAGAATGGGGTTTGCCACAAATGACAGTGCCAGAAAGGAACAGTTTTTGTCCTGGAAAATCAGTTTATTTTACTGTTTTTGATTGAAAACTTGTCCTGAAGGAGGAAATCTCCCCGTATATTCTCACATACTTATCCGACCAATGTTCTAACATTAGACAGATTTTTTTTTTTTTTTTGCCATCCTGCACAGCTTGAAAGGTGACAGAAGCTCCCTGAGGTCTTGAGCATGTGTGTCTTTATGCTTAAAGCGCGATAAAGATTTTATTTTCCCGTTTCAGAGGAGGAAAAAAAAAGAATGAGTGAAATGGAACATTTGGAGTTTTTCTTTTTTTTTTTTCAGCTCGGCTCTCAAATTCCTCTCCAAAAATGCTTCTGGATTTTATTTCCCAGCCTGATTTTAATGGCTGGAGAATAGAAAGGATGGATATGGGCTTTCGGGTGGATTCCAAATGGGGAATGTGAACTTCTCTGTTTCTGTTTCCTGTGGCCTACTGTGCCAATAAGTATGAACAAACTTCCCTCTTTTTTTTTTTTTTTTTAAAGGAGATTCTGTCCTCCAAGTTGTGAATGTGTTTTCATTTTCATGAGGTTTAACAGACTGAAAATCTTTCCACACAAATGCTCACAGAAGGCTCCCGAGTTTCGTACATGTTTATGTTCTCTTTGCGTGTTTTTTATCATCATTGTTCGGCTCGAATGAATCCGGGTAGAATCACTTCAATTTATGAAGTGGTATTTGACAGCTGGCTGCTATTAAATGTTTGGGAAAGGTAAAATTGATACTGTAAGAATACATTTAGATTCCCTTTAATGCCAAAGGTGTCCATCTGCGAGCGTGTATCGTGCATGTTCCTCGCTGGCTGTCAGGGATGCCTTGAATGAAAAATGACTGTGGAGGTAAATGAGCTGTGAGGTATCAGCTTTGAAGCACATTCTGCTCGGAATTGATGTGGTGTGACTCCTAAACCCACTTTTTTTTGGATTTTCTCCCACCTTTTGTCTCCGGAGTCTTTAACTGCTTCTGCTCCATCTCAGTGTTGCGCTCTTACTGCAAAGACACAACACTCAGACGCGCACATACAAGGTGACCTAGATGTAGAAGCTCACCTTTAAAGGAAGCCATCCAATCAGCGGACATTAAGATGTTACTGCAGACTGTTAAAAAATATGTCCGGAGTGATGAGCGGACAGTTTTGAGGTGCTGCAAGTCTTTATGTGTCTCACAAACTAGGCCAGATGAATTAAAGATGGAGCTGAAGATTTGTGGCTTTCTCCACCGTCAGAGCATAAAAGTTTAATTGACAATTTAACATTAAATAATGCGTTGGATGGATTGAGGGTGGAGCGTTACAAAAAACCTACTTCACCAGGTTCGGTGCATGAGTTTGGCCGCTGCTGACGTCAGACTGAGCTGAAATTGAAACAGCGTGGCGTGTCAGCGGGACTTCTTTGGCGATGCACGGGCGAGCTCATTTTAGATCCTTTTCCGAAACAGCTTGAACGTATGGAGAAGTCATCTCGCAGCTCTTCAAAATGAGCTTCGCCATCAGGCTCTGCAAAGTCTAGCCATTCCTCCGGTTGGCCAAGGAAACTAGATGTTGTCTTACTTGCGTCATGACTGATTATGTCTCACTGAACGGGTGGATTTTGTAGCACTGTTTGAGTTTTGCTGGAGTTTCCCCTGGAGAGCGAAACCTGAACCTGCCACATCAAATATGGCGGTTAGACGTCTGTCACAGATACTAAGATCTTTCCTCTGGCACATTTTTTTTTCATCAATGATAAGACCGTGCACAGTGGAGTGCATGCAAAGACACTATAGCGCAGTGTGTGTACGTCCTTGCACGCATGTGTGTTTGGTTGCATTGCATTTTTGTGCGTCTGCACGCATTTGCGAAGCTGTCTGAGCCTGCCTATAGTGTTTGTGTCTGTTGAGTTCTTCTTGCAATAAACCATCATTAAGTCTCTCCCTCTGTTTCACAGAGGCTTGTCTAACAGGGGTGCTGTGATTAATGACCACTCAGGGTCTAATGAAAGCATGTAAAAGCAAAGGAAGTATTTCAACATGGCACAAGGCGGGAGCCAGGACCAGGCGGCAGCGTTCAGGCTCAAAAAAAATGAAACGCCGCCCCCACCCAGGCCTATATTTCACTAATGTCTGACCTGCAGTTACTCATTAGCCCTTTTCAACTCGCCTTTGTGAGGCTGTTTGTTGTCCTAGGAGTCTATTATGCCAGCATCATCATCTCCAAAGCAAGACAAACACGGCATGCGTTGCTATGCTCAGCAGAGTAAACAGCAAACCCGACAGGAACAGAGAACTGGTATTAGGTTTGTTGGACAAGGTGTATTAGTCTTACTTTTCTTTTGCATTAGCTTGGCTGTTTGGACTCGAGTAGAATTTAATTTTGAGTAAACGTGTCACCAGAGTTTCACCAGAGGTTGAGTTTTTTCCTGTATTTCTACGAAATGCAATCAATAAACCCATTTATTCCTTAATATGGAGGAAGTAAGGAAATGCTTATTTTTCATATACATGTGTACGGTGTTTTTTTTTTGTGTGTACTTTGGTGCCTGAGTGTAAGACTAAACGCGTGTGTTTGTGTGTAATTGTCGCATGTGGAAAAGATTAGCTGTTTTGACCATTTTGAAGTCATTTATCGAGCACAAAACCCAAATATTTGCTTGTTCCAACTTGTCAAATGCGACGTCTCGCTGCTTTTGTCTGTTTTTATCATCTGGAATGAAATATCTTTACATTTTGAAATGTTAGTTGGACAAAACAAGCAATTTGAAGAGGTCGGCATGGTCTTTAGGAAATTCTAATGAGCCTTTTTATTCCTTTTTGACATTTTAGAGACTCAAAGATTCACTGCAAATACATATAACAGACAGATTAATTGATGATGAAACAGTCCAAAGCTGCAGCCCGAGTGTGTCTGCAAGTCTGGATGTCAGTGCACATCGGCTCATCAGTATTTTCAGAGACATGTGGCCACCGCAGTGCAAGCCTGGCCCGTCCTGGTTACATGTGGCAGGCCATTAGTGGGGCACTCTGAATAAACAGCCATCAGAGGCTCGCCGCCGACTGGGTCGTCTGCAGCTGCACTCACCCCCACACCAAGCCAAGAATGTCCAATATAGCTAGTAGGCACCATGAAAACTGCAGCTCCAGTCTGCCTGGCCCTGGCTTTGGTTTGGCATGGTGAAGGGCTCTGATGTCACACCCCTGCTGAATGATGGATGGACGACCAGCCGACACGCAAAACCTGATTTGAAAAGCAAGGACGCGGGGAGAGAGAGTTTACGCCCTGCGATGAAACTCTCGTAAATCTCGTCTTTTAAACTGCAGCGCCACAAGGTGACTTTGTTGGTTTGCAGTCTAACAGAAGTGCCTGAAAGCTGCTGGACGCGTAGTCAAAGATCAAGGAAGGCAGAGGTACGGACAGGTGGGGTCCGTGCGGTTTGTAGTGCAGCTGAGTTATTATAGTGCAGCAGAGACAACCAGACACATGCATATTTTAGATGAGGCCGGTATCAAAGATGAGGGGGGAGGCCGGTAAGCGGGACAGATTGTGTGCTTTGGCTGAGGCACAGGGTGCTGCTGGGTAGGGAGAGGGGGAGCATATGGGCTGAATTCTGAGGGGTCTTGGCCCACCTTAATATGGTGGGCACGCAAAGACAGCCCCCTGAAGACACGCAGGCAATGCCAGGAATCTTAAGCCACGTCGCGATGCCAACAGCCTGCTATTGAAATCCTCCCCGCTGCCTTGGCTACAACATAGCATCTTATCCCCTCATATCCACCCTCCTCCAACCGTCTTTCCACCCCTTCATTTCGTCTCCGCGCTCTTCTTCAAAGTGGACCCCTCTGGTGATTAATCCATTTGAATAAGTATCTCTTTCCAGAGGACAAGATGAGCTAAGTGGCCACAGGGGCACAAGATGTGAGTGGAAAACCCAACCGACCGGCTGCGATTGGTTGAAATCATAGATGGCACAGCCTAAAGTAGAAATGCTCCGTCCCTCTCGCATCCACACACCCTTACGGTTGAAAGAAAAAACTCAGGGGAACCATTTTAGCATCTTTAATTTGATTCCGTGGTTTGCGTTTGTTGACATCAGTGACCAGACACTTTGTTTGTGTCATGATGGCGTAGACGTCGGCACCCACGGCGGACAGAGCTTCAGCGTGTGCACGTGTGTGTTTTCTGCTTTATTTCTACATGCGTGCTGTAATGAATGTGCGGAATGACACGCTCACTCAGCAGAACTGGATTCGAGCTCCAGCCGATGACTCATCGAACACGCGTGTGCCAACAGCCGCAGCAAACATGTCGTCACGCGTGCGGGACACGGTAGAAGACAGCGTCTAACCTATAATAACCTCAGAAGGAACGACATTAATGTTCCTTTTATGCAGTGAGGTTTTTAACCTCAAAGACGAGATGCAAGCCGTCATCACATTTGCCATCCCGGCATGAATTAAAATTTCATGGAGATGGCTTTGAGACAGACTGAAAGTCCACGCCGAGGGGGAGGGGAACGTCATGAGTTGACTTTGCAACTTTAAGATGATGTTAATGGTTTTTGGGGTCAACTGAAGCAGGTTGGGCACATGATAAAAGTGGATGATGAGGGCCACAGCACATGGAGGAGGGATTTTTAAATAGTGGGTTAGGACAATGAGCCTGAAACACTTGTACAAACAGTCGCTAATTTTCTTGTGTTTACGATTTCCTCTTCCAAAACAAATGGTCCAGGCATGTCACATGAGTCATGTATGCAGTCTGCCTTCACTTGGGGACAAACACTTCTTTCACTTGAGAATGAATTATGCCTTAATCTACAGACTCTAGATATGTTACTGAAATAAAGTTAAATTGAAATAATTAGGTGAACCTGATGCATAATCAGTATTCTGCTCAGTCGATCAGCTTCATCACCATCTCTTGCCAATTTACTGAGAGGTTCTGTTTCCTTTTTTGAGATTTCATCAGCTAATTTTGGCACAATAGCTTATGCAGGTCAGCGGTTAGGGAGGCTCTCTGACTCGAAAAGCTGCCTCAGCGTCTTAATGCGAGCTGCTGTCCGTCCTCTGTCGTATCATCAAACAGCGTCGCCTCATGAGCTGTATTCTCTCATCCAAGTCCCGTCAAATGAAATCATTCTTTATTTTGTCAAATTGCAGCACCGCTTTAATGACACATAGCTGGCAGCTGCAGTCATATTTTCTAATTGAATGCTGAACGCTGAGTATGTTTTTGCACGCTGATATCTGCCAGCAGAAGCTGAAGCTCCGTGGTGTGACTTCTTACTCTTTGGTGACATTTTTCTTAATAAAACCTGCCCACAAACAGAGCAAAACAGGCAACCTTTTATAGAAATTGAGTGGTGTGGATTATGCATTTTACCACAGAGTTTGGTAACTCCGACTTGGAGCACTTGAGGTTAATGTTAAGAACATTTCTGTATTAGTATCCTGCGTGTGTTAGGTCATGTCTGGAGAAATTAGTGGGCTCAGCTAATGAAGGGAATTAACTCAACAACGCTCTTTCTGCATAAGTCCCTGAGCTTATTCGTTGCAGTGAAATGAGGTGCGGAATTTGCACAGAAAGTCAGTTTTCCAGTCATTTTTAATCAAAATACTAGTAAGAGGAGAATTAAAGGGAAATCTGGACAAAGCTTTTGCATGCGAGTCCAGTTTGTCTGTATGTGCGTAAAGCTGAATCTCTTGACTGACACGTGGCTGGTTATACAAATATGATACTGATAAAACAAAACAGACGCCTCAGAGGCCTGACACCGTATTAGATATTTCCACTGTACGCTTATATAAGTCTTCTCAAAGATTGTTTTAAAAGGAACACCCAAGAATTTTCAGGCAGGCTTCATAGCCCAGAGGAGACGTGGGGTTTTGGCTGGTGTTTTTCTCTACTCAGATCACTTACTGTGCCCGAATAGTGGTGTCTGGGCAGAACCGAGCTGGTTCCCATTTAGAGACAGTGGCTGGCTCCGGCCTGTAATTCGCAGAAGGGGAAACAAATTGCTCTCTGGTCTCTGTCTCTCCTCGAGGCCAGTTTATTTCATGCTGCTTTGGCTCTGCCATTCTTTTCCTTGCGTGTGTCATCCTTCCAACTATTTCAAACACTTTTGAGGGCCATTACCACGGGCCTCTCAGGAGGGAGAAGGGTGGGGCCGGCTGGGTGCTTGGCTCGCTGGTTGGTAGAAAACATGCGCCTCGGAACATACACACCACACCCTCCGCCCAAAGTCCTGCAATGTCGGCTCGGCCGTCACAGCACTCATCAGGAGGTTTGTCTTTAACTGCTCGGTGACTATTGCTTTACCAGTGACGTCACTATTTGCTCTCTTGCTAGCCTCCGAGGAAAACGGGGAGGCAGAAACAGGCCGAGGAAGAATTTATCTGCTTCTTTTGCTCGGTCGGCCGGGCTCAGATCTTCTGTGGTCCAGTGGCAGGAACCACAACAAGGACTGAAGCAGCAGCTCTCAGCCGTCTCAATCACATATCAAAGGCTAGATGGGATTAGGCTTAAACTTCGCATTTGAATAAACTGACTGCTCTTTTGCTCCACACTAGGAAAACTCAGAAAACTCTGGAAGGCTTGACAGTCTCTCAAGGTTTGAGAAAATATAGAGGAAGGAGATGACAGACATAAAGAGGTTTCACGTTTACTTTGACTTAAAGTTGGCGTGAGTCATTCTGGAGAAAAAATTGTATCAGTGTGTTTGAAATGACGTTCGTGCTCGTGCACACGACCTAAATCTGGCATGCTAACGTGGTCGCTTTGTGAAGGAGGAGAGACGGCAATATCAACCATCCTTCTCCAGACTGACTCACCCCACCTTTAACGTTAGCTCCTCAAAGTGTTAAAGAAAAATACGAGTGTGTTTGCAGGTTTCTCCTTTAAACAGCACGTCACGTACTTTATAGTCATGCAGTTTTCTATTGCTATACACTTTGTTTGTACAGCCTGAGGCAGCCACTCATTTGCATTTCTATTGCACTAAATGAAAATCAGTTATTGTTACATGATAGACAGATTGAGCACTTTATCAATACTGTGAGCAGGAAACATTAACTTAACGATAGTCTCTGGTGTGAGTCAGACGTGTTGTTGCAGTGGTCTGCAGGGCATTACCTCATGACAGAAATGCAACTGAGGTTCACTGTGACTGATCACATAACGCAATCTGGTTTCAAAAGTGCTCGAAGTCTGGAATGAAAGAAAGGACATGAAAAATCCTGCAGCATGAGTTGCAGAATGGTTAGCCATGATGCAAAGTGTATGGGACTTTTAGGAACCAGTCTAAAGCATAAAAAATCATTTGTAAGGTAAGACAACTTGCTCAGGATGAAAAGTTATCTGTGTAGATGGAAACCATGATTTATTCATTTTCTCTTTATCTTTGAAGAAACATTAAAAAAAAAAAAAAAAAACTTAAGTGAAACACTTTAAATTATTAATTGCATGAATTACAGATTGCAAATCTCAGTTTCATTTTTTTGTTCTTCTCTCCGAGGTCAAACACGCATGCATGTACTTCTATACGTGTGAACACCCTCGTTGACATCATGCTTTCCCTCACCGCAAACCAGCACAGCTGCATGCCACAATCATTACATTTATTCATTTGGTAGATGTACACATGAAGTGCAATCCAAGACACAACAGAGGAGGAGAAGTCAGCATAAAATGCCTCAACATGAGCTAACACATAAGGGCCTGTGCCTTTGACAAAGAGGCCGAGAAGGACTGAGAGATCGACGAGCAGCACATAATGTGAGTAAATGCTCTCCAAAGAGGCAAATCTTCAAGCGATCTTTAAAAAGAGACAGAGATCCTGCTCACTGCATCAAGTTCGTTAACTCAGAGAGTTCAGTTCACCCTCAGCTGAGCCTAAACGTAACGCCAACCTCAACCGTAAAAACCGCCCTCAGCCCTCAAATGGCACCCAAACAAGATGTCCTCACGCTCCAAAAATGTCCTCACTCTTGGTGTCTCAAAGTCAAATTGCTCCTCGCAAAGATAAAAGTACAAGAGCTTGCACGCACGCCGCCAGTATCATCAGAGCCGTCAGCCCCGTGTGCAGTAAACATATTACTAAAAGCACTTATCCACACACTCCTGTTTCATGTTCACACACGTGTTCTACATGTTCTGCATCTGGTTTGTGTTTATTTAGATGCCCCTGGCCGTGTAACCACCCCCACCCACTCTCCGACTCTCCCTCTCCCGCTCCGTCCCTCCTTCTCTCTCGTACAGGGAGTGATTTCTCGGACTTTCTGCATCCTGTTTGCCTGAGGGAATGTGGAGCCTCTGGCTGATTAGAGGAAGCCCAATATCAGATTGCCCCCCCAGCCCCCTCTTTCTGTGCTGCTGCCCAGGTTTAATACCTTTTATACCTCAGCCCTCCTCATCACAGACCTGTGCTGTAAATCTGGCCCCTGTCCACCAAGCAGAGCGAGGCTGCAGCTCTCAGGCTGGCTGCAGACACGCAAGTGTTCGAGGTCAGACAGGAAAATTATGGTTTTCTTTTGCTTCAAGTGAATAGCACCTTTTTAAAGGATGGCATACATGCTGTATATGCATGCTTTTGTACACAAACACACATAACTGTCACGTTTTTGGACCACAGACATGTAAACACACACCTTTTGTGCTGGAGCAGCCTTCCTGAAACCTGAGGGCAGCAGAGAACGTGCAAACTCAAGACCTTTTTAATCGAATTTGAGTCATTCCTTGGTCTGTTTATTTATGTTTTTTATTCACGATAGCTTTTCCTCTGTCCCTTTTCCTTCATTGATTGCTAGGTGTGTGCATGCGAGGAGGGAGGGGTTGTTTTCATTGCATGGAGCACTTGGTGTTACATTGTGTTTTGTATGAAAGGTGCTACACAAATATACAAACAGCGTTTGATTCAACATGCATGCACGTGCATACTCCAGCACAAATCCACTTAACTCATTTCCCCTGACACACTCATCCACTCAAGCTTTGCAATGACGGTTACGGCGAAACGTCACGTGGCTCCGGTGCGACACCTCAGCGATCCGTCGCTTTATAAGATTCTGTTTTACAGTCCGCTGTAGCTCTGAGATAGATTGGCTCTTCCAGACTTCAGTGTCTTTCCTGCCAACAAAAGCCTGAGCCAGTGTTCAGTCATCACACAGTGAGTAATACTGAGAGAGCTCATTGTGCAGAACAAAGGCGTCGCCCGTGCTCGCTCCGCTGATGTACAGTACATTCTCAACAGGAGCCTTTTTTCAGCCCAGAGGCGCATCGAGATATGATTTAACGTCTCCTTTCATGAGCTACTGAGGCCTGTGTCCAAAGAAAAAGCTTGTCGATCCCACGTGAGGGCTTGAAGATAAGTTCTGCAGCATTGCAAGACTCTGCAAGACGTTCAGTCTCTACAGCACTTCTGCCTTAATATTCAGTTCAATGCCCTTGAGTTCGTAGCTGTTTTAAACACAACAATTATGTGTTTAGCAGTCTTACTTCAGAGCGGGAAGATGTCAAGTGGCTGCTCTGATTAAATCTACTAATGTGGTTTGGTCTTTGTACGTGAGAGCTCGGAGCATGATGCTAGGACTCCACATGAAGGGCACAGCCATAATTGCATGTTGAAGAGCAACAAATAAGCGCAACCGTCGCAGCGAGTCGCTTCCTTTGAGTCTGAGGAAATAAAGCTGTAGATAGAAATTAAACCTTTTCAGTTGGAGCAGAAAGAATCCTTCAATTCAGCGGCTGTGAGAGTTCGAGAGAGGAGAGCACAATCCGCAGGCGGCCTCGCCATCAGAACGGCTGCTTCTCTTTTTCTCTGCAGCTCATTGTCACCACAACGAGTTAACCAACAACCTGAAATAAACTGACAAATCTGACCTAGATTATGAGAAACCAATCTTTCTAATTAATCTTTCCAGAAGCTTAAGGGTGGGAAATAAATAGGCCTACATGTTGCTGCAAATTCAGTTTTAGTCAATCTCCCACCTGCCAATGCAACATCTGTCTGTCAGCGGCTGCCAGGTAGCCTCCAGCTTCTCTCCTTCGTGCAATTAAACAATTACCACAATTTAACCTTCTCTCGCGTACAGAGGCTCATTTGTAGAATTTGGAGAGCGTTCTTCCATCCCTCAAACTCCTGCCCCATTTAATCTGTCTCTTCAGGCAATCAACCAGAGTCGAGATTTACTTTTAGTCATCTCAGCCGAAGTGTGGCCAAAGCTACAATTCAATTGTTTTGCTCCATTTGCAGTTAAATAAATGGGGCACACTGAGCTAAAGTGGGTGTCAGCACACAGCATGGGGGAGCATGCAGGCGTGGAGCATGTGATTGGAATATATGGCTCAGGCAGCGTGCCGGATGCTCGAGGTCTCATCAAGCTTGTGTAAATGTTTACCCTGCGCACAGTTTCCATTTCAGCCAGCGGCCCAGCATCACCTTACCACTTAGTGGTTCGTAGGTTTCAGTACTGTCAACGCCACCGTCTCGCAGCTGGCACGGGCTGGAGGTACGGCGGCAAAAGCCGGTTTGTTGCGAAAGCTTCTTATGACATTGGTTTTGCGTAAGCACGTCCCCAGCTGCTATTTACCGTGTCTCAGAACATTACCTCATTTGTGAATTAACGGCTGGGTGTACGTGTATCACCGTGTCCCCGAAATATTAACAGACATTACATTCAAAAACTGTGAATCATGACTGCAGCTCCACATGCAGTTATACCTGCGTGAATTAGATCTGAGGATCTATCCTGTATGTAGCTTAGTTTTTCTAAATCTCTCAAAATAAACCCCTCTGGTGGCCGCATAATGCAACATGTGCGTTTAACTTGCCAATTAGTCTAGATGTGTAAGGCAAGAAAAAACAAATGAGAAGACAAATGGAAAATTCCTGCTTACTGAAACTTCCCACTTCCTGTTTAATTCATACTCTTACTGTTTGTGTCTCTGCTTCAAAGGCTCGCTGAAAGACAGTTTTGGGCTGATGATTCGGCGACCACTTAAAAGCTTTTTGTCACATTTTATGTTTTTCTTTTTTCTTCTGAAAACATGCATTTTTTTTTTATCTACTGTTGCCCATCTCAGCTCCACCTCCAGGTGCACATATGGATTTAGAAACGGAGCAGAGCAGGTCAGAAAGCACAGCCTGTACTCGCAGGCTGGATACAGTAAATCAAGAAGATTCAGGGGCCCTATAGGAGACAAGAGCTGCAATCTGTGATCCTTTAGCCACAGCTAAGGGCTTCGGCTCAAATGATTCATCACATGATGATTAGTTGTGGCCGGGCGGGTATCCTTTCTCTGCTAACCCTGGCCCCGTTGGAGGCTATTTTGGAGATGAACAGGCACTCGCTAACCAAGCTTCAGATGTGGAGAAGAGATAAGTGTTATGTCTCTTAACAATCTGACAAACCTGCAAGCCAGATGAGCTGCGCTGCAGATTCGGTTTCACTGGTGTGTGTGTGTGTGTGTGTATGTGTGTGTGTGTGTGCTCATGTGTTTGTGTGACGTATTTGTTTGCATGCTTGTGAGGACCAGAGCAATTTACACCCAACAGCGTGAGGACATTTTTGGAAAGTGACGACATTTTGGTCCTCACAACTTCAAAAGGCTGTTTGAACTGTAAGACGTGGTTTTAAGGCTTAGCTTAAGATTAGGTTTAGGTCAGGATAAGAGTTGTGGTTAGGCATGCAGTTGTGATGGTTGAGATTGGAATAAGGGGCTCAGGGATGCATTATATTGATGAGGGTCCCCTCAGGGATACAAGTACATGTGTGTGTGTGCATGTAATCCAAGGAGCTGACGTGTAGGCAGAGCAGCTCACTGCTGTTAATGGACATGTAACTGGAATCTTAATGGAAATGTAAGAAATAAAAACGTCAGCCGTCGGAGCAGATCGACATTTCTTCGGCTTGTTCTTGCGCTCATGTAGGATTGTTTGTGAGGGACGGAAAGCCGGACAGAGAATTAGTGGATGCAGTTCGTAAGGGATTACAATTCAAACGTCAGTAATCACATTACTAATCCCAATGCTTCGACATTTTGTGAAGTCCGCTGTCGTGCTGGCTTTAAGGAATTGACTGGGAAGGTGGGTGTGGGTTTCATCTCTTGGTGTTAGGGGAGGTGTTCTTACTTCAAACCATATACTGTATACCATATTTTTGCGTTGGCTTCTTTTTCAGCCCCTGCGGTTCTGTAATCTATCGAGTAAACTTTTTCAGCGTATGTTTGAAGTAACACGACCACACTGGTGGTTTCGACTGTTGGCTCAATGAAGTCGGTGAAGATGATGATGGACTATTTGGCACAGAAGGAAATGGAATTAGAATTTTGGTACATGCTTTATGGCTTATTATAGTGGACACTAGAGGTGGTCCATTATTCCACCCTTTATTGTACTTGGCATGCCTTTGTAATAAAGCAGCCTACTTGGTCACATGTTTATTCCCACTGTTGGGTTTTTACATAGTTTCTCCAGCAGTGAAACGAATGCAACCCACTCAGGAATGTATGCAAACACTTTTTTTTTTCCTGGTGATGGGCTTCACTGTCCTTGGGGCAGACAGGGAGACAACGTACAGCTTGTGTGGGCTCCCTTTGTGTCTTGGGTCTTCTCTGTTGGTGGCACTGTTTTAACAGCCTCCTTCCCTTAAACTGTTACCCAGCAGCAGAGATAGGCTTCTGCTGTAAACCCTTATGTTTTATTAATGGTGTTTTGCAACTTATTTATACATCATAAATGGCTAGGGGGGGGCATACTGGTAAGATGTTGTTTATCAAAAGTCTGGCTTTTTAACAGCATGCTGTTTTATGAAAGGTCTTTGCTGCTGCGAAGGTAGAAAAAATGAGGGTTAAGGGTGCAGAGCCCAGTATGGGTCGGCGATAAAAAGGTTGTGGTTTTACTTGGACCGGTCTTAAGCAGGGAGGTGGTCGAGCAGGGCTGACACACACACTGATGAGACCACCAGAGGTAGCGGTCTGACAGAGCGGGAGGTATGGAAATGTGTCCCATCCGCAGGAAATGGTGATGGAGAAAGCGAAGGTGTCGTCGTATCGATATCCTGGATCCTGTCCTGCTATAACAGAATGGAAATGAGAGAGGGAAAGAGTAGAAAAGGGAGAAATGGAGGTGAAGAGAAAAAAAAATAGACAGGGAGAGGAAGTTAAAGCGAGGTCAAGAGGGGACAAGGACTGGGAAAACAGTGAAAGGCAAACAGACCCGGAGAAGCAGTGAGAGACGATGGGGGTGTGGCACCTCTGCAGTAACGTGCAATCACACACATGGTACAGCAGCAGCAACAGGAGCCACAGCTGTCCTCTGCCTCAGTGACTTACAGTAAGAACGAAGCCTGTGCTCTCCACCTACCTCACCACATTTCCTCTCCCGCTCCGTCACCCTCTCTTTTCTCATCCTCCCCTACTTCCTCCTTTTATCCCTTTTATCTCCTTCGCTCCCCCTCTCTCTCTCTCCATCATAAAGAGTTTTTTGTTCCATGTAGTTTTCTTGCGGACATGAACGCGTGTCCCTTCATCCACCCTCTGCACACTCCTCCCCGTCCCTCCACCCCCCCCCTTTCCCCACCATCCTCGCGTATTGAAGCCAACGGATCAAACACAATCCCCCCATAAATACCAGCCTGGTTCATCTAATCAGCCAAATTGCAGCAGAACGCCGTGCCCGAGGGGAACATTTCTCTGTGCTGGGAAACATTACTTAATGGCATCAAATCAGCCATTGAGAGCATGCCGCTGTCTCATTATTAAAAAATGTCTTTTTCTTTTAGCCCCTAGCTTACGACACCTGAGCTTAAGCACATGTCTTCCAGCAAAGTTTGGGTTGAATAAAAGAGTTTACAAGCTTTGTGAACCAGGTTGAGAAGATTGGCTCTTAAGTTTAATTCATTATAGGCTTTTAATTAACTTTCCGTTTAATCAAAACACTCAGAAATTAAATTCACTGGAGTGGCTGAAATTCTGAAACATAAAAGAATGAGAGTAGTGAAAACATTTCATGATCTCTTAATTTTGTAATTCAGTAGTCTAAATCCTCCACAGACTAAACCATACACGGCACCTTATCGACGCTAAAGTCAGTACATGAGAGGTGGGCGCTAGACTTAAATCACCTTCCACTCGAGAAGCCAATCTCCCTCTACCATTCCGACTTGCACCCAGTTTCCATTATTTCTGAGCCAAAATGAAATTTTCAGTGAACCATTGAGAATAAAGAGGAGGAAATAAAATCTATTCCCAGAAGCAATGGCAGCGTCTGAAGACTTTCTACCTAATGACTCTCTGCAAAAAGGGGACTGTCTTTGTGGAAAAATAAGGTCCTAAGCTTTTCCTTTGATTGCTTTTCTTCTTCCCTCTGATCGTTGGTTATGAATGATCTTGTTATGGGCAGAGTGTTTCAGCCATGACAACATTAGCATCGTGCTGTATCGCTGTTGGTTGAGCAGGACCGGGCCAAGGACACACAACAGCCGGACTTTATCAGAAGGCTGATGTCCTCCTGTTCATAACCTTGGCTCACATCCGCTGCTGCTTCCCACTAACTGAATTGGCGCAGAAGCAGGGCTTTTCTGTGATGTGATGTATGTGCTGCAGTAGCGGCAGCAACAACATTACTGTCAGCGGAGAGCACAACAAACACTGAAATATTCTAATACCACATCCAGCATTATCTGTCAGGGCCTAAGCATACGTTGTACAGTCTAAGAGCTCGTTCTGCAAAGCTTTTTGGTATTTCCTTTCTGTTCTGAAGCTTTAAAACTGATTATCAGTTAAATAATGTGCATGCAAAAGAATCCTTATGGCTATCTCTACTTAAGGAATTTCTTGGTATGACTTTGGCAGCCTATTGGCAGGAAATTCTTTTAATCCCAGGTTGCTTTACTTCACTTTGGCGTGCACTCTTCGACAAAGATCTTAATTCAGTGGAAAATCATTTAATTACTTTGGCTTTCCTGCAAATCCATCAGGAGTACAGTCTTGTCTTCCCTCAGTAAACCAAGGGTGAAGAGTTTGTGTTATTATTAGCCTGCGTTGGCGATCAATCTGTTGATCTCAGACACTTCAAATGAGAAAAAACGTTGGTCAAGGTCTCGGCCATACAGACAATTAGGAAGGAAAGCCATGCGAGAGAGAGAGAGAGAGGCTGCTGTAAATCTTCACCACAGCCAAGTTTATGACAGCGGAGGATAATGCATGTCTAGAATGAGGGTGAGGGGATTAATTTGGCTGTTTCTTGTAACTCTGGGGGCTTAGGCGAGGCAGCCCTTCCTCACCCCAACTCCCACTGCATGGCCTTGAGAGTCTCTGGTCCTGATTGTAGCTGGAATGGAAGCGCCATTAATGGATGACTCATTGTTTGGAGTTTGTCCTCACATGGAGCTCTCAGAAAGAACGGACCAACATCAACAACATGACAGTCAAAGATTGTTTAAGAAGAATAAACTGGGCATTTATACTGTAGGTTTTAGGGCTATGTCATGTCGTCACCAAGCTGAGAAAAAGCTGATGCAGAGGCTTAATAATTCAGCGTGACTATGCAAGGCCGGCTGTACCCGTCAAAATTTGTTGATTTGAATGTTAACTTGAACAGTTTTGCTGTCAAGTCTTTAGCCAAGACAAGGCTTTGGGGAGTCAAACAAGTGAAGTCACACAGCAGTCAAGTCCAAGTCAGCAACCCCATATCTAGACCGCAAGCATATCATGCAAGAGGTTTGCTCTCATTCTAATTTATGCAGCTGTTTGCGGCGGCGCCGTGCAGGTTCATGTTTCCCCACGACCAAGTCTATTTTTTTTGACAATGCACACGTAAACATGGGGTTGAAAAAAAGGCACTGAAAAGGAAACCTGCCCGCTGCACAGTATGTTTGGTTGCTCTCACTGCTGCTCGATGCTTTTACAGACCCGGTATAGACGGTCGATTCAGCATGACGTCAGCGTTCTGTGTGTCTAGACACAGGATTAGTCTGAAGTCCTCATTTTCGTAACAAATTTTATATAATTCAAAGTCTCAAGTCTACTGTCTGCAGACAGTAGACTCTGATAGTTGGTCTGTGGGTCTTACATAAAAGTTTTAGATCTCCTTTTTTGACATGGTCTTTACCCTCTTGACTGTTTCCCGCCTTAATGCAAGCTGCGCTAAGTTTAGCTGCACCTTGAGGCCATTCTCAGTTACTTTTGGCTAAAATGCTGCCTCCCCCTCAATCCATATAGATGTCAAGCCCCTCGACTCTCAGCGTTAAATGTCAGCCTCACCCCGCACTGCTCTCACCCTGAGGGTTAATGACACATCCTCAGAGTCCCCTTCTAGGTCCCAGTCCAGCCACCAAAATTCATCCTCGCCATCCCACCAAGATCCACAGCTGTCTCCATAGCAACAGGCATGTGTTTTGTGTACATACTGTGGTCAGGGAGTGGAAGGTGTTTTGGGGGAGAGAGGAAATGAATCACCATGGGAAAATACAGGTCATCGCCCCTGTAGGGTCAAAGGTGACCCGAGTCTGGGGAACCCACTGATTCCTTGTAAAACGACCCCCATTCTCCAGCGTCTCAGCCTGTGCCCGTCAGCTTCCTCTCTAGCTATGATTAGAAACCATAACCTCATGCTTCACTGTCACACGGTGTCTACATCCATTTTGCGAGGAGAGCTAAATGACCCGTTTGCCGGACTGAGACTTTGGCTACCCGGCATTCGCCTCAGCTCAGAGAGTGAGGGGACTTTGGGGTCTAATCACCTTTGCAGGCTGATTATGGAGGCCCCCGTCTTCCTGTGACATGTTAATCAGGCTGGTGTAGTGGACTTCCTTTTGACGCAGGGATCCTGCAGCTTTGATGCCTCCTCCGCTTCAGGCATGGTCAGGGTCACTGCTGATGACTTCTTTGATGTTACCTCACAGGCTCCTCCACAGGGTGAATATGTCAGCATCAATAATGGTATATGGGACAGTAATTGCTTAACACAGGGTCTTGATGCTATAAGTGGCATAACCGCAAAGCATTCTGATTTTATTTTCTATTGTAGTCTTGCCTTCTGATCTGCTGGCTTTGGTATTCTTCTCCCATATTAAACTGGAGTTTTGCCAAGACTCTCCAGACAAATTGCCCTTTATCTCACAGCGTGGCAATTCTTTAACTCCATTGATTTTGGGGGCACTGCTGCATTTTTTGAAAAATGAGCGTCCGATCTGGTGATTTTAGATTAATTCTCTGCCCATTTTGTGGTTAAAGAACTACCAATGAGATAGGGCTTTCGACAGTGACCTCATAAATAAGGCCATTACAGCAATCAAAGTGAAGTATAAAATAGGTGGATTTTGGTTTGGAGAAACATTGGGGCAGGAAGCCTTTCATTAAGAACACAAATGAATCTTTGGTACGGGAGACTTCTGCGCAGGCCAAGTGATCCCCAGACGATGGTAAATCAATCTGAATATCCGCTGGTGTCATCGCACAGTTAATGGTTATGAAAGAGCCCTCTGAGAGAAAGAGCTAAACTTTTTCTTCCTTTTTCCTCCCTGAGCCGGAGTTGAACCTCTTTACTGTCTTTGGTCATCCTTTCAAAGATGGAGCTTTGTGATAGAAGACACACATGGCATTGGGAAGGGGGAAAAAATACCTCTTACCATCTGTCATTTCTACTCTCATCTTGTCATAGAAATATTTATTATCTTTAACCATGAGCACCCTTGCTTTAAACCCCCCCGCCAGTGACCTCATCGACCGTTGCAGGCCTGTCATGCAAATCATTGTTATACGGAACAGAAATGGGAGCAATAACTCATCCTTACAAACTTGAAACAGCACTCTTGTGTCTTCCCTTCCACTGCACACCTGAACTTCATTGATTCTGGGATTCGGGCTGGTGGAGACAAATATTACATCCCCTTTCGAGATAAACCCTTTTCAAAGGAGCTAATAAATTTGAATGGGGTCACAGGAGGGTGCCGTTAAGGATGAAAGAATTGAAGGTATGACCAGTTTCTTTCTCTGAAAACAATACTTTTCACCTGTGCTTCACCACGTACTTGCTCTACTTGATATATGTGGATTCATATTTTCAATGTAACAGCACCTTTCAAAATATTAAACCTTACCTTACATAATACCCAACTGTTTTGTATTAAAATAATATGTTTTAGGGGACACTTGGATGCCTGGTTTACATTGATGCAGCTTTTTAAGCTTGTTTTTAGAATTTCTCTCTTCAGTTTGCTAATAACAGACAGTTTCTAGAGACATTTCACCCTTCTTCTGCTTAATTAGTTGCATCCAAAAAACATACCTTTGCACTAGGACCCTTTGTTGGTGTCGAGACACATGTTTCAATACTGCACATGTTTCTGAGTTTGCTGTGGAAGAACTTCCTCAAACCCGTCCAAACTTTTGGGATGAACCGGAACACTGACCGTGAGCCAGGCTTTACCACCCAGCATCAGTGTCCGACCTCGTTAGTGCTCTTGCGGCTAAATGGCAGCAAATCCCTGCAGCCAGTTTCCAAAATCTTGTGGGAAGCCTTCCCAGAAGAGTGGAGGCTGTTATAGCAGCATGTTGATGCCTATGGTTTTAAAATGTTTCGCACTACCCCGATGCTTTATTCAGGCGTCCTTTCACTCCCATGTAAAACAAACTTTAAGGACTGCCTTTTTTCACCTACGTAATATTGCAAAAATCAGGCATATTTTCTCTCAAAATGATGCAGAAAAACTAGTCCATGCATTCGCACTTATGGTTCCTGAAGTCTCCAAAAGCAGAACAGGAGTCAGAGCTTTTAGCTATCAAGCTCCTCTCCTGTGGAACCATCTTCCAGTCTTTGTCCGGGAGGCAGACACTGTCTCTACATTCAAGAGTAGGCTTAAAACTTTCCTTTTTGATAAAGCCTATAGTTAGGCCTGGCTCAGGCTTGTCCTGGACCAGCCCCTAGTTATGCTGCTACAGCATTAGACTGTCGGGGACCTCCAAAGAGACACCGAGCTCCTCTGTCCTTCTCTCCCTCTCCATCTACACGCTTTCATGTCCTACCACGGCGTGTTGCTAATTTAGCTCCTTCCACGGAGTCTCTGTGCTTTGTTGTCTCGCAGGTTCCCATGGACAGTGGCTGAATCTGGATCGTGGATTACAGCTACGTCTCCTGCCATGTCCCTGCCTGACATCCACTGTCACTGTTACTGTGACTGCATGTCTGTCTGTCTCTCTCTGTCTGTCTCTCTCTCTCTTTGACTGCATTTCTGTCTCTCTCTCTGTCTGTCTGTCTCTCTCTTTCTCGGACTGCATGTCTGTCTGTCTCTCTCTGTCTGTCTCTCTCTCGCTCTCTGATTGCATGTCTTTCTCTCTCTGTCTGTCTCTCTCTCTCTGACTGCATGTTTGTCTGTCTCTCTCTGTCTCTCTCTCTCTCTTTCTGACTGCATTTCTGTCTGTCTCTCTCTGTCTGTCTCACTCTCTCTCTCTTGCTCTCCCTCTCTCACCCAACCGGTCGAGGCAGATGGCCGCCCACCCAGAGCCTGGTTCTTCCTGAGGTTTCTGCCTGTTAAAAGGAAGTTTTTCCTCGCCACTGTCACCAGGTGCTTGCTCATGAGGGAATTGTTGGGTCTCTGTAGATAAAAGAGCTCGGCCTGTACCAGCTCTATATGGAAAGTGTCCTGAGACAACTTTTGTTGTGATTTGGCGCTATACAAATAAAACTGAACTGAATTGAATCGTGGCAGTGGAGAGTACCATTAAAGCATCTTATGTATCTTTTTATATGGGACAGTCCTGTGAGATAAAACATCCTACCAAGAAATGCCACCACATAAGATGCAGGGACTCCGACTTTCTCCGTCTCCCTCTGTTGTCTCGAGTCCTTCACCTGCACTCCTTCGCTCCATTTATCCCTTCCTGTTCCTCTCTTTGGACCTCTGCAGCCTCTCTCTTCTCTTGTACCTGTCATGCATGTTAGGGCTCTTGAAGGGATGAGAGAAGAAGAAAGCGTCTGTAGGCCTGCAGCTTGAAAAGGCTCAGGGAGGCAGAGGAAAGGAGGAGAGAGGAGGGGAAGAGCAGGCGACCAATAACTCCCTCTGAACATCTTAAACTTCTGGCTGGGCTTTCAAGTGCTGCTCCTCTCATATCCCCACCAATCTCTGCTAGTCCCACAGGCCTGCCATGGACTTAGTGAACGGTGAAAACATACATCTTTCCCCTCCTCTCCCTCTCTTCTTTTAAACTACCTTCATTCCTTTGTACCTGGCTTTTATTCCCTCTTTACACTTGCCAGCTATTGTACTGAAACTGTCTTTATTCTTCATTAAAAGGGGGGATGTGAGCATGTGTGTTACGTGCCTTCTGCAGTTGTGTGTCTGAGTGTGCCTGCGCTCATTTTTGCATTTTCCATTCCGTCTTTCCTGAACTAATTTTCAGGAAACTAGACTTTTGAAGAGGATTACTTCAGGTTGCCAGATATTTATGTCATAGTAAGATCACGAGGCGGGTCCCAAACTGTGGATTGGCTGAGGTATTCCTACTTTCAGTGTGCCTGAGCTGCCACAGCATGAGGCGTCTCTTGCCTCTCGTCCTCATGCGCAAAATAGTAGAGTAAATGTTGACTTGTTGCATCAGTGCCCTGGTGTTGAGCAAAGATGTTTCCATTTAGGTTGTTGTACTGCATTTTGCAGAGCAGTTCGTCAAATACCGGCCATACAGACCCAAATATAATATGTTTTTCTTGACATAATGTTTGAAAAATTTGGCGTTGAATTATTATTTAGGATCAGGTCTCAACATCAGATATTCTTTTTGAATGGAGAGAATACCAGTCACACAGAGTGTTGCATTATGGGTTGTTTGTGTGGTCTAATGTTGCTAGGCTAGTGAGTTTATTCAAGTTAGTTTACAGAGCGAGTTTGTCAGCAATAAATTGATTGATTAGCCCAGTTTAGTCTACGGGGGCTTCTGACGGCTCGTGTAACGTGTTTCGTTAAATTTGTGGCGACAGCTTCTCTCAGTGTCTCTGCCGCCGACACGACGGGGACAGAATCATATGTCAAGCAACTCAGTATTACCACAGAGTATCATGAAGAGGAGGTGAACAGAACAAAAAGACAAAGAAAATCATGCTTCAAGAGCATCACAATTTTATTTTCTGACACCATTTTGGCTTCCGACAATAGTGAATAAAATATATTCGAAATGAAGCGATTTTTGATTTCAGTTTTGAGCAAAATAATCATGACTATGATTTTTGCTAATATCAAGGAACCCTAATCACCAGCATAGAATACACTGAAAGCTGCAAGGTTAGTTTAACCTTCAGCCAATGATGTGTGTGTGTGTGTGTGTGTGTGTGTGTGTGTGTGTATACTGAACATTAGAAAGGCAATTAAATAAGTCAGTGATGCATAAACATTCTGGGAAAAGTCGCTTTGACAAATCAACTAATAGTTTTTCCAAAAGTCAGCCTCCTCGGTCACCATGCATTAGCCTGCTCTCTGCCTCTCTCTCTTTGTCTCTCTGCACAAAGACGTACATTAACACAAGCCACCTAAGCTGCCATCAGTCTTGCCGTACTTTATTTATGTCATTTTTACATTTCTTGCTATTTACCACCAACCAAGCTCGTCTTTGCAGCTGCTATAAAACCGTGCTGCTTCTCTCGGCGCCCCATGGGAACAGCTCTCGTGTATGTGCTGTGAATAGTATGTTTAATTCTGTTTTTGTTCACTATCAAACCGTATGGCTGCACGACATACTTAATATATTGTTTTTAAGATTTTTATTCTATCAAGTATCACAACCAGATATTGTACTAATAGAACCACTGAACCAAAACTGCTGCTGAAACGAGGAGAAACTTCCATGGAAACCTGAGTAAGTCATACTCCTTGAGGCAGAGACAGGAGCATACCGAGTGATAGCACACAACATTATACACTTATGATGCTGCAAACGCCACATCTGGGGTATGAACACCCCCTGAACCCCACAGGATATCAGGAGAAAACTTTCATTTCTAATGCCAAGTTGATGTACAGACATTTTCTTGCCTCGCTTTATTTCCTCTTTCATGGACATGATGCAGAATGATGTTCAGCTGGCCGCAGATTTCCATGCACCCCCTTGACAAATGCTGCCTCACACCATACGACTGTAGGTAATAAGAACTAAATCACATTTCAGAGCAAAACCTCATAGGCTATCATTATGACTGTATGTCCCCTCTGAGACACAAGGCGAGACAATTCACATAGCCTGGGTGCCTATAAAACCTCCCTCACTGTTATTGGCTCCTCTCCTGATGGAGCCGGGGTCAGAGTTCAAGTGTTGAGGGACTGCTACTGTCTCCACGGGGAATGCTGGGTAATGGAATGGGAGATTTAGGTCAAATGGAATGATTTGGGTGCAACCTCTGGCACCGGGGTAGATTCAAGCCACAGTGAAGGTCTAATGCTCGATTTGGGACCGCAAGCAGCAGCAATAATGGCCATTAAAAGTCCATCGAGCGACAAAGAGAGCTGTAAATCTAATCCCGTATTGCAGCGTCCACATATGTTGGCTGTAATTCGGTTACACATAAATAACTTGATGTCTCTTTATATTTTCTCAGCAATTATTCAACATCATCACTTGTCAGATGACATTAATGTTAAAGAGAACAAAAGATTCATAGCTGTGCTGATGAATACACTAATTTTGAAGTAAATATTTAGCCCGGCCCCTTGTAGTGTTTGTGTTTGCCTTTTCGAGCATGAAAAATTGAAAAGAAGCCAAAGCTTATTCCAGCATCAAAGGTATACACACACTTTCAGTCATTGCTTAGATCTGACAGCATCAGCAGCATCACTGCAGTGGGTATGTTTTAATCCCAGCAGGGTAGACTGGGATCAAAAGATGATTTGCTGTGAGTGTGTGTGTGTGTGTGCGTATATGTATTCGTGAATATGCTTATGTGCTGAACTCTTTTGAGTGTCTCTGCAGATGTTTTTACATACAGTGGTAGCATCAGCAGCATATGTATATTTCATTAGCAAAGTCTGAATATGTTTCTCTGTGTAACTCGATTTGCACTCTATAGCCTCTATCTGAATACACATTATCACCGCCTTATAATGTATAGTTCAATACAGTCACATTTTGCATTTTAGACTGCTGTCAGTTACTCTTACTGAGCAACATCAAGTGAGTGCAAAGGTAAAGTGATGTCAGACGAATGGTCTGACAATCTGGGAAATTAGCTTATGCGCTTTGCTGCAGAGCGTTAGATACAAAGTCTGTGAGCTAAATATGAAGCTGGAGCCAGGAGACTGTTAACTTAGCCGAGGAAGCTCTGTCCAATTTGTGCACAGCCATTTCCTGGAGCCTCTGCTGGTTGCATGGCAACCAAATAGTGATGATAAAGGGATGTGTCCAGTTATTTTTTTTTGTAATGGGAGTGCCACCTGTTTACGCTATGCTACAAACACCAGCAGCATGACGAGGCACTGATGGTGTGTTCTGCACTGAGCGCTGCATGTTTAGCGCTCTTTAGCCGTCCAATCACAGGAGGGGAGGGGTGGGACTTGTGCTCTCCCTGCATGCTTCAGCCTTCCCTTCATCCAGAGCAAGTAGCTTTAAAGTCAGTACTTGACACTAACATTAACTATCTGCAAAATTAGGTACTTGCAACACATTAGTTCTGCAGACATTCTGTGTCATGGCAGCTCAAGTGTCTCAGCCTGGTGTTTTTAAAGGGCTTGGTGGACACGGCCTCTCATAAGTCAGCGCACCTTCCCAGGAAACAGTCCAGCACAGAACTTTTCATAACAGCAGAAATCAAACCAGAGATACAGCATAAAGCATTAATTAGTGAGCTGAACAGGTGCTGATTGGTAGATTTTTTTTTTGCTTTAGATAAAGCGAGGCTAGCCATTTCCCACAGCTTCTCGTTTTTATGCTAAGCTAAGCTAACTGTCTCTTGTCTCCTGCTTCATTATCAGTGCTCAGACATGAGAATGGTACTGATCGGCTCATTGAACACTTAGTAAGACAGTAAATAAACATATTTCCCAAAATATCTACTTATTCCTTACGTGGACACATAGTGCTGTGAAAACAATGATAATCAAGCAAAGCAGAGAAAGAACAAAGTGTCTGATCAGCAGTTAAATGAGTAAGAAGATGTAGTGAATGTGTATATGCAGGTTAAAAAACACCCTAGTTTGTAGTTTGAGGAGCTGGAGGCGATGTGCAGTCACAGGTGGGGGATTTTTAGCCAGGGGAGAACTGAGCAGGTCTGAGGCCATGTTGTATTCAAAGCTATTAAGATTTCCCCCTAAATATCTACTTTTTACCATTTTTGACATTCAGATTGATACCCCTGCTGTTAAAGAAGTTACACAAAAGGTCTCAGAGGGAGTCATTTCAACCCTAAAGTGACCTTATAATTCCACCGCAGTGCTGTTAAACAAAGCAGCTGTGTGTGTTTGTATGCTAGCACGCATTCACACACACATATTGAACCACGCCGGGATACGTATGAAGGTTTGAGTGTCTGTGGCACTTGCTGTCTGGCGGGCTTCACCTGTCACCTGTCAGTCTGTCACCGTTCGTGACGGGTCCCCCCCTCCCTCGACCTGCCAGCGTGGGGGCATGACGGGGGACAAAGCCGGAGTGACAGACAGTGACAGGGCGGTGATCCCTTCTGTACGCCACGGGCAGAAGGGCTGCCTCTCAATGTGTCACCATGAGTGACAGAGTGGAGTCCTGCGCCCGAGGTGGAATGATGCAGTTACTAGAAAGCAGACGGGTCCATGATGCAGGCTGTATCTGTTCCACGCACACATGCATACAAATGATTGCAGGAAGGAATGCGCAGACTTAAATGCACGCTCATACAAACATGCTGTGCACATAAAGACACGTGCGTCTTCAAGCAGATCTGTTACCTTGTGCAAAGTGCTTCTAGCAGGTTCATCCACTCACAGTTTTGAAAGAGAAAATAATTTCGTAGAGCTGAATATCCTTGTTTTACTGGCTCTGTTAAAGGCTGCTGAGCATATGATGGAGTTGTAAATTAGATTTTATGTGTGGTGGTAAAAAAAATATATATTTAAAACAAGCTTTTATAAATACTGCTTGATTGGATTTTAGAGCAATCAGATCTGGACACACCACATGAAAACATAAACAAATTCCACCCTCAGCTGTGTGAATTGCATTGGCTTTTGTCATTGCTCTTTATTGCATACAAAGAGCAGACCCACCCACATAACAGGGCTGTTGCCTTGGCTACATCTGAAATTGAATGAAGTCTATGAGTGCCATTCAGATAGATGCTGAAGGTTATTAAATACAATATGAAGTCAAGTCAATTTTATTTATATAGCCCAGAATCACAAATCACAATTTGCCTCAAGGGCTTTACAATCTATACGGCATATGACACCCTCTGTCTATAGACCCTCAATTTGGATAAGGAAATGAGAAAAAAGACCCTTAAATGGGGGGAAAGGAGGAACAATCCTCAGGAAGAGCAACAGAATTCAGCAAAAATCACAATATATACAGATTTTGGGGACAAAAATACAGATATATGTAGATTGTAAAACATAATTGAAGAGTGTGCATGCAAGCGGATGTTGAGAAGCTTTAGGTATCCCCAGATACTGTAGGTAAAGCCTGAGCCGGGCGACTTCATCTCTATGATGGAGACCTGGAAGGACCACACAAACACAACAGAGGCGGCGCAGCATTCACACAGAACAGACAGAAAAACACACAGAGGGAGAGAGACAAGACAGCACGCAAACCAGGGAGAGCAGGGGAGAGGCTGAATCTCCTGAGGGACTGTGATCCACATCCAAGAGAGGAGGAAAAATAATTGCACAAAAAACACTGCAGGCAGTCTTTAAAAAACATGTCTCTTTATTCACTTGCCACCATAAATATGTTTCAGCAATGCAACTATCTGCATGAAACCAGTTCTTCCAAGATCAAGGCAGTGATGTGTGTCCAGTAGCCCCGGAAGCCGCGGTGAATTGATGTATCTTTACTATCTGGCCCCGGCCCCCCCCAGGCATCACTAAACCCAATCAGGCTTGCAGTGAGTAGCGTCATCACTGGATGAGTTATTTCCCCCTGGAGACCCCAGGTGTCTGATCTCGTGTGGGCCCGGGGTGCAGAGGAGGGGAAGCAGAATCCACATGAAGGGCCCTGTGCGAGGTCTGTGTTGCAGGAGGGGTCATGAGGAAAACCCCATTACAGCATCAGCACCAATATTTATGCTGGAGAGATCAAGAGGACGATATTGTCATCCCCACCTCCCAGTCACCTTCTCCTGTCTATCACAAGTTCAACCTCAGTGCTCTGAAAATGCGATTCTTCCTCTTTCTGCCTCATTATTCTGTCTTTTCTGTCTTAGCCTTCTTCTTCGTCTTCTGAACAAAATAGGCCAAATGTGACACCACTGAGAAGACAGCAGCTATTTGCACTGTCATACGTAATCCAACATTTCCACAATAGGTATCAAAGTGACATTATTCGGGTATTTTTAAGGAGACGTTGGGGCATTTTCAGGCCATGTTTGATGCGACAAACCCAGGTATTTTAAGGCAAACCATGACCTTTTCTTAACCCTAACCAAGTGTTTTTTGTGCCTAAACCTAACCAGAGCTTAACCAGAGTATTGTCGCAACATAAACACTGAAATGTAAAATCTGAATTTAAAGAAATGTAAAGTTTCAGCATCTGTGGTTCGCAGAAATGTACAATGCCTTCAGTTATTCTGGTGATTGTGTTGGAAAACAGAAGTAACAACACAATAAAAGATGAAGGTTGATTCTCTGAAATCAAAACTTTAGGAACAAAGCCAGCTTGGTTTTTTTTTTAACAAAGTGAGCAGGCAATTAAAAGATAAGTTTACAGCACAATTAAATGGGTTTTTAAAAAGCCTCTCTAACTTGTTTTTTTTATCAGGTTTGCATTAATTATGAGGCGCTTGCCGGATTTAAAGGTCAAGAGATATGCGTTTGGGTCAAACCTGGCCTGGACTTAGCGATTCATTGGGTGGCTGACGGTGGATTGAAGCAGCTAAACGTTGGGTGTATCCATACCTGCAGGAATCTGATTGGCACCGACAAGCTTGGCCTCCTCTGTATCGCTGAAGAAACATAGCGAAGCGTTGGAGGGAACAGACAAGCAGACGCAGATAAGCATCTCAACCTCATCCAGACAATTAGCCTGCGTTTACTTCAGGAAGCTGGCAGTGATAGATCAAAGAGACCTGGGGGCTGTATCAATGGCTCCGGAGGTTGTCTCCCTGTCTCTCTCATTCATTCTCATTCTCCTTGACTCCTGCTCTCTCCCTCCCTTTTGCCGTCTCTGCTAGTCAATTTAGCTGTGAATGACCTCAGGAGAACTCTGACCCGCAGCCTCAGGCCATGCTCCCTCTTAGCTACTGTTTCACACCACCTAGTTAGACTCTCACTATATCAGTGCTGCCTGTCTTTGAGGATTTATACTCTGAGCCCGTGTGGTTTGCAGGAAAAGTAGGCAGAGGTGGCTGAACAGGCTTCATGGGACGAATTTCCTGCATTCACACAGGAAATGGCATGAATCTTTGTCTCCGTGCGTGTGGTGTAGTGAACGGCTCAGACAGGCTACATAAAAGGTTCTTTCCCTGCGAGGGGTTATCAGTACAGGGGACCCCAGTGGTTTGACATGAGCAGGCAGACACAGAATTAGGGGTGCTGATGCTAGGTGGCTTATCTCCAGCCTCCCTGGTCCCAGAGGTCTGCAGAGAGCCAGGCATCCCCCCTCTATTATCCTCGCACACGCTTACACAGATGACACGGACTATCTCCGCTATTCTCCGGTTCAGTGTCTGCAAGAGCAATTTGACATTCAAGCATTTCTGCTCGCAGACACCAGCCCTGCCTCCCTTCCCTCACCCTCACATACAAACAAACATGAATAAAATCATGATTATTGCAGCTTTTTAACAGCATCAAGTCTAAATTAAACGAGCGAAGCTGAATGGAAACAGGTTTGATTGTTTTAATTACAGCGTGTTTCCCGTTTTGTCTGCTTCATTCATGGATGCTATTTCACACACTCTCCCCAAAGCACCTCCTGCCCAACGCCACCACTCCCACCCAGACATCTACACTACATGCCCTCTAGCCTGCAGGCCACAGTAGTCAATAGTGAGGCCAAGAGACGGAGACAGCAGAGCTATAAAACTGAACCCACAGAGGCAATAGCAGGACATTAAAAGGTTCCATCTATTCCATTCTGCCCTCTGTGATCGCTATGGGGCCAGTCACAGTGGTGAGTGGTAGAGAAAGTTTTGACTGAATAAGCCTAACTTGTGTTTTGTGCTTTGGTTTTGGGAGTGGAATTGCTGACCTTGCAAATGTGCTGAAATTAGCTGATGTTGGCGCATTAGCTCTTTAGAAGAAAAACTGCACTTGTCAAGGTTGATTCAGCATAACTAGCCGAAATTTTTCAGGAATTCTGTCTTAATTGTCAGGATGAAACAGAGCAGTGGGAACCAAAGCAGTAACAATGGAGGTTAGATTAATGTCTCGCAGAATAAAGTTTAACTTATGCTTCATCAGCATGTATATGCAGTGTGATTACCATGCAAACCCATCTGCCTTTTCTTAGAGTTCTGTAGGTATGAGTTGGGGTATTGATGAAAAATATGCTTTGGTAGAATAAACTAATTAGACTAGAGAGTATGTGTGGATGACCGCATGGTAATGTCACCTCACAGGAGGAAGGTCTTTGCACAGAGTTCAGGTGAACTGACGGCTGAAGGCATGCTCCCACGGAGGTGCTTATCGGATGATTGAACAGTCTGAAACCCCTACTCTAAACCTTTCCAGCATATGAGCTGGAGGGCCTCTATCCAACATTTCTATAACTGTCCGAAACTGACAATCCATCAATCATGTCCGCTTCATGCCGTGATTTTAGGAGTGCGAAGCTGTGAAGGTTGTCAGGATTTGAACTTCTCTCTCAAGCTCTCTTTTTCATTTTTAACACTATTACTTCTGTCTGTGTGCAAAAACAAACGAGTTCAACGCTTTTAAGGACTTTGAGGAAAGATTGTCCAGCTTTACTGGCTCCATTTTCAATGATTATTGGGTCTTTCCCCTCTCTATGCTCTACCCTACAGTTTCAAGCATGCCCTACCTTAAATGCTCGTGCCTTTGTTCATATGTTCACCCTCCCATAACCTATCTGCTGTGTTTTCCCGGCAACCAAACACCCACAACCCTTAATACAGATCAGGCATCACAGAGAATAACCAGCTTTTGACCACTGTTAAATTCCCCAGAATTTTGCTTCAGAAGTCCACATTGGGATGTGATCAAAGACCAGCTTTTGAGGCTGTAGGCTGGTTCTGACCAACAGACAAACCAAATTTCCCATCTTCCCCCATCTGTTCTTGTCCAGACAATAGTTTCCTCCTGGAAACTCTTCACTTCTCACCTCATGCCCATTTCTGTGGCTGTGCTAACATCACACTGCACCTTGTTCACATTCCCCATTCTGCTTCTTGAAGAAATGGGGGGAAAATGGAGAAGGAAGGGTCGAGATAAATCTAGGTCAGCTCTCAGTCCAATTTCTGCCGCTAAGTGAGTTATTTGTGAGTGCAGCTGAATCATTTATTATAATGGGAAGTTGGTGAGCAAAAGGTAAGGCTTGGTTATTGTCTGACAGAGCCGTGACTGTGAGGAGATGCAGCTGGGAAACTTAAAATGAAAGCCTAGTCCTCCTTTGTTTTCATTTCCAGGATTAAATGGAATCACTTTTACAGGCCAAATAGTGTTATATCGATGCTTTAAAGGAGGAAATCAAACAAGTGTTTTGAGGCTTATCTCACCATATGTGATACTCAACGCAAATAAAAGTTATCTGATGAGCCACAAGGCAGACAACAGAAGTTGTAAGGACCTAACATGGTTTGTAAATCATTTATTTTAACACTTAACGAACGGCAACCTTTTTTATATTGTACATCTTGGTCTACAGCGTATTAAAGGATAACCATAACTGATAAACGTCATGAATCAAGGCTGTTTTTGTTTAGAACAGGGTCAACCATCACATCTTTGCCCCATCTGATCAGAAACATGATGGCTGTCAGGTCTAATCTCTCATCCAGCGCATCCTGACTTCATGATCCAAACCATGAGCGGGAGTGTCAACAAAGGTTGACTCAGAGCGTAGCCTGGTACCCAGGGGCCTTTAGGTCTGTGGCCGTAGGCGAAACGAGTGGCCCAGTCTCGATGACCCCTTGAGCAAACGCCGGTGGGGTCAATACAGGGTTAAGGCCCGGGCTAAAGAAAGGGCAAAGAACAGTGAGGGGTTTGCTTGGTCCAGCCTGAACACCTCTGCCTCTCTGTGTGCTCTCAGTCAAAGGCAACCGCATGTATCAGGCTTCAAAGCATCTTTAGAGCACAGGGTCAGCCCTGGGGTCTGCGGAAAGGTTGGGGTGAAACCCGATCTTTTAATTTATCTTCATCTGCTGACGCCCCTAGCTTTAGCATTCAAAGGGATTCTACTTATGAACCCGCCCAGTCACCATCTCTCTGACAAGTGCACACAAAATACACAAACATCCATCCAACCGTTTTTGATGGCCAAGCCGTCAGAAGTCTGGCGTCCTCGCTGCTCGATCAAGGGGCCTCCAAATGTAAGGGCTCCCCCTGAATCTCTGACAGTGATGAGAAATGTGTCCCTGTTCGCTGGCTGACCCCAGAGCAGCCTCGGCCAGCAGGCACTGCCGCCCCCCCAAATGCTGCGCTCTCAATCATGTGCTGCATGTCAGGGAGAACCGGTCCCCCGTTGAGCCGCCATTACCTGATGAGGAGTGGCAGTAATCAGCCCGATAACTGGTCATTCCTGTCCAATTAGTCCGAACATTACCTGGCTTAGCTGACCCAGGCCGCACGCTCGCCTCAGAAATAAAGCCATTGAGAAATGCGCACCACGTGGATCATATGATAGTGTCAACTCTTGTGTTAATCCACTGTGGGGCAACGAGGGGGCAAAATTCTCTGCACAAAAAGAGGCCCGGCATAATCAGCGTTTGTCCCAGCTTGAACCCTGAAGAGGTAGATGGAGAAATGTTGAGGGAGAAAAGTGCTCAAGTTTAGGTTTTTCTTTTTAAACCTTTGGAAACTCATGTTAATTTTGTGGACTGAGCCCGTGTTCGAACTCCCTTTGTGCACCTACATCTCTGTTGTCATTAATAATTTCAGGCTGTCTTTATTTCCCCGCGTTCGCCTGTCAGTGACTTTAAAGGTTTTTGGCTAATAAGTCTCATTTCACTTCATTAACTTCTGGCTTGGGGGTCTATTCAAGCTGAGATGATATATTACCCGGCGACACACACACACACACACACACACGCAAATGGGCATGTGCATGCAGGAGTTTGCACATGCACATTTTCTCCCCTCACACATTTGCGTGCACGCACACACACACACACACACTCGTGGGTAGCCTGAGGTGCAGTGGTGAGCCCAGCTCCTATGAGTGCAAGGAGACACACACAGGAAGAGAATGAGGGTCTGGGTAATGTGCAGTAATGGTGGTAATTGATGCAGGTACTCTAGCAGTTCTTTTCAGGCTCTGTCTGTGGTTTGCTGCTCTCCTCCCTACAAGCTGTGGGCCCCGCCTACAGCTACAACACAGCGTGGCTTCATGCTCCTGGCTAGCCCTCGTATCACTCACATTTAAATCAAGTTCAACAATTTTACCTGATCTGCCGCAAAATTAAGCTGAAAGTCATTACCGGCAGCACAATCTGTAAAGACTTTGGGAAAGTTGCCTATAATGACTGAGGCATTATATTGCATTAGCGCAGCTCCCTGCAGGGTACAATGAGCTTCCCTTGTATTGTTTGTGTTTTTAGGCACCGGTTGTTATTGTTTGTCTTTTATCACCTTTTATGACTCGCAGCATTTTTTCATTTGGAGGCAAGGGATGTTGTTTACCGCAGTAATCTGTAATCAGCAAACTAGATCTCCATTAAACCCACTTGTTTCCTCGATGGATGTGGCAGGGGAAATGGAGCTGTGGTTAATGCATGGGTTGTTTTGCCTTTGAGAGAGAGAGAGCCTGTGTTTGTGATTTTTAGTCCTGCCCGCAATAAGGGAGGAAGCTAGAAACAGACAATATGGAAGTTTCAGTGGACACTCAGCTCATTAGATCCAAATATCAGGGCGAGTGCCAGAATGGCACGACTCATTAGTTTACTTAATGACGACTTTTAGCCTGTGTGTGTGTGTGTGTGTGTGTGTGTGTGTGTGTGTGTGTGTGTGTGNTGTGTGTGTGTGTGTGTGTGTGTGTGTGTGTGTGTGTGTGTGTGTGTGTGTGTGTGCATCAGCTGCATCGTTTGATCCAAACAATGGGCATTAAGTAATATGACAGCCAATTAAGGGATGTGGTGAGAGATTTCTCACAAGCCTTATTTCCACATTAGCAACATTAATGTGCAGTTTTATTATGGAACAAGTTCTAATCAAGTTAAAATCAGCAGAATATCCTGCAAAACAACCTCAACCACCAGTAACCAAAGCAGAGTTTGATGCAGGATAACTCTGCATGTTGGAGACCAGTTTTACGACGGGTACAAGTTGGTCGGCTTTTATGGATTCAGTCTCCATCCAGAAGTTTCGGGCTCCGATTCTGCTGCCTTTTTCTCCCTGTCATTACAGCAATTTCAAAATTTTTATGGACGCTCTGTCTGATGCACTCATCAAGTCCAAGATTTCAGGATGTATTATATAATCCGTATCCTACGACAAAGAGCGTTGCATATCCTTGGACTGATTTGGCCCCTTCTGGCCCGCTGGAAACCTCAGCAGCCTGAGTGGCAGCTGAGCTCGGTCGCGACATTGTTTCCTGAAGGAAATACGGCCTTGCCAAAATTCTTGAGATGCTCCGGTTGCATTTATATCATCTGCTACGGAATATGAAATATGAGTCTGTCATTGAAGACAGCTTTATAATGCCAGTTGTAAACATAATCTGGGCCTCGCTGTAGGCTAAATGAGTACCGCTACTTCCCATGGCTGAATAAACTGGCAATGAAGTTTTGTGAACATTTGGACTTTGTTTTTTCAACTTAAGCCATACTGCATATACTGCACAATAAACATGGCAGCAGAGTAGTCTCTGAGATGCAGTTCTCAGTCCTTCAAATCATCATGCTTTCTTGTAAAAAAAAAAGAAAATGACTGATCTGACAGCAGCAACAGTAAACCACAAACCTCTTAGGCTCTCACAAAGCAGTAAACTTCACTGTTGGAAGTTTTTTCCAGGTCGATACTGTTGAAAATTAGTCCGCAAACCACTTTAAGATAAAGCCATAAAGCATCCAATACGGTTTCAAAGGTTATAATTCTATTAAGTTCACACTTGAAGATGAAGAAAGGAAACTTTTCCTTTTTTACGAGCCTCTAAAACGACACAGTAAAAGCTGTTTTTATTTATTGCATTCTTTGCCTGTAAATTAACTCTCCTCACTCAGACTTTATGTTTGCAGAAGTGAATTGGCTTTTGCCTTGTGCTGCATGCAGTTTTACTGCGATTTGTAAATATTAAAGTGTTCTTTTACAGGCTAAGTGGGTTCAAATGTGCCAAAAGCTCCCTCAATGGGCTTCTCAATGGCCTCATTCTCCTCTGCTCTTCAGTTGCTTTGAAGATCAGAGTGTAGAGTGTTAGTCTGTTATTAGTATGTCTAAAAAAAGTACCTAACCTTCATGGTGTGTGTGTGTGAGTGACTGTGTAATTCTGTGTGTGTGTGCATGTGTGCCGTTGCTTCCAGAAATCTGAGAAATCCTTTCAAGTAGGAGGGGAAAATGTGATTTTACAAGGGGAGGAGAGAGAGCTCCCCGCCTCCTTCACCTACATTCTCATCTTCCCAAGGGGGAAGGATAGAAGAGAAGACTGCTGCAGGGAGACGGGCGGAAATTCTCATGTTTTTGCAACATTTACATACAGAATATGCTGGTGCAATTAGTTTATTGCTAAGGTTTGCAGTGCCAGTCAGCTTCATAGCCTGTTCACGTTCGCAGGTGTGAAAGCATTCAGCCAGTCGCTAATGTGCACCTTAAGACACAGCAGAGGGATGACCCTGCACCTGATTAATTTAACAAAGATTTATAGGCCAACGCTGAAACCATAATGAAAGAATGCAGCCTCCACCTACTCCCACTGTTCTCTCCTTGGCTGGCTCACATCAAACAACTCAAGGCTTTGCAGAGAAAGGCAGTGGGCCCAGTCCTGGTGCCCCTGGTTAGTGTGAAATGTTGATGCCGTGAAGGGTAAGAGAGCAAGGTTTTGTCAGAATATCTCAAGAGTCTTGGGGGTTCTGGGAGGGGCGCATTTGAGAGAAATGTGGAAAATGATCGTAAATGCAGAAGTTCCACTTAGGGGCTCTGTGAGACTCGACCGGGCAGACCACTGTTCAAGGGTACTCGGTGATATATGTGCTGCAGCTAGGGCCATTGTGTGAGGCCCGCTGCATCAACGCCTGCTGGCCCCGCGGAGGGGAAAAATCACTGTCACCTCTGATTCACATGACGAAAATGTTTCATTTCGTCAGGAGCTCAGCAGTGCTGCATTAGCTGAAGTGAAATTCTCTCATTTGCCCACACAAACAAGGGCACACAAATCTTGGTGGCCACATTAGAGGTTCGTGCAGTGGGACATATGCATGCATTTTTGGAAAAATCTGCATTAGACTTGAAGGCGAATGTTTAATTTCACAGGGTTAAAACAACCGTGTCTTTTTAACCCTGACCCTTATGCCGTGCAGTAACGCACAGCCACACACGCTCACGCAGAACTGACTGACCCCCTTTGACTTTGCACACTTGCTCTTCAGTACCAACTGTGGCACATGCATGCCTGCACTCTTACCAACCTGTTCTAGTTTAACCCTTTGACTCTCCACCTGCCTTCTACCCCTCCGCACCCACCGAGACTTCACGCAACAACCTGCTGCACATATTTTACACTCCAGGCATGCTTGACCCTTGTGTACCTATTACCCCCAGGTCAGGTTAGGGCACCGCTCGCACACAGGCATGGCCATGCACATGGACAAACAATAAACAGACACTCCCAGGTCAGGGCAAGGCACACACAGTTGCAGGCCTGAACCCTGATGTGTCTTTGACAGTCTACACCAGTCTTAAGCTGTGTTTGTTATAAAGGCTAACCTCAAAGGAGCCGGCTAAATGTCAGTAACCTTTAAGGTTAAATTTTGTTGGAATTTTGATAAAGTTTGAGAAGCTGCTCTCCTCGACTTTTATCGGTTTGTGGAGTGGAGCAGCTTGTCTGCTCACTTTGCTTTGTTCTGCAGTCTGTTACACAAGCTGCATTTATTTTTCCTCCAGCGAGCAACGTTTCCTGTCTGAGAACATGTTCATACTACAAACTGAACCCTATTCATAGTTCGCTTCAAGGGATTTGTGCAAACAAACTGAAACTCTGACGAGGGTGTGTGATTATTTACTCCTAGAAAGTTCATGCAGTGTGTGTCCATCCTGAGGAAGTTAACAAGTCAGCATTTTGGAACATGCTCGTCTGTTTACAAGTGCCCATGTGGCTACCATCGAGTGGAAGATGGCAGCTTGTTCTCATGGTGGTGTATTGTTTAGAGTGGCGCGTTCTGCGGTTTTGTCTGACTTAACCACATGTTGTGTCTCAGCAACCTTTGTGAGACCAGTGGAGGGAAAAAGAAATGTTCAAAGGACTAAAGCTCTTTTTCTCTTCTGAAACAAAACAGATCCGATCCCGCTTGTTTGCTTCTATGTACGGGAAAAGCCAATTGTCCCATGTTGTGCAACCTTTCATTGACAAGAAACGAATGTTGGCTTGTCAAAGTGAACTGCTGCTGAGGGTTATGGTTAACCCCAATGCTAACAATAATAAAATAAAGTCACACTCCTTTAAGATGTCATCTTTTTTTGGTAAATGTTTACATAGAGTGCTTGAATTCGGGTTTCAGATGCTGAATCTACTATAGCGAGGATAGCGAGGTCATGATTTGGTAGACCGAATGGCGAAACGGCTTTTACATTTTACCTTTCATGGATTTTAAATTCAGAAAGTGCTCTCTGAGAAATGAGCAACTGTTTACAAATGTAGCACTCAAGGATGTCCCTAAATCCCATGTTGGCAATTAGGCACAAATAGTACAGTATGCAATTATTTCTTCTTTTAAAATCTGTTCAGTGTTTGGAAGCCTATGAGGACACATTACTGTATTCTCCAATGAAAACTCCTTTTGTCTTGCAATACCAAATCAGTGTTTTTGCCTGCTGTGGGTCTATAAATCATGTGTTTTGTACATTAGTGCTGATAATGAGCCAGACCATGCAAATGTTGTAGACTGTTGTTTCATCTTGCAGAGATTTTAAACAGGCTTGAGCTCGGGTACCAATCATAATATGGTATGAAGTTACCGTGTGTGGCAATGCAATTAAAAGTGCAGTCTCATTTGGACAGTCATTCAAGTTATGTTTTTATGAAATCATGCACAGAATTCCTCAAAAAACAGTGAAAAGTTATTAGTATTTCTAATTTTTTTGCTTAAAACTGATACATTTTTGTCGCTGTTGTTGAAGATTTTGTACCATAATTTCTTTTTGAATCCACATCTATCTTCCTGTAGACCCACCAGATCCACCATCCAGGCTAGCTACCAAGCTAAATGCTTCACTTGTGTCACCACTGAAAGGATTATTGTGGTTTATTACTAACTTGGATCTTTTATGTATCTTGATCTTCTGGATTTTTATAGGTTTGCCCATTGTCTCCATTGGTTATGATAACACTTATATTTATATACATGACATCAATACAGTGTAAAGTCTATTGGTCAAGGCAGCGCTAAGCCAGGTGCACTCCCTTTTAGTTTTATTAACCCAAAGGAATGGGAAAGAAAAGTTAAAATATCACCCAAGCTGTAAGGCATCTGAAGTCTCAATCAAATATACAGAAATAGCATCGCTAAAATTTTAACCCGGGTGCCTTTTCTTCTACAATATCAGTCAGATTATCAGATTTGAGCTGAATCTCACTGATAGATCAGCGGGCCTGCAACCGACCGTGAGATCTGGGGTCTCTCTCTCCACGCCGCATTCTCAAATGCAGTGATTTTCTGTTTCTGCAGGCTGAAAAAATGCCAATAAATAGGAGCCTGGAGAAAAGAATGCTATAGCCGAAGAACAGAGACGTCTATCACTCACTCATACCACTCGGCCTATTTTCTCCGCATTTCACGGGGTCTTACAGAGTGTATAGGATGCATTGGAATGCAAAAAAAAAGAATGAAAGGAAGCCTCTTCCTTGTGGCGGGGGTCCCCAAAAGGATACACGCAGAAACTAAAGTGGAGGGCAAACCCCTTTACTCCATCTCCATCATATGCACAAAGACACGCATGCACAAACACACACACGCAAAAAAAAAAAGTCCAACTCTCGCTCACGCTGTCTCTCACAATATACACACATATATTAACCTCTTTCTTCCTCTCCCCTTCTTGCCCCTCCCCTATTTCACACACACTCACATGAACAAACACACACACACACACACTCACTCACACACAAACATCCCCCCCAATTGAAATGGCGCCCCTGCGCTGAGACTAGAGGAGAAAATAGTGGGTGGAATTAAAAGTGCTGAGTGAAAGAGAGAGGAGGAATGGGGGGTAAGAAACAACAACAACAATGCAAACTGGGAAAGGAAGTGAGGCTGAAAAGAGGGAGAAGCGTTTGAAAAGAGAGAACAAGGTTAGGGGATGGGAAGAGCATGGAGGATGAGAAAAGGCAGCGGAGATGAGGCTGAAAATAGAGAATGTTTTTATTCCTCCTTTGATGAGAGCAGTTTGATTCTCTTGTGTGCACGCATCAGCGGAGCGAATGTGTGCGTCAGTGCATTGTTGGTTCATACTGACTGCGAGACTTCTTGTTGCCTCTCTGCTGCTCTCTTGTTAATTCACTGGGGCTGTTATGAGAAGAAGAGCTGCTCTGCTGGACAGCCATAAACACCTCTTCTTGAAAATGTTGCACGCTTGATTACCACACTTCCTGAAACATGTCTGCAAAAACAACTTTAAAACTATAATTCAATCTATCTAATGACTCCTTGATTGTTGGTTTTTATCACTTTTTGGATCTAGATCCTCTAATTATTTTATGGAAAGGACACAAACTTGCTTACTCTTTATCTTCTATGTGTATAATAAGTGATGCATTGCTGAGGAGGCTTGCCCATGGGCCAGGGCGCTTTGTGAGGCCTTGTGAAAGGCTTCCTGAAAGGAGCCGCCAGTCCATGCCCGGCGGATTTAGGGGAGTGAGTTTAGGGGGTCAGCACGGTCACCCAGGGGATAAATGCCTCCCATTGTCTGTTCTAAGGAGATGCTCTCAGTAGGGAGTCTATAAAGCCCCAGTGGCAACACTAACACCCACAGCTCTGGGGCTCCCCAGGGGAACACCCCAGGACCCCCGGCCAGGGACAGGCTCACAGTCTGTGGGGGAGAGAAACAGCTGAGGGGACCCCCGTATGGATCGGTGGGCTGCTGGGTTCATCGTCAGCCTGGGAGCAGTGACAGCGTTCGGTTTGTTGGGTTTCTCGTGTGGCGCCACAGATTTGGGACGCGCAACAATATGGAAAGGTCAACAAACAGGTAGATGAGATTGTAACCGCTCTGCGCCTCACAGAAAATCCCCTGAACGCCCCCAAAACAGAACCCGAACAGAATGAAGCCTTTGTTTGTGGTAAATTGGCACAAGCTTTTCTTTCCTTGGGTGGGAGTGGAAACAAGGGGTTTAGGTGAGCATATGGGAGTGTGTGCACGCTCGTGTCCGCACACACATTTACCTATGCATCCAAAGCGGCTGTGTGTGTGAGAGGACGTGTGTTTTTATGTATATGTGGTGTGAGTGCAGGAAGCGGAGGGGGCTGCGTCTCATGGGGTCTTTTGTGGAATGTCTCCGCTCGCCCCGTCTCTGAGCCACGAGATGGGCAAACATGAAATCAAAGTGGAAAAGACCCACAAAGGGGTGGAAGGAGGATGACTAGGGTATGGACGGCAGGAGAAGGAGGGAGGGGAGGGGAGGCTTGTCCCTGCACCCCAGGCCCCAGAAAGCACCAGGCCCCACAGTTCCATGAAAAGAGCCCTTATGAGGACCTGGCTGCTCTGCCTGCGTCGGATTAAGACCCCGAGCCCACGAGCTGCCAGCACGGTGCATCTATGTGCTGTTTTATCTCTCTCACAGCTCAAGCACTGCAGCACCGGTTTAGGCCACATGACAATAGTCTTCTCAAGCATGATGGCACATTATTGATGCCTGTGTAGCATTCAAAGTTATAAATACTTCAGAGTCTTCACGTCACCTGGCTCTGCACCTCAGCTCTTTGGTGCTTTATAGCTCTTTCAGATCGTCGCTTTGGTTTTCGGTTGCAGCTTTTGTGGTTCGCTCTCACCGCGCTCACGTGTCGTTTGCAGCCCGGGCGCCTTGTGCGCAGATGGGCAAGTTGCTCTTCTGTTCCCCAGTGATCTGTACGTGTCGTTTTCCCCAGAACTCCCGCTCAAGGCTGAATCTTAAGGATTATATTTAAATGCACTTTAATTCAAATATATGGATCAGTTTTGGGATATTTTAGAAAAAGTCCGGGAATCAATTGCTGTTTATTTTTAATGTTAAATGTAGTTTAACATTTATGAGCGTCTCTGGAGCTTTACCAGCAGCTTGTACTTGCTTTCTCTCGCTGCTCTTCCCTTCGGTTTCTTTTACTGGAAGCATTTTCTGAGCGCTCAGGTTAATGCGAACTGTGTCTTTTCAGTGAATGCAGAATGAAACTTGCTTCAACTGGTTAAGTTTAGGTGACACGGTGGAACGGTGGTGATACTGTCGCCTCACAGCTAGAGGGTCCCGGGTTCGATTCCCGCCGTGGGCGCCGGGGGCGTGTCCTCCACCATGCCTTCGGTGCCTGCTGCTCGAGGAAAAAGGGGTCTTTCTGTGTGGAGTTTGCATGTTCTCCCCGTGCTCACCTGGGTTATCCTCCATAAAATATACCCCCACTAAAAACATGCAAGATCACCACCTGACCAATGGTGACAAAGAGGGCTGGGTCCCCGGCGCCCCTGTCAGCTGGCAGCCCACCGCTCCTGGTCTGCCGCGGAGGAAGGACGGACCAGGGATGAGTTAAACACGGAGAAAATAATTTCACGAGAAGCATGACATGTGCATGTAATTGTGCATGTGTGTAATGTGATGATAAAAGTATGTTTCTTCTTCTTCTTCTTCTTCTTCTTCTTCTTCTTCTTCTAATCTATCATATTTTGGGGGTAAGAAAAATCTTTAAAATTTGGCCCAAATCCTGTAAAGTATTCAGGCTAAACATGAATATTCCCACATCAAATCCATGTAATTGACATGTCTGTTCTGCAAACTAAATGATTATAGACCTGACGTGCAGAAAAGGAGTGACCGTGTTCTGGGTATCTCAGCAATTATACTGTAAAATGCACATCACCTCGCTGAAAGGGCTTTTGTGGTTTCAGGCCGGAGGGCATTGTTCTTTAGTCTGGTGCACTGGTGGAGAATTACAAATGTCTAGATGTCATCTTCATTTAGCATGCCTCTGAATAACACACACTACAGTATGCATATATTTAACTGGTTTTCAGCTTCTTCAGGCTGCTTCTAAGGCTTCACGTTCACAATGCACTGCACCCCGTCTCTTTCTCACACATACTGTACACACACAGTCCCGATCCCTGAACGCCTCAGAATAAAGGGATGTCATGCTCTAAATAGGATCTCCCATTCTTCCCGAGGTAATGATGTATAGCTCATAATGGGTGCAGCTAGCTCCGTGGCTGTATTTGGGGAGATTGATACTGTAGGTAATTGGACAGTTATGAGCAAGAAAGAGAGGAGCTGTATGAGCGTGAGAGGCAGAGAAAGCAAAAGAATAATTTATGGATTGAGAAGGAAAGAAAAAAAAACACCTCCACCTGGAAATTGTCCATGTTTCTGCTGAGATAATGGTGTCTGGAGGGTGAGTGCATACAGCATCTGCATGACTACAACAAGCCCAGGTGCTTATTTCCACTCGTGTACGTGGAGTCAGTGCTCTCTTTATGTGTACAGACTGGGGGCAGATGTAGCGAAAACCTTTGCAGCTCTCTGTGCCACCAGAGCCGAGACCCTCACCTCAAAGGGGTGTCTGCTGGGGATTGGGTGGTGCGAGGCGAGGTGCATGTCTGCTCCCTAAATCTTCTGTCCCGTAACTGCTATGAAATAATCCCCCGGCAGGTCATTTGTGGCGGGGGGGTTGCGACCGTATCTTCCTTTGTTCGACCCAGACTTCACCACATCAACCCTCTGACACCCTCTGTGCTAACATCTGTGAGCGTGAGTGCACGTCTGGGTGTCTCTGTTTGAGCCTCTGGAGCATGTGTGACAAAGAGTGTGTGCATTACATGGAAGGACATTTAGAGAAATGCAAGCCAAGCTATTCATAATAAAAGCATATGATTGCTGGTTGGTCACATATATAATTTGATCCTTGAACACTCTAAGGCACAGAGAAAGATAGAGCACTCTATGAGGCGTTTAACACTGTCTGGGTGTGCAGAGGGAAAAGGTGCTTATTCGTCCTCAGATGCAAACTTAAACCAGGATTGGTGCTGAAATCTTAAAGGAATAATTTGACACTTTAAGTTTTTGCCGCATTGCTTAATGCAGTTTAATCACATGCACTTACACTGTGAAGAAATGTCCCAGTTGGATGTGCAGGAAAGGACAAAGTCAGGTGAGCTGTGTCAGGTGACCTTCGTAGTCACATTTTGGTTAAGTTTAGGCAACAAAACGACTTGGTTAAGTTTAGGAAAAGGTTGTTTTTTTGGTTAAGATAAGTACTTTTGTTGTGGAAGTTCAGTTATGTAGGTAACTTAACTTCTGTTAAGTACATGAAGTGAGTGAACTTGTAACATAAGTGAAGTATGTTTCGTCAGTGATCTCATGTACACAAGTCAAAATAAGTCACGGGACACGACCAGTGGTTTCTTGGGTGAGAGTCTAGTACTGTAGTACTCTTTATACTACACTTGGTCGGCTACATTTGCGCTTAAATACAGAATTCAAAGACGCCGAGGGTCAAATCTGCACTTTTTTTTTGCTGGATCTGAACGCATCTTTCCTCCAAGCATGAAAAATGAAAAAGAGACACGTCAAACATGCAGGTATATGACATCGACGGGGTACAGCTAGCAGTGCCAGCGCCGCCCGGCCTCCCCCAGCTGTGCACACATTTTCCTTTTGGACACCCCATTAGATCACCAACATGAGGTCACCTCTGTTTACTGTCCCCCTTAAACCAACCAAATCAGCCCCACCAGAGTGTATGTGCGCCTGCACGTCTGTGGATGTGTACATGTACAGTATGTGCGCCAATTAGTGCTCCACTTCAGACTGATTACCTGTTTATCCGGCTGCAGAGAAAAAAGGGTCGAGGTGCCCTCAGAAAGAATTACCTGCGAGTGTGTGTGCGTGGGCGTGTGTGTGTGCGCACGCACGCTCGGACACACACGTCTGTGCCTGTGTGTGTTTATCCTGCTCGGCCTGTGATGTCAGCGCTGTCTGGCGACAGGCTGATTAATGTCTGAATGTTTTCCAGCTATTTACCCCAGAGCCTGCACACTGGGCAAACACACACATACAGGGAACAGAGAGAGAGAGAGAGAGGAGGCCAGAAAGGAGGAGGATAGATGAGAAACAGAGGAAAGAAATAGAGAAAAGCAAAGATGATGAATTCAAGAACATAAAAGATGGGAGGACAGACTGAAATATACAAGTAATAGAAAAAGAGAAACCAACAGGCAGCAATGAAGAAAAAAGGAGGACAGTAGGAGGATGTGGGAAAGCATCTGCTTTTATTAAGATGGACATTGCAATCATCCGGACTTCCTCTGACTTGATGACTAATCTAATGTCCAAAGTATCATTGATAGTGGGCCTGTCCTGGGTCGTTAGCCAGAGAGGCGAGCGACACCAGCAGCGCGGCGGCTTGTAATAGGACCATCTGACTCATGTGTAATAAGGGGATTCTTGTGATGACAGGATTTCTGAGCAATTATTAATGGACTCTCTAGGCCATACTCCATGTCTTTGGCACTAAAAACTCCCTTGAACGCTTCTTTCTCACATGTCATGTTCTCTCGTTCACACCCTCGTGATTATTTCCCCCCTCCCTGATTCTCCTCCTCACTGTCTGTCTTCCTGTCTTCTCCTCTCCTTCTTCCATCCTTCCCCCCGCCGCTCGCCGATTAATTCCCGGCTGGCTCCAGAGAGAGGTTCATTACGGAGATCGTTGAAGGATCTCAGGGTTCCCGACAGCCGAGCAGATGAGACGGTCGTGCTGAAGGTCTCGTTACGGCTCCTCGGGAGGATCAGGGTTAGGCCAGGTTTGCTCCGCGAGGGATATCATCATTATGACTAAGTGGACATGCTGTCGAGGTGGCAGAGAGTAGGAGGGAGTAAAATAGAGATGGTGGTGTGCAGAAAAGGGGGGGGGGGTGTTCTGCAATTAGCCAGGAGCCAGCTCTGAACTCCTCCAGTGTAGTCTGGAGTTAATTAGCAGAGCTATTATCAAGCCTTGTTCATCCGCACAGATGAACAGACAGCAGCTCTAATCTCACCGCACTCTGACGTCGTCCGGAGATCTAATGTATTAGATTTGTTCAAATGGTTGCACTCACCCCACATCAAATAAGCATATCGCAGATTAAAGCGTCGAGGGAGAATGGTGCCAGAGTGCCGTTTTGTTGACTGACTGCCTGCGAGCTTTTATCTCATAGAGGCATTTGATCTATTTCCACATACATGTGCGGTTAAATGGATCTAAACTGGGGGGGGTGGAGTATACGGAGACTTCATTAATGAAGGGTATCTCTCTCCCTCTTCTCCCTTTTCTCCCCATCTCTGCTTCTTTTTTCCTCTCGGCTGCCATATTAGCAACTGTCCCGATTGTGTCTCCTCGGACTCAGACATCACAGCCACACCAAATCTCCTGGAAGCACGAGGCGAGGGTGGGGAGGGGGGAGCAGAACTCGGCTTAGCTGGGAGACGGCGTGGATATCGGGCCCCTGCAGAATCCCCTCCTCCCGTCTCTGTTTCCCTTCTCTCTCTCTCTCTCTCTCTCGCTAACTTTTCATTCTGTGCCGTGGAAGATTTACTGTAATCTGGCAGATCAAAGGCGAGCATCGCAATCCTATTCCCCTAATCCAGTTTGATGGTGACTTTTGCACATGTAATAACACTGGCAAAAAGAGAGAGATCGCTTTTAAGCCAAGTTTTTTTTTCTCCCCCTCCGTTGTCACAGTAATAATCATATTTATGAAAACAGACTCAAAGCCGGAGCTATTTTAGTCTCTGATTACATATTACATTAATAATCATGTCAAAATAGCTGTTTTTCACAGTTAACACATCTGCAAGTCCTTGATGGTATCTGCTCTGCTTTTTCATTCGATTTTAAGTCTTACACTAGATCCTTATTCCCATCACCTTATTTTTTGAGTCTGACCACTAGTGTTTTTTTTCCCCTGAAGATATTTATCTGGGAATAGCAAAAATTCTCTCTGCTGCCAGCTAGTAAATGGATTTACGCCGTATTAGCATCAAAACATCTGGTTATTCTTAGACTGAACGAGACATTTTCAATCTGGGGTGCAGTGGACCCCCTGAGGGCTCTTGCGAGGGTTTTATCAAATCCCTTTCATATTGTACCTAACAGCACAGTCATATTTTAACAGCCCTGCAAGATGTCACTTATTTGATTTGACTAAACGGGAAACAATTAGCGCTGACATGCCTGCGAGGCATTTTCGAGTTCCTCTCCACCAACCGGTGAAATCCCTTTGAAGGGGGCAGATGGCAGGCGGACTCAGGAAATAGTTACCTCATTAATCCTGTAATTTCTGCCACGTAAAGGTGAGAAGCAAAGAGGAAAATGCTACTTAGAAGATGCTGAAATCTCTCTCATCCCTCACAGGTCTTCCACGTTGGGGACCAGAATCAGGCCGTATCGGCTAAGTATGCGTGCACGTACAAGGAATTTGACTCCGGTTCAAACACTGCACTCAATGTACTTGCAGAGGAAAAAAGGACATGCAGGTCAATGAGGGCAAACAAAACAAGTTAAATGTGCAAAAATATGACATAAACAATACATCCAAACAATGATAAACATATACAATTAAATGTGACGGTCTCTCGTGTTTAATTGTGCTTGAACGCGTTTAAAGGTGGTTTCTGTTTCTGAGCACTCTCTTATTGCTGCTCTACTTTCTCATCCACCTCCCCGTCCTTTGGCCCATGTGTTTTCACTGTCCGCTCTAATCTATTCAATTATCTCCACCTAACTTTCTCTCACCGTTAGCTTCTCTGTGTCCTTGTGCTTGCACGTCCATTCTTCTCTCTCCAGCTGAGCATCCATCCGTCATGCTCGCAGCGGTCCTTATCGACGGTGTGACGAGCAACACTGCACATCTTCAGCTCTGTATCTTTGTCATCTGTTTCTTATGCACCCAAACAGCAATTGTTTACATTCACTGCTGCAACTGGGGCGTGTCTCACACCGTGCCGATGCATTAGCAACCGCCTGTCCCTGGCTTGAAGGGTTAAAGCGCATATTTTTATTTGTCTCGCAGAAGACTTCAAGGGTATAATTTGTTCATTTCGCCCTCTCATCTCTGTGGATGATTTTGCCGAGTAATCACTGTCTCTTTGAACAGAAAAAAAACACACATTCCTTATTTTCACACAGAAATGAAAAGCAGCCCAATCGCACATGCTGGATTAATGTGGAAAACTGCGGTCGCGCCGCCTCAAATTCAGAATGTTTCTTAGGGTTTCTGTTTCTTCTCTTCTCTTTCGTTGGGTTGAAACTTTGATGGATCCATTAGTGAAATGCATACTGCTGGAATAACACACTTTCTGTAATATACTCAGTCTTTAATCCTTTGTCATGAGAAGTGGTTGCTGACTGAAGCTTGGGGGTGTTTCTGCTTTCCAGTGGAGAAACCTGTGGAGTAGGTAGCCCCTAGTGGTGGATCTGGTTATTACAGCTTCATGAAGTTGACTCAGACTTTTTCTTTTGCTGTGACAGAGCTCTGCCTGACTGAAACAGTAGAACCCTTATTAAAATACAGGGGGAAACAGTTCCGGGTGTAAATTAAATAGAAAAATATGAGAATGACATAAGTGGACTCACAGATATTAAATTCCAGACCTGTTTGCTTCATGCCACAGTAGAGGGAAGTGGAAATGAAAGGCTTTGAATAGAAGTCTCCATGTTGTAGAGTTCATAAAGTTCATGTAAAACCAGCCACACATGATGTATTACCAACAAAACGCCTCCCCGTCCTCTGTCAGAAAGTCTTTTCAGTCATTCAGGTTTATCATCAGCTTTATTTTCAGCCTCTCCGAGTAACAGTGCTCCGTGAACCCGCGTGTTTACTGAGAAATCTGATTTATTGTTTGTCATTTCTGCCTTGTTTTGAAGTCACTTCACAGTGTTCATAGCATTTCGCCCTCGGTTTATTTTCTCTGGTGCGATGCTGAGATTGTGTTCTCTTTCAGCAGCTGCCAAGTACAGAAGGAAATAAAAGCAGATTTGATGGCTCGTGAGCAGTTGCCAGCGCTTATCAAAACGGGAGGATGGAAGGATGGATGGATGGACGGATGAGATGGATGGATGAGATGGATGAGATGGATGGCTTGATGGTTTGACGGGACGCACGTGGGGGGAAGATGATCATGTTTAGGGAAAAGCAGGGCGTGCTCCTCTGTGTATGTGGCAGCAGGGGTGGAGGCACGGCCGTGTGGGTGCTCATGCATGTTCGTGTGTGTGTGTGTGTGTGTGGGTGTAAGTGTGTGTGCCTCTGTGTGTTGTAGAGGTCCTGTCACTGAACACGAATGATTAATGGGCTTCTGCCACATGAAGGAGCCACAGACGAAAGCCCACAGCCTTAACTGGAGCGTAGCATACCTCACTTCTTCCTCCCTCTTTGCTCCTCCTTTCCTCGTCCCTCCTCCTCCTCACCACGGGCCTGTTTTCACACCTGCCTGCAGCTCTCAAAGCTAAGGAAGTGGTTTTTTTTTTCGGCAAGCTGTGCATCTGCAGTGTGGTTAAACTGGGCGGCACCACGGAGAATCGAGCATTAATGGGAGCGGAAGAATGGGAAGCTTGGAAGCGCAGCGGAGCAAAGTGTTCGCATGTTTCCGTTTGACACGACAAATAAAAACGTGAGCTAATCGATGATTGATGAGCTCTTGTATTCCCTGAACGCTGAGCGTCACCATGTCACTACTGCATGTTTTGGGTGGAGTTTGGAGGAGGGTGAGGGTTTTCATGTGGCCTTCCTCTCCTGACTCGTGAGCTCGGGGCTCCAGGTGGCCCACAGTTGGAAGGCCTTCGGGGTCAGTGTTTTGGATGACCGCGGATGTGCCGGCGCTGCGAGGCCATTTGGTTTCACTCTAGCTGGTCTGGTGTGCCACATATGCCGGAGGAGGGGATGGTGACGGCGGGTGGCCTGAGTCACTTTTGGGCAGACGTACTGGCACCGTAAGGCGAAAATGTGTGTGTGTGAGTGTCTGCGTGCTCACCGGACACGCGTGATTGATGAACATTTGGTTGAACGTAGACAGGCATGGCAGAGTGTGACAGATTAACACTGTAGACTCCTTTCTCCTCAGTATTGTGCAAACACACACGCACGGAAAGTCATGCCAGAGGGACACCTGTCTTTTCTGTTTCACCGAGGCAGCTCCGAGGACGCGTCAGCCGTTGCTTTTAATTTATGTACAGTCTAATCAGGAAGCAGTGAGACAGCAGTTCACATCACCCCGAGCTCGGGCCGGATGAGGGCCGACAGACTGTATCATCATATGGACCCCACGCACCAGGATCCATTAGCCAGATGTTAGCCAACACACAGCCGACTCACAATGGATCTCACCCTAAATGTCCTCTTTCCTTTCAAGCTATTTTTTCTAGTTTCATGTTTGAATTATGCGATTTTACACCAAAACCTCCAGAAATACCACTAACTGCATTTAACTTCAGGAATAGTGTTTTCACCTTGCATAATAAGCACTCCGTGTCAAGTCCGGTGCTTTAATTTGCTCTAACAGCTCTTAGATTTCAGTCTAGAGGCAATGTACCATGTAAGACTACGACCGCTTTATGTATTTCAGCAGTGTTTTTTTTTTTTCTCCAGTCGCCAACTTCCATAATTACATTTAATGTCCTTTTGTTCAAACTGTAATCACCCCATCATGTTCTGCTCTTCCTCTGTGATCACAGATGTGCACGCAAAAGGGAAAAAGTTTTCATTTTTTTATATTCTGTGGGTTTGCTCATGTCTCAGCAGTGCGCTCAGATTTAACAAGCTGCCCATCCTTGATCTCTGCTCATTTCCTCAGATTTCTCTTCTCAATTGACTGCAGTTTGCTGCGTTTTACTTATTATTAGTAGTTGCTTTCGCACAAGCAGATGAAATTCATTAGACGATTGAGTTTAAAGACCCAATCCACCATCAAAGAGGCGATTTAAGGTCGTGGGAGAGACATGAGCTGTGTTATGCAGCGCAGGCACATTCATTTATCTGCTGGATGCTCAGTGTTTGTCTTTGATAAAGATTCAAGATTTTCAAAAGCATAAAAATGTATGTTTTTTAAATTAAATCAGTTTTAAGGATTCATATGTTTCAATAAGATGTTTATTTGCAATTTTATCTCCTTCATCCTTGATTTTATGACTTTATTTCTGCATTATTAATTTAACTTCACTGTCAGGTTTGTAAATGTCGTATCCACACATACTTGTTTTCATTGCCGGAGAGCTCAACACAAGAAAAACCCGGCAGCCTCACAGATGTGGACTGACAGCTAATTTCAATAATCTGAATGTGCTGCACTGAAACTGAGCTGAACAACCAAACAGGATGAATCTGCAAAAACGAATTGCTTCCCCAACCAATCTTCTGAGTCAAATTTCGAACTTAAGTGGCCAACGTCAGTCACCGGCTGTGAATTCAGCTCTTTGGCAGGATGCGTTTGTGTGTGCTTGTTTGTAGTTTCCATACGTGCGTCCACACTTCCCCCAGCACACGTTCCTACAACTGCACGCGTCCTCCCTCCAGTTCAGAGTGTTGAGGCCGGGCTTTGTGAGCAGAGCCGATAAGGACGCACGCACACACAAGCAGCTTCCCTCCTTCGTATCCACTTAGTAAAGTTTCTCCAGCGAATCAGCTTCTGCATAACTGCTGTGATTGGCTGCGAGTGTGCACGTCAGCTGATGCGAACGGTGTCCGACGGGGCAAATGAAAGTCAACAGCAGCGGATCCTCTGTCCTCTCAGCCTGTAAATTGAGAGGGATTTAAATTTCAGAGGAATTTTCAGAGGCGATGCTGAAAGGAAAACTCAAAAGCAAACTGATAAATGATACAAGAAAAGAGGACTGTTAGTGCTCCACTAAGTCTTACTGTTAGCGAGACTTCGTGGGGCTTCATGAAATTACTCTCGTTCAAGCTCAGACACTGTAAAAGGTTACCAGGAAACGTTGTGCCAATCTGCATTTTCATTTCATATTAAATTGCAACCTTGTGCTAATGATTATGTACATGATGTCACACTAAAATTTCACACGTTATGTAACTCGAGCAGGCCCAAAGGTCACAAACACAACATGAGCGCTCCTCTATGGATACGGTGTCCGTCTCTACTCCACACTCACGCTTATAGAAGATGAGCTCATGGGATGGAGCTCCGCCGGCACACTGCAGATGCCATTCCTATCCTCTGATGGAGTGAGCTCTTTTTTTTTTTTTTTTTTTTTTTTGAGGGCGGGTGGGCTCGTAATCACCGTGCTCCTCTGGCCGCTTGTTATCCACTCCCACCGGCACCACTGACAAGCACAATCCCACCTGGGCCCTGCCAATCCTGAGGCTTTAGAGAGAGAGAGAAGGAGCAGTTTGGGCAAAAATTCTTGACAGGAAAAGAGATAAACAGGAAGGGGAGAGAAATAAAGACTGGCCAGGAACATTTGAGGTAATGGGTGGCAAGAGAGACTGAAGGGGAAGAGAATTTAATTTGGAGATACAAGCGTCATATGGCTATTCCTGGGTAGTGACAGTGAACAGGGCTGCTGGCTCGCGGGCTGGGCCTCTCTTATCTCCAGTGCAGTGTACTCACCAGTGATAATGGCCTCTCATTACAGAGCTGCAGCCCCGGGGAGACTTTGGATAAGTTACCGGCTCTAGTCAGCACATCACAGACCGCTATCCCTCATCACACAGTGGGAAAGTGGGCGATGAGAGGGCCATTCCCATTCGTACACACATATTTGCTTGCTTACGTACTGGTAATTGGACGTGAGCTCACATGGGCAACCCAAACAGGGACGGGCACTCCGACAAGGCAAATATTAATGCATGCGCAAAAACACACATCCATCGCGTGCAGTTTTATTGGACGCCTGAGTGTCTGGTGCAGAGCAGCCAGGAACAGCTGTGTGTCCAGTCCAGCCGGAGTCCCCTTCAAGCACCAGCGGAGAGACAGACAGTGCCCTCTGCTTAGCCCCATAATCTGGCATAATGCCTTTACTGTAACTCTAGCTCGCATGTACAGTGATAGACACACAGCCAATTCCCATCCAGTCCCATCCTCTGCTCCTCCCCAGCTGGCAAGAGCCTCCACCTGACTGATAGTTAACACATTTCATTCATGCCAAATGCCGTAATACCTCCCATAGATGAACGTATCTGCAATGTGACTGAACCCTGAGCACTGCACGCTGACGGTGACTAAAGGCACCTGTTGTCATATCTGTAAGACTGGCATGGGCAATCACACACACACACACAGGGAAAGTTCACTCATATCACGTAATCGGTTTCAAGTACAGATCAGCACAGGAGGAGGCAATGCTTTCGAAAAAGAAATCTTGTACAATACAGGATATGCACGGAGGGTTCAGGTTGTGTTAAACAGCTGCCTTCAGTGTTAAACAAATGCATATTTACGTGTGCGTTGACAGCTTGCTCAGCCCTCCAATGGGAAAGGTTATCTCCTGGTCAGCAGTGATCAATTTCAGAAATGTGAGCCTGATGCCCGGTGTTTTGCGAGGCAGAAACGCACCTGTCCCACGCAGCCAACCTAAGCAAAAGGACATATTCAAGCATAAACACCACAAATCCATAAACATGCACTCCCACACACACACATCCTGCATGCCTGTTCCTCCAGTGTGCATTCATGCAAATGCAAATACCAACATACGCAACCATACGCAAGCACGGTTTTTATGCGATTTACCTCACCCTGCAGTGTATGCACACAGCTGCAAACACACACGTATGTGCACACACGTAGGAAACGACACACAGATACCGCTATACTAGCTAGCAAAAATAAGAGCTGCACCCTCCTTATTTCAAAACAGGTTCTTGTTGTCTTTCTGACGGGCCTCCCTCCACACCGCCAAGCTGTCCCACTGAGATAAGCTGGCTGGCATTTTCATCATTCCGGCCACACTGATTGGACCATTATCATAAGAAAGAGGCTGGGAATCCAGGAGGCCTTCCCCCTGGACGCTGATTCATGTTCAAAGTTGGGATTAGCAATCTCGCCCCTCAAATCCCCTCAAACAAGGCAGGGCTGAGCGGGCAAATGAAGCAAGCATTCAACAGATAATGAAGACGACTCTTATGGCTCAGAGGACGGATGGATGGGTGGGTGGATGGACGGATGGACGGATGGGATGTGAATGACTCTTGGCAACAAAACCTCAGAGAAAGCAAGAGTAAAACTTGTCTTTCAAACCTCTCTAAAAAACAGATTTTTTTTCTGTTTTCAGCTTAGATATTATCTCTATTTTTTGACACCCCAGCCATGATTTGATGGGCTAAATTTAAACCTCGCTCACTATAGATGTGTGATCAGACACATTTCTGTGCCAAGTATAACTTGGGGTTAGCACTGGAGTGTTTCCTTTGAAACACAAATATCACCCAGGTCGAAAAATGGAAAAGAAACATTTCCACCCTACTTCAGTTTTTCCCAAAGTCACACATTCAAGCATTTGTGGTTTCAGCAAACATTTCGGAACCTTTTTACAAAACCTTTTGGGACCTGCGGTGGTTACCGGCCCACTTGCTCCAGAATGAATAACGGCATGCGGCGGTTTTAGCAGTGTGGCTGCTGGCATGGAGGCACTTGAGGTCACCTGCATCTCATTCTGATTACTATCATAGCTTCATTTTTCCTGTGTTAAATGGCAATAAGAAAAGGCTCCTGCAGCAGGGCTGTGAACCATTTTTGATTTATAATCCCAAAGATTTTCACTATATCAAAACCCCATGTTTCATACCATGGCCACCATCTTTGCAGTGTTCATTCATTCAGTGTAATTGGCTTTTTATATAGAAGATTCTCAACAGTCACCTTTCCATGCAGGGTTTACAGGAAATGATGTCAGCATGTACTGGATGTGATGGAAAAGACAGATGTCGGTGTAAGCCTGCATTTCAAGTAATGCAGTAGGCAACATTCACTCATTAATTCAGTATTATCGCTTCAAATGACTCAGCTCGTGTGGCTGTGCTCTAAACTGTGACTCGCTCTCTTCTCCCGACAGGCTAAGCTGCTCAAGGTTTGCTGCCCCCAGTGGTCATTTATACATGCGTCATTTCAAGCACACTCTGGGACCTGTGCTATTAAAACAAACTTGCTGTGACAACCAGTAAGCACAGGGATCACCGAATAAAAAGCGCCTGTGCTGAATAAAAACTGGAAATGGGTGAACAGGGGAGGAAAAGTGGTACTTGAGGAAGTGGAGATATGTCCTGACTTCTTTTGTGCCGTCTTCTTTATCTCTCTCTTACTTCTCAACACTTTGTGCAGCTCCAACTCGCTCTCTTTTCCCCCGAACTCATCGTAAAGCTTCGGAGACGTTTAGTGCTGCCTTCCTGCCATGTGCCACTCCAGTAAAACTGCAGCATTAACAGTTTTACAGCGAGACAAACCTTATCTTTCTCTTCCAGTGTTTATTATGCGCTCGCTGTCCGTGCCGATTACAGTGAACAGCCGCTGAGCTGCAAGTCACAAACAAGCCCGTGTTGCACTGTTACTTATTCTGTTTTTAATTTCAGAATGATCAAATAGAGCCAAAATAATGAGATGAATTACACACAGTGTACCGCAGTCCCAAACAGAACACACATGAATGTGGACTGTCTTTGCAAAACACGTGTGTTTTAGGTTTAGCACAATGGAGGTGCTGAGAGAAAAGTTTATCACAAAGCAGGAGTCACGACAACTTTCGGCTTTCAAGCTGTCTCTCTGTTTAGTCTTTGCTCGGTGTCATCTGACATGTGATAACTGTCTCTAAATCTGTGTTCGAAAAAAAGCTGAGGGCTCTGAAAAGTCTGCAAAGGATTGTGGGTGAGTATGGCGACTTATCTTTAGAGCAAAGAATAGCTCGCACGAAGAGCATGCCTCTTTTGATCTCCTGTGAATATCTCCTCATGTGAAATGTACGCTGTGTATCTGTATGTCTCCATTATTGTAGAATAAGTGGTTTGACCTGAAATGCAAATAAGGTAAATCCCAGCAAATGCCAGTGACATTCTCTTCTAAGGAAGTGGAGCAATGGGCTCGGGGATAACTAGGCCTCTTACAATCAGTCCTCGTCTCCACTTCCACGCTGACATGAAGGGACTCTGTGATATCAAACGAGCACAAAGCATGGCAAAGCATTTTCCAGGTAGCTAAATGATAGATTATTTAAATTCCAGCCCATAACTCACACACAGGAGGTTAGAAATCTGAGATCATTGTAATTACACTCTCACTGGGGGAGCTCTGGCTCATCATCACCCGCAGCTCGCAGGTTCAAAGTGAAACGATCCTTAGACCGGGTTCATAAAAGGACAAGCGCTGTGAATTTCATCCAGCTCAATGACTTTCCATTCCCTTTGGGGTTTGCAAAGTCACTCTAAGAAAGTTTAAAGAAACATTTCACCGCAGCGTTACAGTTTTTCTATTAATTACACAACCTCACGGCATGTGAGGCTGGATGAAAACGCACGGCCACTCAGCGAGAGCAGAGCTTCTGAAAAGCAGTGGAAGCCAGAGTAAAAGTGAGTGGATACCTATTTTAAAAACTGTAAAATGATATGATAATCAAAAACACGCCACCTCCTCATTTTTTTTAGATCTTGTTTTGCTGTTGATAAACCAGTTTTCTTCTTCCTGGATGGAAGAGAGCTAAAGAAATCGAAGGATTTTGTTCAAATGGAGAAGTAGCAATCACTCGACCAGTGTGTTATTTTGTCTTGCATGTAGTACAATTATCCATACCAGCATGTTTGAGCATGTTCCTGCTGCTTATTCGGGCCAGTTTGTTAGAATGTGTCCTCATTTTTCAAGTAAAAAGTCTCAGCTTGAGTCTCAAATAATAATGATCATGTCTCAGGTAAATCCACAGAAGGCTGCAAATCCAAGTGAACACAATGTCAACGACACCAAACTGTTTGCAGACCAACATCTGGTTTGTCGGAAAAGGTAGCAAAAGAGGAGACTCGAAGGTTTTAAAAGATTTTTATAAACCATATCATGAGGTAGGAAATGGATTCAGTATGTCTGTTAGATCTTGACGGACACACACGGTGTTTGTTGATGAGGAATTTTGACTGAAAGAAAAACTTTCAGTGAAAACTTCACTGGGTGCTTTTTCAATTTTTCCATTTGTAGCACCACGGAGGGTGCGAGGGTCAAAACCACGGTGGCCGTTAATCGTGAGTTGGATCTCCACACCACAGAAAGTGATTTGGTTTGAGATTTTCATTCTGCATCAGCAAAACCACCAAGAGGAATCCGGACTCATATTAATAATATTGATCGCTTAGTTATTAGCTCATAATTACAGCATAATCTCTCTGTTAACATTTTTCTTTACCACTGCAACACTCAGCTGAGAAAATCCTGGCATTACTCAGAATAAAACGCTAATTAATTACATTAAAAAATGCAGCGGCTCGCAGCACAGCAGTAATTAAAGCCAGCGCAGCGATATATGATTAACATTCAGTGGATGAAAATGACTATGATTATGCTCACCGATGTTGAGTTCATTAAAAACCATGTAATCCAAAAGGGATATCAATACGGGCTGATATTGCAAATGCAAATGAAATATGGGAATGGGCTCAATTAGAAATGAACAGATAAAAAATGATGCTAAGTAAAGCTTCTACTTGGTGTACAAGCATCCATTTACATAATTTACACTTACAGATTGCTTCATGACCATTTGTAAAGCGATTAAGTGACTTGCATCAGGATTTTTAATGTGAAGAAACATTTAAATACAGTGTCAAAGCCGCTTTTCTTTGTCTTGTCATAAATTCTGTCTTTCTCAGAATATGGTACAATCTGCCCGTGCTGGCGTTTTCTTTAAATCAATCCAGATGAGTGTAGCTGTGGCCACAGCGTACAGCAGCTGTTCTGTATTGGTGATTTATCATTTGATTAACTAGAGCAAGGCACCGACATATGGCAGCGCTGCCTTTAAGTACACTGGCACACTTAAAAACACATTAAACCAAATATGGTAAATAAGAAACACTTGGGTTTATTGTTTCACATTGTTGCTCATTCAACATGGACGTTAAATCCTCTTGCACTCCTCTTTTCATGGGATGCAGCTCTCTTGAGTGAGAAGAAAAGGGATTCCACCTGATCCACATTAATGTGTAACAGTTTACGGGCAAAGCTTATCTTTTAATGTTTGCCTCCCCCACCTTCTGCAATCACATTAAGCAGCTCGGCAAGCCTCCACATGATGTTTGCATTACAGTCGCGTATAAGAAAGTATCAAGTGTGCAAGGATTAGAGTTAAGTGAAGGCTAAACCCATACCTGGATCACATTAGACATGGCAGAGCAGCTGGGATCACATGGTGTGCAGAGCAGAGTCATTAATACATTAGCCTGCTTAAAGAACAGGTGGAATGGCTATCGTTAAAACAAACATATTGCATACAGGTGGGTCATTTTTATGCTGGTTTCAGCAATATTGTCAACATGTTTGAATTTGAGAAGCAGCTTTAAACCAAAAGGAAAGCACTTATGAAACATAGAGAAATTTGTACCTATTTGTTTAATTTGGAGTCTGGTTCCAGCTTGTCTTAATGGAGCTCTGCTCGCTCTTTCTGTGTATCCTCTATGTAAGGTACGAAACATCCACTCAGCATGCTTCTCATTTTCAGTCGGTGGTTAGTTTTGCCACATAGGTGGAAATGACAAGCATCACCAGCAGCAGATTGTATCAGCTGCTGGTCTTTTACTGTCTGGAGTGTTAGTGCAGTTCAACAAACGTCTTGCCAATGAGGTCAACGTAGTTCGTCGTCATTGAATCTCCAAGTTTAGCTCCTTTACAAATCTTAAAAACTTGACATAAATAGATTTGATTTGGCTTCAAAGGGATTTATATTTGTGCATAAAACACTTTCAAAACCCTCACGCTTAATGAATTTTGATAAAAAATTAGCACAAAAGTTTCAAAATGTTGACAGATGATATGATCTGTGAGCGAGACCCATGTGACCCACCCAGCGCTGGTTTTTGTCTCCCCTGTACGCTCATCCACCCTCAGGGCTTTGAGATCCGACACACATCTATTGATCCTCCTCCATCTCGCCTTGCCCTTAATCAAAGCTTTGCCGCTGATGTGTGCAAGAGCGTCCAATCACTTTTATGATCTCCCAGTTTTAACCTCCATTGTGTATTCGTTCCTGCCCCTCTTGGTAAAATCCGGGTCCTCCTCCTTTCTTTCTGAATTGCGCCATCACCACCTGGTCTCCATTCACTTATTGATTGCCGCGGGCTATGGTGATCATCTGTGTCCAGCTTGGTATTTAGCATTTCTAATGCCCCAGCGCTTCAAAAGAGGCCTCAGTAAAACACTGTCAGCCTCTTCTACACCCCCGAAATATCTGCATGATCCTCCATCAACATTCACAGGAGATCAAGTTAACCCACCAGAGAAAAGGCCACGCCGCACACAAGGTTTCTCTACAGGGACTTTTCTCTTTATCATTATGATGATGTGTCAACACCATGCCCCTTGCCCTCTCTCCTTTTGGAACCAGCCCATTTAGGTGTTCCATAGTTATTCCTGCCTTCTCTCTTGACAGTTTGCATATCCAAAGTTGCCAATCAAGCCTACGAAAATCTCTACGGCCCTCATTTTCTTCCCATCCGCCAGAATCCATCACTCATGGTACAATAGGACAAAAGGGGGCTGTACCGCTGGAGGGTAGTTGGTCTGTTTGGGAGGGTGGTGTATGAGGTGTATGGGGCAGGGTGTTACGGTGGAACTACCCCATTCTCTGGTTTCCAGAGCCAGGCAGAAGGGTTAATGACGGGTTGAATGGTTTTCTGCCCCTTCTTCTGAGCTTGCGTTATAGCTGGAGATAGGGCTTCCATTGTTGCCTTGTGTCAAAGTGCACCGGGACAATGAGGACCTCAAAGTTCAGGGCTTACCTCTCAAGGCTCGAAAGGAACCAGGATCAGTATTTCATGTGCAATGGGGTGTGCTGGCACTCCAGGTCTGTTCAATGCACTCTTTGATTCTGCTTTGGGTCGCAGGGACAAAGGGAGAAAAAGTGAGTGTGCGTGTGGGAGGAGATGGGGATTAGGGCAGACATCAATCTTTAACCTGTGGACACCAAACACAGCTGAACTCTTGGTAGTGGATCACACCGCTCTGTCCGCCTCCAGTGAGATTCAACGCGAGGGTTAACAAATTTCAGCGTACTTACTCATTAGCACTGTCCCATCACCGTCTCCTGGTCCCAGATGGGTTCCTTTTAAAGAAAAGTATGCAAACGTGAAGCTGTTTTGAGGTGATGGTGGATAAGTTTTACCCTGAAGTGCTTTGCCAAGATTGAAAATACTGTTTTGGTAGCACTGCTGCTCTTTCTTTTTTTTAGATCAGTCATTATTGGCTGCTTTCCACATATCCTTTCTGTGAAGCCAGTTCTTAAACGTCTCTGCAATCCTTTAAAAACACTTTAAAACACTGACGCTTACCCTCCGAAATAACAATCAGTCTGCAGCCTTTGCTGTGCTTAATCAAATCCGCATGGTAATAAATTTTACACTGCAAGGTCCATTACTTCTAATTGGGCCCTAATTTGGCAAATATACATCATGAGTGACATGGGGTAGCTGTGGCTGTTAGCCATTTTAAGTAAAGGTGGGACTGAGTAATTGAGCTTCCTTTAGCTGATGCGTCGTAATCCCATCAACTAAGGACATTTTAAGATGTTGTCTTCTCATCCGGAGCTAAAACCAACAGGCCCAAAGAAATGCCCCTTTGTATGGCATATACATACTGGCAGGAGTTTTATGTGCAGTTAATGATGCTCATTTAGCTTTTCCTGCCCCAATCAACCACAGTACACCGGTGACGACTGCAGCTATGCCCTTTAATTTCTGATAAGTGCAAACTGTTCTCTGGCCATGCCAAGTTTGCAGTGTTTTGACAGGCTAGTTTTTGCAAGCCATGGCAAAGATTGATGGGGCTCTAAACCCATTCAACTAGCATAAGAATCCCAGCAAGGTCCCTTAATGTTAGTCGGCCTTTGGGTTGAGGGAAAGATGACAAGCATGCACAATCCATCATCTGTCAAGCAAAGTACATTTCAATGTATGTAGCTGTTTTTACTTAAAGGGCAATTAACAAGTGACACTCGCTTTCAAAAGTAATTGCTGGTGAAGTGCCAATATTTTTAGAAACAAAAGTGTATTGTGAGCTGCTGAGCAGAGTAAGGGCTTTAGTGGCTAATGTGGCTCGCAATGTCTGATTTACTACATATGAAAGCACTTTCCCTCTTGCTCAAGGAGCACAGTAGACAGGGAAAAAGAGTGAAAAATTGTTAGCAAATGACGTTAGTTAAAGAATTAGTCCATTAGGCCTAATCAATCTGCCATTATCCTCTTTTTACTGGCAATTTAGTGGGCAAAGGGCTGTGTAGGCCTTGGTGAGGGAGGATACCTAATGCTATTGTCTCACTGACCCTTTCTATTCCATCTTTCCTATAAAGAACCCAGAAGCTTCTTTGGAGTCACCAGAAGGTCCAGTGTCTCATCTTTTAATAGGCAAACAGCCCAATTATTTCCCTTCTCAGTGAATTGCATGGCCTAATTGGAGCCCAGGCTTAGTTAGCAGCGCAAGTATAGACCTGAAGAGGAGGAGGAGGAGGAGGGGGAGGAAGGAATCTTTACAGTGAAAGTTTCCTGTGAATGAGAATTTCTCTTCCCCTCACCCCTGCCGCTCCTCATTCCCACTGGCAAAGACAATGTGTTTTTACAACAGCTCATTAATGACAGAATGACTGATTTGATGGTACTTTGAAAGGAAGCTGAGTCTCATTGTTGAGCCACTGTCTCCAGCGGAAAGTTGGTTCATTTTGAGGTGATTGTTGTGGATTAGGGCACTTGCGGTCTTTCAGAGTGGGGGATAACCTCTTTCATTCTGCTTACGCGCATTAGCATCCAAATGTCCCAAATGTCCCCAAGTGATTTACTGGATTTCTCTGAAGAAATAAACTGTAATTAGCATTTGACTTGTGGTTACTCTTAACTCCAGTAGCAGCTGTGAGCGTATGCAGTTCTATTTAAAATCAGAGGCTATGACCACAATATTAACCTTTTTAATGCTGGACAAATAAAATGTAGCATAGATTAAGAAATGCCTTGAATCTAGCTTAATGATACTCTGACGCCTCTAGACATTATCTTGCTGCCATTTCTTTTATTATGGGGGATGGTTTTTCAACTCATTGTGTCCTGTATGAATTATATCCATCACCAGCAATGTCAGCTCACGACCTTTTATTCATTTCTAAAGCTCTTATCCCCATATGACCCCATTTTCTTGCAATCACAGAAATGGGTATATCCTACCTCACATGCATAAAAAAAATTTGCTTACCCCTGAAAGTCCATATTTTTTTGCATACTTGGGAAAGATAGCATTAAGCTCCTGAGCTTGAAGGATCAAAGTATCTAAATGTATTTAAGTTTTAATGTTTATAAAAGTGGGGAAGAGAGTATCTGCCTCCAACCTGTGAATGTGCTGTTCTTCTCTGTGCTTCATTGGCTTTTCTATGTTGATGCTTACCTTCATCATTGTGTTTATTTACTTCTTGCTGGACACATTCGTGAGTGTGACTGAGGATTCACTGGGTTTTTCTGCATAGATTTAGAGTTTAATGTTTAATGCAGTGAGGAGTTTTTAATGCAGTTTTTACTTTATTTAATCTCGATCAGCTCTAGAATAAGTCATTTCAGGCCTGCTGTGCTGTCCCCTGCAAATTTCAGTTCTGCATTGTCCTACAAATTTGTCCTTATTTGACACCGACAATGGTGTTTTTACACAAAATTGTGAGGACTGCAGAGCTAAACGAGGTAAAGTGACCCCTCCACAGTGGTCATCTTGGGGTCGTGACATGTGGAAGTTGGACACAGCTGGTGCCCGCAGCCAGATGAAGGAGGTGAGGTGACAGGGCAGGAACCAAACAGCCCTGCTGTCCACCTGCCGCCTTTAGAACTCACCCTGGTACCATGGCGTTCCTGCTGAGTGGCACCATGGCAACCACCGAGCTCCCCACTGATTGGCCAAGCTGTTACAAATTAGCACATCAGACAGCCTCGTAGCGTCATTAGCATATAAAGAGGTGAGCTCAGGGCACAGAGGCGAGGTCATTTTGGGCTTCCCCTGCAATGCCCCCGGTCCTCTATAATGACCACAGAGCACCTTTACGGGGTCCCTGAACACGGACAACAACATTGCTCTGTCAGTCATTTGTCACTACTGCCTGCAGGCTATGGTGGGTCACCAGGGAGGATGGAGCAGCATCTAGGAGGGCATAGACGAGGCCTGTGGGATCAGCTGGGAGACAGTGCCCCAGGGTTTGGAATGGGTGCATTATCAGCAACATCGGCGGCATCATTTTCACCCTCATCATCGGCCATTAGGCTTATCGCTGACCTTCCCCCTGCTCAGCTTCTCATTATCATCTTCATGCTCATTTTTTCTGTCCTCACTCTCCACCTCCACCACCTTCATGTGTGGGCATACAGTGACAGATGCAGAGCGCCTGACCGCATATAGAACAGCTCTGGCAGGCTTACAGTTTAACCACTGTAGCTCAGGGTCCAAAGGTCGAACAGTAGGCAGTCAATGGGCAGCGGAAGGATCAATTTTTATCATCAGCCTAAATGAGACGGGACATCATTAAAAGCTAGTTTCTGTTAATGAGCAGCACTTCCCAGGGTCCCTTTGCATTTACCATTAGCTCAATAGTGAATGAACCAAGAGCTCCTATTGATTCCACACAACTGAAGAACATGAGCAGCATCAACAATTCCCAATCCTGTCAGCAATGATTCCCTGTCATTGTGCCGAGGGCTTCTCAATGAAAGTTGCCTAATAGAAAAATTTCCACATTACTCCCTGGTTCTACACGCCTTTAATTTTAAAGAGGAACCATTGTTGTTGTTTATCTTATGTGGAAGACTGGAGATATGACAGCAAGGGGACAGAGAGTGCAGCTTGGAGGGTAACACAAACTCAGTGCCTCAGCTCACATTAACTGCAGGCGGGTCGGGTTCGGATACTAAGAACCAGAATGCCTGTCGGGTTCCAGTCCGGCTCGGTTACTACTCTGTTCTCAGGTCGCGTTCAGACAGAAAAACCTGAGCCGCACTCTCGTTGTGATCCAAGCAAGCGGTGCCAGAGTTTAAACTACACATACTACATCACGTATGGTACCACTTGGACTTCCTGCCTCAGTCTACTTTCCTGAGAAGGGATGATTGCTCCATATTGATTTTATTTCCTACCCCGCGAGCGGCGGAGGCCCAGAGAGCTGGACAGGCGCTAATACAGCGGAGCCGGCGTGGACCCCGCCTGTGTGAGCGCTCATTAAGAGTTATTTCCCCGCTTAAGACAATGTCACTACCATAACATTAAATTCAAGGATGAGAAAGTCTAATTTATTTCAAATACTCCTTCAATTTCCTTTTTCTATATGTAATTTTCCCCACTGACTTTGAGCAATGAGATAATATGTGCTGTCTAATGCCATCTTTTTGTCTGTCTGGATCCTAATGATTTCTTTAATTACATGACTGGGAGACGCAGCCGCCATGGAACAATAGCGCTCAGTAACTGCACCTCCCATGGTGCAATTAGCTCTGGATACAACATCCTGGTGTGTCCTGCAGCTGGCACCTGAGACTAACGACTCTATAATCTGTTATCAATTATCACTCCTTCAGCGTCCTTCACTATCCCTCCCTCCCTCACGTCACATTGCCAAACTTCCTCATCACTTGATTAACTGCCCCCCCCCCCCTTCTTTTTGCCTTTGTAGCATCCCCTTTTATCCCTCAATCCGTCCTCTGAGTCTTAAGCATTTCACTCTGTTTTCACAGGGTCCTGTTTACTTCCTGGAGCAGGATCCTTCATCCTGAGTGCTGAGTCCACCCCAGGGCTCCACAGAGGACTCTTTTAAGTGTTTCAAGTAGTTTGGGGCTCTGAGCTCCCTCTTCACTGCTCTCCTTCTTTTGTCTGTGTGATGTTATCCCCCTTTTTTTCCTTTCACGTCAGGCACTGCACTCCCTAGCCAAGACAGCATCACGCTCTGTTTCGAGGACACTTGTTTTGTATTTGGAGTGGAATGTTTCTCTTGACTCCTCACCCTTCACCAGAAGCTGTTTGCATATCTGAATACAGAGAGACCCTTTCGACGAGTCCACGTCGGCTGGGAAACGGTCAAAATGGGAGAAAATTCGAGAGAACGAGAAGAATGTTTTGGGAATGGTTACCCCGGGGGAATGGTAACTGTTAACATCTAATCATTTCCAAAAGTACTTAATAGACCATAACAGTAGAGGATTTCTCAACAGAGGTCCTCTCATTTTTAAAGTGCTCAGCGGTGAGAGGAGCATTTAATCTCCCATACTGCTGAATACGCTGTATGATAATCATCAACAGTTAAAATCAGTTCTGCAAAACATACCTTTTCTCAGCTAATCACTGTCTGCCGTATTCTTCCGTCTTATTTCTTCCTTCTCAAATCACCCCCATCTTTCATTCCTCCATTTTAGCAGTCCCCTTCATCACGCCTCCTCACAGTGACCCCTCAGTGCGAAGGAGGAAGTTTCCAGATGGTTTAGCACTTGTCAGGGTGACTTGGGTGACCCCAGATGCTGTCCAGATGCAGGTCAGCAGCGGGGTGCAAGACGCTGTCCAAGTGACTTACAGCATGCTGTAAAAAGCCACCACAGAAAGAAAAGAGAGAGGGCAAACTCTACACTCCACCTTGCAGAATGAGCCAAAGAGGCACGAAATGCCTTGAAGATTGAGTTCCTAATTACTGTGTTTATTTTCCTCAAATGTTGTGGCAGCTCGTTTTTGAGAAAGTTGACACGTTAGTCTGCGGGTTGTCACCAGAGGTTCTGTTCTGGATCAGTGGGAAGCATTAAGCGGCAAGTTAAGGTTTCTAAATGTTGCTGAATTATTGCTCCCTGCCAGTGAAGGAAAACATTGCTGCAAATATCCTCATGTTAACACCTCCAGCGTGCTGTAGCTTTGGTGGCCCTTTGCTGTCTTGTGCGCTCTCGCCAAATATTGTGGACCGTTAACTTTGGCTGTAGGGTAAATTACTTTCATGCAAGCACCACAGAGGAGTCCAAAGTCACTTTCATGTATGATTAAGACACTTTAGGGCCAATGTAATCACTTTTTGTTTAGCCATCAATTTGACGTGACTGCTGAATCTCCAAGTGAAGCACAATTAGCTCCGGTGAAGTGATTAAATGACGCATAAAAGGACTGACGCCCAGGGAGCAAGTGCAGAGGTGCAGAAGAAACCGTCCGGCAGTGTACGATCTACTTTGCTTTAAAACACGTTATGTGCTCGTGTTTTTCTTTCCTAATTAACCGGGGTTGTTTCAATGGTCCCAGAGTGCCTAGTGACTGGGCTAATAGAAATAAAGGCTCTCTAATGGACTGAGGGCAGACTATATTATTTTGCCCTTCAAACTGGCCCCCGGAACACCCCTCAACCAAGCTACGGCCCATTCTTTAAACAACAGCCATAAAAGCCAATGAACCGTAGGAATATGTTTGCCATATGGCCTTTGATTGTTAGGGGGAGAAATAGAAGGAGAAAGCAAGAAAGCATAAAGGGGTTGAGTGGGGTGTGTGTGTGTGTGTGTGTGTGTGTGTGTGTGTTGAGGGGAATGTCCTCAGAATTCCCAATGCTGCATGGGGCTACGGTAAAGCCAGTGTGAGTGGTGGCAGTGTGAACATTATCCAGACATTCGTGTATGTGTGTGTGTGTGTGTGATTTACAGCGCTCAACTGCAAGTGCAACAGTGTTCCTAAGGAAGGGTGAGGGGTTTTATGCAGGCTCTGAGGGTCAGGCCAACAGGGGGCTAGACAAACCAACAGTCCTGTGCAGAACCATTCAGCCTCTGCACACACACATATATCTGACTGCAGCCCGTCAACATGTCTCTGTGATGAACGATCCTCTGGAAGAAAAATCAAACCTGTGAACCAAACAAGCTTTTTTATGCAGACTCTATGGTGCTCTAATCTGAATCTATAAAAATGCTGTGCGTTTGAGATTAAAACAGGAAAACAGCATTTAAATGTTGCCTGAAGAAGGCACCAAATGAATGCTGAGATGTACAGCGTGGACTTTTGTATTTGAACCTTCAGTTCAGTCGGCCTTCACCGCCTGATGGTTCTCAAAAAAAAAGGGACTCGACGATTATTAGTTGTTCACATTCCAAAATTTCAACGGCTTTAAAATCAATTAATGGAAAAAATAATGGACAGATCAACTGAAAATCATTGTTGTGTTTCTTGGGGTTGTTAAAAAAGCATCAAAAACTGTACGTAACCAAAATGACGGACTTAAATATCATTTTTCAGTATCATATTTATTTACATAGTCACTCTGATAATTTCTCAGTTTTCTCACTTTCCATCACTGGAAGCACTTTTTTCTGAGCTGACCTGATTGCCAAGAGGAGAACAGTTCACTGTTAACGGTGGTGAATAGGAATCATGGCACTGTCTCGATGGGGACAATCTCAAATATAACATGTAGTGGGGGTGGATGAGCAGAAATGATATTGGATCGGACTCGCATTTTAATGTGATTTTCTATTGAACGCGTGACGCTTGTGCACTGTATGTATATACAGTATGCTGTATGTTCTCTTTGTTCTGTTGCCATGCATGCATAATGCAGTATGGCCTTTGCGGTGGATATTCATGCCACTGTGTCCTGCCTTATCTTCCCTCAGCCCTGTTCCTTTGTCCTGGGATTCCACAGCTTTCCCAGCTACATGGGCACTTACCAGCCCGACGGTCCGCCCGCTATCAGCGCCGTCCTGCTATCTCCTGACGGGCCGTGGCAGACACTCCATTGAGGGAAGATTACAGCATTCGTCTTTGTTCTGCTAATCACCCTGTCTCTCCATGTACATGAATGGTGATTTTAGGACATGCAAAAGCTGGGAAAGTAGCTAACTAATTAGGTTTACTAATCACAGTTTCATTAGCCTTTAGGTCAGAATCTCTGTGTTTCTAAGGACAAAAAGATTTCTTTTTTCTTTTCGAGCCTTTTCAGTTCAGCTCAGTTATTGATATCACAATTAGGAGCTGCATATGTGCTTTTCAGAGTGGTAAATAAATCATTCGGGTATTCATCTCAGGGTGCCCTTTAAGAGGTCTAGAGCATGCTTTGTTTGGGCTGCTGATACAGATTTGTCACTGCAAAAGCATGCTGTCGAGATAGTAGCAGCAAAGCTTGGCACTGGATGCAGAACGTTCTTGTGTGCACTTTTAGATTTGATAGAATATTACTTTTGAGGCTGTTTCTCTCAGATGATCATATTCAGTTATATTAGTATCAATAGAAGCATTAGTACAGGGAAGACTAAAGCCTGGAGAGGCTGCTGCAGCTGCATGACAAGGCACTACATTATCTGTAGTGCTTCCTGGGTTTGAAGGCGCCAAGCATTTCGCTGAACTCTGCAGAGACGGAGGCGTGCGTGGCATTGTGCTGCTCCATGCAAAAGAGACGCACACCGAGGGGAATTTGATCTCCTAATTCTTTGTCATCCCAGAAGTGTCCCAGCAGTTTTATCTCTGGCTCATATAGCTGTCTGCTCCTGCTCCATCTGGCTGATTTAGAGCCCGTTGCTGTCAATGATGGGCACAGAACTTGCTGCACTCAGATGTTAAGTCCAATGTTGCGGTTGCTTAACGTTATTGCCCATATCTCTCAATCTTTGCCGCGTGCGTGTGCGTACATACATGTGCGTCCAAACACTTGGTATTGTCTTTTGTGCGTGCGTGGAATGGAGAGATCGTAAAAAAAAAAGTATCTACATAACCCCCAGCGAATGGGGCTGTCAGCCTTTCAAATGCAGCGCAGCTCCAAATAACGCGGCTGCTGAGTATTCCATTCTCATAGGAGGCCCTGTTATTGCCTGGGGAATTTATGAGGCTTCATCTGCACCATTCAGGGAGCTTTTACTGCCGTCCGTCCGACCAGTATGAAGCTTTACTGGACTTCAGGAGAGTTGGGGGTCTCTTTCTGTCCGTCTGTCTGTCTGCAATCTGCTGAGTAAAAGCAGCCTTGCTTGAAGCCAGGCCTGAACTTTTGTTCTTTTTCTCTCCGCCAACGTCTGCAACCATTTCTCTGTGCCTTTGTGTATTTGTGTAGCGTGAGTGTTAAATGCTATGGTTACAATAGCACATCGCCTGTGTGTTTGCTCCATATAGAGCTGAGAGATTCCTATCATGCCCCTGTCAGAGCGGGTTGCATTGAAATGAAAATCCAGTGCAGGCACATGTTTGACTGTCTTGCCATGTGGCCATCATGCTGTACAGGCGTGACTCGACGCTCAACACTGGCTGGACTGCCTGTCAAATGGCTTTTCAAATGAAAAACCCTGCGTGTGGCATGACTTCCCCCTCACTCTAAGTGTTACAAGCGCCACTTCGGTTTCACAAGGCAGAGCGTGAGCCGTTTTGTTGGCTATCGTGTGCTCACTGATGTTCCCCAGCTGCTAAAGGTGCATTCGCTGACGTTGAAGTCATCGTCCAACTGTGTTCAGACACCGAGAGGCACGTCACACGCCTGCTCTGAATCCACCACAAAGCCACCACAGTCCATCTGATTGTGTCTTCTCTGCGCTTTCATTGCCGATAAAGTGATTAGGGCCTCAGTGTCGGTGCATGTTGGTGGAAGTGATTTTGATGTATGGCGGGGGCTGAAGTTGATTTAGTCCTTGACTCCATCAGCTGCCAATCTTTGCTTTATTTCCTTAGTATGATGGACGCTCATGGGGTCAGGGGTCAGGTATGTGTGCTGATGACCTTGACACAGCCTTGACCTTGGGAATGGGTTGGTATGGTGGGTATTAGAGAGTGTTGGGTCTGTAGGTTCAATAAGGTCCTTCAGTCCCACATGACAAATGAATGGCCGTGTCATTGGGGAAAAAGACAAAAAAAACACACTGTGTCCACTTTGACCCCTTCAAACAGCGCTCCAGGGAAAGTTAGGTGCTGAATCCGCTGTTGGGGTTACGGCTCGGCCCCCGGCGGCCAGGGATCATGTTCCTAACTAACCTCCAGACATCCTCGGGGATTTATGGACCCAGTGGGCTTGAAGCACACCTTAGATCAGGGTCAACTTTGATGGGGCATAGGCAAGCATTGTGTCGGGGTGGTAGCAAAGAGTGTGTGTGTGTATGCCAGCACATGCGATGCACATGTACGCATGCTTTCGTGTGAACATGCGAGTGCGTTTATGCCCGTGCTAAACCGAAAGAGGTCAGATCACCATGTGATCACCATGTGATCTGACCAGCTAATCTAAATCTAATCTTAGCCAGCTGTACGTCCTCGGCCCCCTTCAGTCCCCATCGCCTTCTTCCTTCTTCAACTGAGGGAGAAAATTATTAAAGCTACAAATTACCGAGACCCAGAGGTTCTTCCACTGGTGGTGATGGCAAGCAGATGGCAGCAAGACTAGGAGAGACCTAGCCCTCCTCCCCAACCTCAGCCCCTTCCATAAAGCACCATTTGCATTTCATGAGCCTTAATTGCTTCTGTTGCCCTCCTCCCCACCGGCTCTGCGATTTTGTGCCTGTCACTGTGCACCCCTGCACCCTTGAAGGAGCTGTGATAGATTAAGGTGGACCTTCTGTTTGCATCCCCCTCATTGTGCTCCAGAAATTAGAAAATATTATCTCCCAGTGGGCTTGAGGTAAAAAAAAAAAAGAAGAAGAAGGGGGGGGGTGCAGGAGATGATAGTGACATTGGATGGGATAGGACAAGACAGGGGGAATTTTTAGGCATTAATGGGAAAAGTGATTGTTTTAAAAGCTTGTCTTTGACCCCGTGACGGCAAAGCAATGATGCGTGGAACCCCCAGACACCTATTAAGCATAAAGGTAATAATGCGTATCAGTCAGTGCTTGACAGACACAATGCACCGACTCCTTTTAAGTCACTCTTTTGCTGTTTTCACACATGTGGCGATGGACGATTTAAGTGTGTGCAAAAATACTGTTTGAGAGGCAGGAGCTTATGGTGTTCATGGAGCTGCTAAAAACCAGGCGGTGGTTCAATCAAACGGTGAGCTATGACAGAACGTCGCTCTGTCATCATCACTATGGTTAATGTGACGCAGGCTGGACAATTCTTTCCAGACTGTGTTGGTTCAGGATGACGTGATGAATATGTCTGGTGTCTGTCTGCTTTGTCCCGCCACGCATTTGCAGTCACTGTGTTTGTGTGGAGGCTCAATCAATTCAGACATGTCCAGGTTTTACAGAACAAGTGAAGCGGATTAGAGAGAGAGACGGGAGTACACTTCGGGGGCACGCTCACATGCATTGCACTTGTCTTTCCCAGTTAGCTTTTCTACATTCATTTCACTAATACTGAGTAGAAATTCCAAATACATCAGATGTAAAAATGCATGAGGCGCACTGCATTTGCCACAAGTTTAAGCAGTTACAGATGGGGCACAAATGAAAGTAAAATTCAGAATAAATGAGTGGAGAAACATGCAGATACTTCCATGCAGGGAATGAAGGGGGGTTCACAGAAAATGATGTGGGTCACCTCAGATCTCAACCATGAGAGTCTGGCCTCTTGGTGCTCCACTGGACCTGCTCACTGGCCAGTAGGTGAAGACTGTCCGTGAGCTACATCTCATCTTCCAGACTGGAATATTGCCAATCTGTGCTCACTTACACGTAGCTAATAGATGAAGGTTGTCTTTGTACAAACAGTGTAATCCAGCAGAGACCTCATTCTGCACCTCTTTCTTGCATATTTCATTTGGTAACACAGTGATCTTACCATGTTTTGTCTGAATTTATCAAACAATTTATCAAAAGTAGAAAAGGCCATTGTCTACTGTCTTTTCCGGTAATGATGTGTTGTGCCATAAAAGCCTTCATAATGACTCTGCAAGAGGAGGAGCATTTATTAGATTGACTGAGGGGTAATAGAGAGTAGACAAGTAAGAGAAATCACCTCTCTCTATCACATGCATGCATACTAATGGAAGAGTGTATCCACCCACACAAACAAGCTCAGTCTTACACAAGGCTTAATGATCATATATAGAATTAATGAGGTTTAACACATTTTAATAAGAACAAATTACCTGCTACACCCAAGAGACTTCCAGAATATCACACTAGGACTGCAGTGCTCATATTGTACCACACAGAGGCAGTATTTGCTAACCTAGTGTGGTATATGAATTTAGTTGCTTTTCCTCTAAGCATCCACTAGATGGCAGTATTGCACAAGACATGCTTAACTGCCTGACAAGCCTTAAAGTATGCAAAGATTTTATGGGTGGAATTATGCTTATTTACCCAAAAAATATAGAAAGTTGTGACACCAGGAAAAAAGAAATATGCACATGGGGATACAGATTTTCTCAGGCGCTCAGAGCTAAAGCAACACACACAAACACACAGACCAGAACTCAGTGTCCCCATTTCACCCAGCGCTAGTATGTCGGAGGGGGGGGCAGGAGGAGGCTGTGACCTCTCAGGCCTGCAACAAGAATCCTCCTTCTGAGAGTACTCTTTCATTGCTGGAGATTTAGATAGCGCTCATCAGCTCAGTGCAGAAGCGCTGGTTACGGGCTGACTGTTGTCTTTAAAAGGAATGGATATCATCACAAACCATTAGCCATAATCTGTAAGCACCGCTTGTGACAGTTGAGTCTTCTATCACTGAGACAGGCAGCCGTCGCCTCTCCAAACATGGCTCGGCTGTGTTGCGCGTAGGTGTAGTGTTACTGAAAGACACAAAAAGCTCCATCGTGGTGGTAAGAAACATCCTTTAATGATTAAACTCAAAGTAGCTTTAGTAACGTCAAGAGCATTTGGAAGTGAAGGTGTAAACATGGTAAAGACAATTGAACTCTGTCGTTTTACACAAAGTAGTCGGGCAGTTGTCATTAGAGGCAGTCTCTTCTAACTGAACCCAGTAATCACGCTAAAAACACACAGCAGACTGGCTAGCGTAAGCTCTGAATTAAATACTTGAATCCACCACAGCGCAGATCTGCTCTGGAAGGCCGCAGGGTCTCACAGGAGGTGTCAAGTGGAGGACAGACCCTCAGCAGCGTTCAAGACACGCCCAAGTCCTCTTATTTCTGATGCTAGGACAGACTCTGTTGACAATGAAACACTAGCTGCATGTTTGGAATAACTGGCATTGGGGGGGCAAACCGCCGTGCCTTTGCCCCAGTGTGTGTAACACAAGTCGTGTACAGCATTTGCCATCACATGCACAAGGCAGCTTATTTGATCTACAAGTGTATGATGGCATACTGTAAGGTAGAAGTATTTACATGCTGCGTTTCGGTTGCTGACATCTTTGATCCACCTCATCGCGCGTGAACATGCAGCTACTGTCAATCACAACAGATTCGTCGCCACAGACGGTTCTGAATTTGCTTTCATTTTAATGTCTGTTACCATTTACTGGCAGTTTTTCCACATGATGCTTTTGCAGCTCAGAGGGGTGCATGTTTCAGAGTTTACAGGCAGGCGGCACAACGGCCTGGAAAATGACTTGAAGTTCTGCATAATGTCATTTCTAGCTCTACATGCATCAAGTGTTAGCGTGAATCCAGTCCCTTTTAACAGTGGAATACACAGTATTAGGTAATGTGAGAGTAGTTTTATTGAGAGAGTGAGTGTTTTAGGCTAGACTGTCATCAACATGTGTTATGCACAACATATAAACAGTGTTTTATACAGTAGAAGAGGAAAACATCTAGACGTCAGTGGGCAGAGACTGCAGCATGTCAAACTTCAAGTATGTGAAACGGACATTTGTGTCATCACTGCAAACCTCGCTGTCCTTTCTCTCACACGTAGAGTTAATACTAAATATATTTTTCTTATCATCTGGTATTTTCTTATATGGCTTCAACTTGGTGGCATTTGTTTCTAGCAATGTTAAATGTATGCTTTTTCCTCGGCTATAATGCCCCGCGGTGTCGTGTTTTTGATGTTCTACTAAATTGGCTTCTGGAGACTTTAACAGCCGTACACATGAGGTGATCACAGATATTACGATGAGGGAAAATAAAGGCGACTAAGGCTAAAATAAAGTTTATATAAAGTAATTTCACTGTGATCCATCTCTGCACAAACACGCAGAATAATACTGACATTCCAAATGACTTCTGACTTCATCAATATACCACCCCAAACTCAATTATTTTTTTTTTTTTTACAGTAGCTGATGAAGAAAAAAATAATCAGACACTGCAATGTGAAATAGGCTGTGTTCCCTAAAGAAGCAATCAGGCACTGATTGTATGTACAAGTGTACCTCTGTCTGATTCTCACTGTGATTCATGGCAAGCGGTTTGACTCTAAACAAGAACAAAGTAACTCTGCTGTAAATGATTGCCGTCAGTAATAGGAATGATAAATACATAGCACCATCTTTTGTTGAAAATAAGAAATAGAAAAATACCGAAAATAAAAACACTGAAACTTGCAAATTCACAAATAGAAAAGGACCAAATCTATATGTCATGGCTATGCTACGTCCATGGATGTTACCACTCTTTTTGTAAAGCAAGCCCATCAAAAAAAAAAAAAAAAAAAAAAAAAAATCCTCTAATCCTTCTATTTCTATACATGCACTTTGGTTAATATACTTCAAGAAACTTTTTTTCTGTTTTACTAATTCTTTGGCAATTACGGAAACAAAAAAAAGGCAACAAAAAAAAGAAAACACAACAAAATAGCATCTAATTATTTCATCATTACAAACGAACACGAGGCACTTAATCAGCTAAAACAAAGCTCATTCGAGTATCCGTTGACAGAGCAACACAAAAACTATGTACATATATGTAAAAAGTGTTATAAATAGGTTTTAAACCATAGATACTATATACATCTTTAAACTGAGACAGTATTGGTTGTTTTTGTGTTTGTCTGCATGTTGATTTTTGGTATTACCCCCCACCCCTCGCTGTGATCTGGATGTATTGGCCCGGAGCCTCCATTGGCGCTCAGGTGTCAGAACTTCTGCTTCAGAGGGAGACCGATGACAGGTGGGCAGGAGGGGGTCACTGGGTACACTGGGATGGAGTGATGGCTCATTCTCGCTTCCTCAAGATGACATAGATGAGTCCGCTGATCAGCGCCAAAGGGAAGGCGACCCACGCCAGGATGTAGGAGAAGCCGAAGGCGTCCGTCTCCGGCACCCACTCCGGACTCATCACCGTGTAGATGATGGCTCCGCTCATCACGAACAAACCTGCACAGAGGGAAAAAAGCGGGCACTGAGCGATGCTTGTGCAACGATCAGATCAGGTTTCTCGGCAGGATTGCGCTCTCTGTTTTGTGTCCTGGGCGGAACGATGTCTGGCAGTGCAGGCGAGCAGAAAGCTCCACATTACATCACATGCTTGTTGAACTCCAGCCTTTCCAAGGCTTTCCTGCTCTGCCCACCTCCCTTGTCCGACATGATCACGATGTGTTTGTCAGACCCCTGCGCCGCCAGCCTTCCTGACATTTCAACTTGCGCAGCTGGCGGCGAGCCCAGTGTCATTCCTGTTTGGCTGAGTGGGCACCTGGGTGCCAGGCAATGCATTGGCAGTATGGAGAGCAAACCAGGGATGTTGGAAAGGGCTGCCAAGAGAGGACACAATGGACCGGCAGTGGAGCCGCTCTCTGGCCAAAGGGCATGAAGTACAATGGACAAGTGGCACATTAAACCATTAGGAAGTGGCTCAGACGCTCTTAATTTAATTCTCGGTCACAGAAGACACTGTGAGCGTCTGCTTTTGATTGGTCTGTGCAGGAGGATTCGCGTGAGTGTATTTTCAAGCTACTCAAGATTTACTGGACCTATTGAGCATATCAAAGGGCTGCTGGTGAGATCGGTCACTTGGTTGATTATCAGCTGATTGTCAAGCAATCATGAGGAATGTGTATCAACTTTCTGAATGTGAGGATTTGCTGCCCTCTATCTTATATCACTGCCAGGTGAATGACTTTGGTCAAGCAATTTCAAGAGCTTGGATATGATCATTTTCTGGCGTTTAATAGACTGTATGATCAATATATGAATCAAAGAAAAACTATAGAAGGATCCAGCAAAAATCCCTCGATTTTTCATGCTGATATTAGCCATTAAAACAACCCTGATTCCAAAAATGAGACAGAAATAAAACAGAATGTGATCATTTGCTAATCCCTTTGGACATAAATACAATTGAAAACTGATGTTTGAGCTCATCAGCTTCAATGATTTTTGTAAAGAACAAACAAACAAGTAGGGACAGGAGCAACTAAAGACTGGGAAAGATGTTTAATGCTCCAAAAACACCTGTTTGGAACGTTCCACAGGTAAACAGGTGATAGCATCATGATTGGGTATGAAAGGGTCATCCTGGAAAGACTCAGTCGTTCACAAGCGAGATTGGAGCGAGGTTCACCACTTTGTGAACATCTGATTGGATAAAGGATATTACTGAATGGGCTCAGGAACACTTCAGAAAAGCTTTTGCAAATGATTTCATTCTGTTTTTATTTTAGTTTTACGCAGATTCCCAACTTTTGCTGGAATCAGGGGTTGTGTTGATACTAGCCAGAAATACACCAGTATCATGTCTATTTGATCTCTCTGTCATCTATTTGATCTCAGCTGTGTTGTCTGTGGATTTGTGAGGAAGCGTCAAGGGGGGGCTGAACTCACTGGCAAGGATCTGGAAGGTTCCGGTGAGGAAGAAGCGTCCGCCCTTCTGCAAAGTGAAGAGCTGGCAGAAGAAGAGGAAGAGAGACAGGCAGCTGAAGATGATGGAAAGGATCATGAGAGCCTGGACCGCCTGGATCCACTCTGCAGGGGGAGGAAGAAGAAGAAGGAGAGGGTTGTCAATAACTGACCCACCATCATTATCCACAGCATCATTTGTATACAACATTGACTTAATGAGAAGGGAAGGGTAAGTGGAGACAAATGAAAAAACAAATGGCAGCGTATGCTTCGACTGGCTGCGTCTCTGCTGAATTTAAGCATCCTCTCAAAGAGAAAGTAATGAGCCGGCCTCTGGCTATGTTTACTTCTGGGAATGGGTAATGGATCCATAACAATGAAACCTGGGTATCCTGTTCCTAAAAGCTCTGTGTGCACCTCACAGCAGGACCCATGACTAAATGTACCACATCGATCGCTTCTGCTCGTCCTCCAAGGCCAGGCGGCTGGAAGCCATTAACCCATTAGACACCTGTATCGACAGGGAAGACCGTCTATCTGTGCTGTCTATCTGAGTGTGTTTGACTGTGTGTGTGTGTGTGTGTGTGTGTGTGTGCCTCCTTTGTGCCGCCATGCCAGGAATCCCAGGATTTCCAAGCAGGGTCTATTTCTTGTTTGAGAGTTATCCTTCCTGGCCTCTCAGGTTTCCTAAGGACACACTCTGTCCCTCCCCCCATCTGTCCTACTCTTCTTCTCAGCTGTGTTTTTTTTTTTTGCCGTCAAGGCCATAAAATGCCACCATGTCACAAGGTGCATGACAACGAAGGACCGCCTCGGCCTGTTTGTGCATCGCCAGCCATCGCGCAAGCCCACCCATTTGCTTCTGTCGGCAAATATTCCAGACAAGTCCATAAAAAGTGGGGTTTTATTATGGCTCCATTCGTATGCATGCCACTGCTAAACTCTGACATTCAAATCGTCCCTTCACCGTTCTCAGGCATCTGTGGTTTATTGATTCTCTTGCATTATGTAAATCAAAAACATGATGTGGTTTAATGGGGGAGCTTGCAACATGGGGGGAAAAAAAGGCACAATGCATTATTTATTACCACTCACACAACAAAAAGGAGGATTAAGTAATGAGACGGCATGCTTTGTGTGATGTTATGACTTTGACTAACCACATTTTAACACTGTGGGCTAAAATAAAAACACTCCACAGACCCTTAATTTAGTCTATTTCACCCCAGTTTTTCAGGAGAAACACTGAAATAACTCAGCTGTGGATTCAAAGGCAAACAGTATCCTGAGTGATTGCGCAGGGTTGCCAGTCTGGAGTCAGTTTACCCACAATAACAGCACTCCAGTATGTCCTGATGATCACTGGCTGGGGAGTGAGATATGGGAGGAAACATGACACGCTGTGAATCTCCGTCCATGAAATGCACCCAGCACAATACGGCACCAGAGCAACAATTAGATTCCACTGTAATGATCCTGTTTTCAGACGTAACGCTGAGTGACAGCACTGTGACAAATGAGTGAAATGTTCCATCCCTGTCCTATGAATAGTGCTCTCCCATAAATACCGCCAATACATCATACATCTGATAAACATACATCTTGTCCTCCTTCCTTCCTTCACTGACCAGTAGTAGGAAACAGTAACACGAGGCATTTCCTAGCATGAGGCGCAGTTCAGGGCTCAGAATATTACTGATAAGTGAGAATGACTCATATTCAAATGTTTACATGAATGCTGTGGTTTATGATGCTGAAGCCTTTCACTGCAGTTCCAAACAGGAAAGCTGATATTTGCTGTCTTTCTGCCTGCTATTCTGAGGCTGTGCTGGCTGAGTGGTGCACATCAGATAGAAAACTGCACAACTGTTCTCTTCAACCATGTTTATGTACTGTAGGCCTGAGCGGGGGCATGAGACATTCTTCCTCAAAAGCTAATTTTAGAGAGTGAGTGAATTCTATGAAGTCATTTTCCTGGCTGTGTGGACGTGATGTTAAACACAAACTCAGCATGTGATAACTGTGACATGAGTATCTCTCACTCAGGCCTCATCATAATGGAACCCAGCCAGCGTTTTTGCATCCAAGTCAACACAAGGGGAAACTCAGAAGTTGCAGAGATGCCCTAAAAATAACTATGATGACCACAATTATGATTCACTTCAGAAGGAACTTGACTGCTCAGCAAAGCTTCTGACAGCCCCATTGAACGCAGGCTTGGCCCCCACGTGAGAGCAGACCACTATCTTCCATCTCCCAAAGCCAAAGCACAGAGCCGGGCACACGCACCCTCTTAAATAAACACTGTGCGTCAGTCGCGAATGAAAGCAAGTCAAACAAACTGGCTGCGCCATCAAACTACCTGGCAGAGTGTGCAGGCGCTGCTGCCCTGACAAAGCACACACTGGCTGAGCGCGGCTCATTCTAGACAAATGACATCACCTCGCTGCAGGCAGCACCTCTTGCACCACTGTGACGGCACATTTAGCAGCAAAACATACTGCTGCTCAACAGTGGGCTCACACGAACGTGCTGCTGTATCATTCATTTTAGGGAAATGTTCAGGAATAGTGGAATCAATGCATCTAAGTTCAAACATATGGAGGTGGCTGACTGTCTAAATAAATCTCCCAACGCTGCAGCTGCTGTCTTAAATTGCCCCAGTGATCCCTGCAAACTAACACTGGACACTATGGTCTGACACTGGGCGTGACCCACCGGCAGCGTGCTATGTTCTGCATGAGGTAGTCCAAGGTCTCCCTGCTTCTAAACACTCTGTCACACACGTAGATCTAAAACTTTAAATACTCTCTGCAGCCCCACCCTGATCATCCACAACTCCTACACTCCTGTCACTGTGGGCTCCCAACATGAGACCTGAATATGGACATCACACCACGACTATTTATACGGCAGCAGCCTATCAGCTAGCACTCGAAAACAGCACTGCCACATTCTCTGCCCTAGATGGCACCAGAGCCCCGGAGGAGCCGTGACACACCCACATCATCAGCATGCTAAATGTTGGATTCCAGCAAGTCATTTTGCAAAGTTCAAGCCCCCCCATGAATGTCAGTGTGGATGGTTTAAACTGGTTCCAGTGCTACAGTATCAAGACTTTAGGTTGAGATCATTTTGTCCAAAGCAAACCTGGAAAGTCCCTGAGAACTTATCAGAGCAGCACAGCACAGCAACATGTTAGCCATTGTATTGTAAACACAGTAAATAAGTGACAAATTTAAGGCAGGTGTCTGACCTCCGGTTGATGCTGGGTCACAGTGGTATCCTCCATTGGCAGTGGAGCAGTTTATCCAGAGGTCTGAGGTGCTAGTTTCACTTGTCGTCCATACCTGGTGCCAGCAACATGTAACTTGGTCAGTAATGTGTGGAGAGCAGCAGCAAATGGAGCAGAAAAAGCATATTCCTAACATGCAGCTGTTAAGTCTTTAGTGAAAAGAAGTGTATCTCAGATTACTAAAACAACGACATTATATGTCCTCCTGCAGGCGTAAGATGCCTGTGACTGTGACTGTGCACCTCAATAGTGCGATTTCCTGTCAGTTTGTATTTTTATCATTAATATATGATCAGAGCAAAGAGAGAGAAAAACAAGACGCATGACAGTTTCACTCACGCTGACTATTGTTGACACGAACAGGAGGACCAGAGCAGCGAGGTGCAGGAGGATGATTCCCAGTAGTAGGAGCAGCATCTTTGCAGGCGATCTGGACAGTAATGAGAAGAGGAGACAGTGTGTCAAGGCAGCGGGGACATGGGTGTGTCTCTGCAGCGCGCTCTGAACGCACAGCCTGTAGAGAAACTTCATCCGGACCCGGATGGCGAGCGTGCGGCGCATTAACAATAATCACATCACTTTTTAAGAGAAAGCCGGTCATACGGGGGGACAGCTGGCTTCAGGCGCCTTTCATTTGATTTAACAGCAAGTTTGGAGCCTTGATTAAACTTTAAACTGGTCTCAACATCTGTTTTTACTTACTCCAACAAAATCAACTGTGGCTCTTTTCAAATTGCGTCTTTTGTTTTACTTGTCTATCCTTCTGTTCTTTTAAGTTGGCTTTAAATTGCCGGTTTGAGTCATCTACAAAATTGAATAATTTGAGTTAAGACCGCTGATCTCTTCAGGATATTAAAAAAAAAGCTATGCTAGAACCACTTAAAAGCAGGTAGCAAAGGAAAATTCCGCACAGTTGAAGTGTATTTAAAGGACAGAATTGTTTCTAAGCGGTCAAATAGGCTTAATTACACCTCAGTCTTCAATCTGCGCGCAATGGAGCGCCGGGTATCCCAGCCAGAGGCGTGATTCCTTCTTTAATCCGCGGGGGACAGACTGTGAGCGCAGCTGAATATGAGGAAGTTTAGAAGAGACCAAACTCCACTTACTTGGAGCGGGGAGCTTGTATTTCCACACACACAAAAAAAAGAAATTAGGCTTCAGGCTCGCAAGAAGCAAAAGCAAGTTTTCCCAAAAGAGTCCAGCCGCGGTAGTCCCTCAGTCCTGAACGTCGCTGTCAGACTAGACTGATGCCAGGGCTGACGTGCTGTTATAAAGTGTCTCATTATGGAAGAACAACGCCCTGCGTGCGTCGCTGCGTCATGGAGTGACCCTCTGGCCCTCAGCCAGAGTTCCCAATATAGATGCTCCATGCGTAAGAGCGCACGGGTTGCCTTAGTAACTAACTTTTGTAGCGTGTGTATGGTGACCTGACTGATCAATGTTTGGCTGTCGTGGTAACTAAAAGCAGTGATCTGCTTTCGAGGATTTTGATTTATTCTCTCAGATACTGTTTCCAGCTTTAAGTTTTACACTGTAATGTGGAATGTCGTTTATTGGTGGTGCTTGATGAGTTAATGTGGAATTTATATATATATATGCATTTTTAAGATAACTTTGATAGATATTGAGTTGATATCACAAAATTGGCAGTATATTGCAGAGCAGCTTACACAGCTTCATTCAAACCCTCATATGTGTGATGTTTTGGTGTCTGCAGTCAAGTAAGTAAGGAATTTTTCCAAAACGCCATATTTCCCTGCAAACTTTACAATAAGATGTTCGTTGCCTTGGCATCTGAAACACAAACACTGCTGTAGTGTGGGTCCTTTTCCCTCTGCTCGTCGTGTAATCAGCCTCATGACTCACAGCGAGTGTGAAAGTATGGATGGATAAGCTCAGCGTACCACCACAGAGAGAGTGATAGCATCTGAGGCTCTCCTCTGTTTGACGTGAGTCATTTCCAGTGGGAGTGAGATGGCGTTCCACCCTGAACGGGGACTGTAGCCCCTGCTGTTATAGTGTATGAACAAGTATGCACTCAGCTTAGTTTTATAAATATGGGTGTTTCAATGAACGGAATTCCAGGAGGAATATAAAAGGAGTATAGGGAGCGGTCAAAACTGTAAATATTTTAAAGAGACTTTCTTATCTCTGCCTCCCTCAGGATCTTCTTCTGCATGGAGTTCAGAGGAATAAGAACATAAAACTGTTGTCAGTGGTCATTTAGCTGGAGCAGATTGTTGGACTGACTCTTCTTTATGACCTCCTGATAACCTCGGACATATTATGCTTGTGCGTCATCAAACGCATACTCCCTCATTTCTGTCAAAAACTGATTTCATACCCTGCACAGATTATAATGAGCATAATGAAACGACCCTTTTCTCCGCTTCGGCCGGGTGGTCGAGGAGCTCAGGAGCTGTCCGACCTCAGATAACCCCTGTCAGCATCCACTCTTCACCACTTAGCTCACACTTCCTGGTTGCCTCTGCGTGTGTTTCTCACACTCGCATGAAAATGGAGGCCACTCATGTCCACACACACACGACAGAGGGGACAGTTCCCAGACCAGATCACAGCCGTGAAGTGGCGCTCTGAGTGGGAGCTCTGCCGCAATCGAAGTATGTGACATTCTGAGCCTGAGCCGCATAGAAGTGGCTCTTTGTCGGACACGAGTGCTCTGTTATTCGCAGCTGATATCCGCTGTGTCTTTCATCTAGTGTAACTCTGGTGTTTACTGAATCGTCAGGCCTTATCTCTGATTATATGAGCTGTGAACTGGTCAACAGAAAAGGTTTACAGTCACTTATAGAGGAGAATTCTTGTTAAAACTGTGGCGTGGCCCTGCAGACGCTCCCCGTTCCCATCCCTTATATGTCAATGTTTGTAAAAGACTGACAATCAGTGGGCTGAGTGGACATGGGAGTGTTAAGTTTAGTGTGTTTGTGAAGCTGGGGCTGAAGCCAAACTCTCATGGGGAGAGAGCCGCATAACAAACATTCAGACCGAGATACTGAATTATGTTACAACTGGGATGGCGTCTAACATTTCACCTCCGTCGTTAAAGTGGTACGACTTATCTTCACGTTAGCGCGGCAGACTGTGAGAGTGCATACCAGAACCGTAGATAGGACCCCGGCCAGAGGGGAATGGATGCGGAGAGTAGACGTGATTGAGTTTCAGTAACTCCATCCACATGCCGACACAGAGAAAACAGATGCGGCTGTCATAAGTGGTGGTTTTTTTCAAAATATTCAGATAAGATCTGTAAAATAAAGAGGCATCAGGGAAATGCTGAGGCAAAAGGACCTCACCAAAGATGGGCCCTCAATGCCCTTTTATCGCAATTATCTTCCACTCTTGTTGATTTTAAACAAAGTGGCAGACTCCCTTTCTTTCACTTGATTGCATTATGCACAGCTTCACTTGTCTTGGCTCAAACCACAATTAACTGTGATAACAAAGGGCTTGTACTCACACTTGGCAGATGTTTCTCAGCTAGGCTTTGGGACAGCGGGTCCGGTCAGAGGGAAGGCCTATCAGCAGGCTGTGGCGGCTGTCGGTCAAAGACGGGTCAGCCCTGGTGTCCTGTCATCAGCGTGTGAAGTGCCGCTGTCTGTCCGTGAGCTGACTTACAGTAGTTTAATAGCCCCCCATCCTGCTGAATAGTCGGACTGCCCCCCTCTCAACTCACATTGATCTCCTCTGGCCCCGGTCAGCCGAACTGTTTACAGATCTGGCTCAGCAGATTAAAACAATCTCACACATGCATGCACATAGATGAGCGAGATTAAGCAGTAATTGCAATTGTAGTCAAAACAAATACTTAAAGGGCCAGTGTGGAGCATTTAGTGCCACCTAGAGGTGAGGCTGCAGATTGCAACAAGCTGAAAACCTCTCTTATAGCCAGCGTCTGGTTTGTCTATTCCAAGCCGCTGTGGAAACATTGTGGTGTAACGTTGCCTCTGTAGATAAAAATTTACAGGTGATTATACACTAAGTAGAATTTCTAATTTCTGCCAATTGATCGCCCTAAATCCTGCATGCTGTACCTTTAATATGAAGCGTGCAAATTGCATATGAGTGGTTGCACAGACGGTCTGAGACGGGGCTATTAGCAACACAAAGGAGGAGGGCAGGCAAATGGGGGAGACAGATAGGCTGAAAGAGAGATGAGAGATGTTTGTTTGTGTGTCGATAAGTTTTAAGCCACTCAAAACCCTTGTCTTGTCATCACGGTTTAATCAGACTAGATGCAGAGTGACGACATCAAAGGGGTGAACCAGCCCTGGCCCTTAAAACACACTAAAAACACACACAGATTATCTGTGGTGTGAGCACAAACAGCCTCGTCTGTGGGTCGGATCCAAATGAAAGCTCAGATTAACAAGATGATAATGAACTGCAGCCAGTGGAAAAGTGAATGGTTTCACTCGAAAACTGTACCAACGATGCTACAGTACGCTGTTGCTGTATTATCACAGCACATTTTAAATCTAGGCCGATGAATTCGTTAATTCTCCTTCTGACCCTAAAATCTCACTGCAACTGCTCGTGATTGCGTAAGCAAAGCAAACTCCTGCCTTTAAAACCTCGAAGAATCTGAAAGGCCTGCGTCAGATGACATCTCTAAAATCACATGAGCGTAATTCAAGCATATCGCTGCGTCCTTCAATTTGCAAATCGTGTGAAGAAAAACTGCATTTTTGACCGGCTTGTCTTTAATTCGACGGTGTGACCTGAGCCTGTTTTCTGTCCTCTCTTGAGCGCTGTGCTCGTTCCCTTTGTTCCAGATCAAGACATTTTACAACAATCTAATAAACGCTGCTTGGAGTCAGACTACAACGCATAATTCTGCGTCATCCTCATGCCACTGTGATTCAGCTGGAAAGAGTGCAGCGCTGTATCTTAACCTCTGTGCCGCTCTATTATCCGCCCACTCATCTATCTATGGAGAACGAGATGAACTGGACTCACAAATCAATTTTATGGATTCTTCCGGAATTCCACTCAATCACACAAACGACCCACAAGACCTCTGTTTTCTATACTGTGCACTGTATGTATCATCCACGTGGTTGACCATTGAACTTTGGTTAGCAGTTGGGCTTGACTGGCTTATCACGACTCCCCATGTTGGAGCCACAGCTATGTGCAGAATGCTGAGGGAATTTAAAGCTGACTGACAAAAAGATATGAAGATTTCTCACGTGAGCAAGGATCAGCCAACAGTCACACTCAAGCACAGAGCCACCATGCGTGGGGTTGACAGTTGGTATGGAAAACCACATCGGATATTATAGTCTTATCAGTCTGTCTCCAGCTTCCTCTCTACCTCCAGTTACTCAACGGGTTCGCGCTTAGCGTCTCGCTTTATCTCCGCTTACAGTAATTGACAAACTTCACAGCCCAACGACGCAGCGGCCGCACAGCCGCTTGAGAAAACTCAAGAGTTTTGGCGCGGATCCCAAAGCTGCAGGAAGAGCTGGTTCCCATGAATGCTCAGAGTTCAGTTTAAACTCTGGCAGATGACTGGAGATGAAGAGTGAAGTGTTCCATATCGCTGAGCTAGAGAGATTTAAATTAACTATCCTGGTAAAAGCATGGCAGCATTTTTGGGTAATATGGATATTTTTCCAGCAGTCATTTGTTTCTTACATACATGTTATTCACAGTTATGTTCCCTCTGTTGCCAGTGTAAGTCTTTCCATGTGTTTTCTAATGCCCTTGATTTGATGTATGTTTTTCATGTTTTGGATAGATCAGGGCATCCATGCAGTGGATGAGACGGTCTGCTGTAAGGAGGATTCAGTTTGATAATACTTGTTCACTATGGTTACCGTGTTAAAAGGCTCTAAATTGAATTGAAGAAGAACGTACTTTTTATTATCACTACATCACATATACATGCACCGCACATTACATGCACATGCTTTGTGAAATTAATTATCCGCATTTGACCCATCCTTCGGTTTGTCGATCCTCCGCGGTAGACCAGGAGCGGTGGGCTGCCAGCCGACAGCGGCGCCCGCGGACCCAGTTCCATCTTGTCACCAGAGCGTTTCTCAAAAAGGGAAGTACAGCGAGGGAAAATATCTTTTTTCACAGCTGATTTCTGTCTGACAGCTGAACCTGCATTGATTGAACCTTTTTTTCTGTGGTAATACTAAATCAGATGACTACATGGGATGTGATAGGGTTTATTTCTAGTGACCAATGATTCATCTCATTCTCATGAAAGTGATGAATCAGGAGCGCCTGAGAGGAATTTCTTAAAATTTGGCACAAGCATCCACTTTGACTCAAGGATGAACCAATTACAACAATTTGGTGACCAGAGGTCAAAGGTCAAGGTCACTTTGACCTCATCTCTGTCCCATTCACCAGAATATGATATCTCAGGAACGGCTTGAGGCAATTTCATTATATCTTGCATAAGCGCCCACCTGGACTCCAGGATGAACCGATTAGATTACGGTTCAGTGTCTCATTGGATAAAATGATGAAGTGATGACTTTTTGTATCCAAAAGGTCAAAGGTCAGCTTCACCGTGCCATCATAATGTTCTGCAAAAACTCTTTTTTGGACATTACTCAACTCCATAACTCAGGAACAGAAGAGCAGATTGTGACCATGTTTCACATTCGGTCAGATACTGAACTGGTGACGCTAATCTTGGGTGTTCACCTTGAAACTGTGCTGATTGTTTGGATCTTCTGTGCTGACGAGTTCAAAATGTGTGTGAAGTATCCATGTTTACAGAAGCATTGTGGTCACCACAAGCTGATTGGTTCTGCTGATATTGATCTTCAGGTGATTGTTGTGTGATGAAGCTCTCCATCAGTCCTCTGTCCTCCTCTGGAGAAACAGTCTCTAAGTGAAGACAGCATGTTTCTCACTGGAGATCATTCACTGGAATCACACATGTCAATATAATGATAACTTGTATTTCGCCAAAAAATACACTTTAATGCCTTTAAGTAAATTGTAATAAAGGCTTCACCACATGTATGACTGACTGACTGCAACTGGGCCATTTAATGGAGGAATACACCCCTGAGGCGGTCATTCTAGTTTTGATTCTACGTCAGGGCTTTGTCTGTTTTGGAGATCTGCCCCCTTGTTGCCACAAATCCTAATAAATCAACACTAATGTAATCAAGTAACCCGTAAGAAACACTAAAAGTAAAGGTCAAGTGGCCATAATGGAGTAATCAGCGGTAAAATGTTGTTAAACTGGCATTCTCAAGCAAGAGTAAAACAAATATTTGTGAAGTCCACCACTTTTCTTTTTCCAAGATGCACGCTCAGTCCAAGCCTGTAATTCCAGCGCAGAGTATAAACCCCTCAGTGACTGACACCAGCCTCACATGATCAGCAATCAGCTCTTTAGTATGGTATGACGGTATGTAAAAAAAAACACAAAATAACATGGGGCGCAGGGCATCTATAACAAGAGGGGGTGTTAAAAATAAACTGCCAATATGTTTGGACTGCTGAGAGAATTCCAGAGTACATTCCCCACATGCGGGGGTGGTAGAGGAGGTCACATAGGAGGGCCTATTTGTGTCCCGTCCAGAAACAGAACCATAACCTCAAGCGAAGCATGAGAGGCAGAGAAGCAGGGGCTCACTCCACTTAGCTGACCCGACTCCTCATGGGTGCCTCCGTTACAGATTTCTGAGGCATAAACGAGGGAGAAGCAAAGCAAAGGGGAAAGACGGTCGAAAGCCCTCGACTCTTTGCTATCTGTCAGTGTGTTTAATTACAAGGCGATGAGAGCAGGGAGTCTTTTGATGTTAGCTCGACAACAGGAGGCCTTTCTTTGCAATGCTAAGGCTCAGGAATGTGCGAGTGAGGGCCCACACATACACACACATTAAACACACACTGCATGCGGGAAACCATGGCGCAGAGACCTCCTGCAGCTGACTCGCTCCTGAGGGTTTTAGTCAAACACAATGCTGTTTGCACAGCAGACAGAGCTCTGCGGCTCACTGTGACTGTGACCTACAGTATGGTTGTAAAACATTACACCCAAATCAAAGTGCAAGTTCCACACACATGCACAGAGTGGTTTATCTCTATGGACACTCCCTCCTTCCTGGTAGGAATCTGTATTGTAAAACTACTTTATTTACACTGGAGATGTTGACATGCTGTTGCTTTAATGCTGCAGCCACTGAGAGGATTGAGGTGGAACCGGATTTTGTAATAGATCTGAGGCGAAGCTGAGATTCCAGGATGCCTCTTTAATCACTGATTATTGTGCCACTCCAGATAACGCCTATCTCCAAAGTCCATTCATATTGTCTGCTCACATTCTCTTAAATTGAGACCTCTTGAGTCCTTTGACATGAAGATGGTCATCAATTTTAAGGTTTGGAGTTGCAGTTACTACTGTACAGACAGCATTAAACTCAAACAGCCGTGGTGATTGCAGCAAAGTTTACATTCCTCCATAAAGTCAAAGGTTATGCCGGCAGTGCAGAAGTGTAAGGGTTGGGTTAAGGAGCTCGACAGTGTTTATGTGTGTTCAGCGTTGGTTCAGGCTCTGAATGGCGTCAACTGAGCAAACAAACTGAAATGAAACTGATGGTCTTCACATCTTTAAATGTGTGGGATCAAGGTGGGGTTAACCCTTTAGATGCCGTCTCGGTACTGGAGCATGAAGGAATCAAGGAACAGAGGGTGACAGGACCTAAGTCCTAAAATGGGTGTGGGGTTTTATACATAACTTATAACTGTTTGCCCAGCTCCTCCTGTGGGTGAGGCACAGAAGTCCTTTACAATCCATATTTTCTAATTAAAGGTGTTTACCTGGACGTTGGAGTCAAACCTTCTCTTACATGTCACCGCTGCCCTAAAGCGGCATTCAGGTCAGTTAGAGCTAACAGGAGTGAACCTTCACTGACGTATTTGTCTTCATTTCGAGACTGTGTTGCACAAGCTAATCCAGGCTATTTGTTTGGTGATTACAGTCACATGAGCTACAGGGATTGCTGCTTGTGCTCAGCCGAGCTGTGGCCTGTCGCTGATGAATCCCGGTTTAGATGGACAGTCACACTGCACCATGTTACAGCTGTACATGGTCTTTAAAGCAAGGTTTACATTATAAATCAAGGGTTTCAAGCTCAGAAATAGAGTGAAAATAGGCGTTATGTGTCAAATCTGTGAATTCTGCCGCAGAACATTTGAAGCAATTGTTTATCAGCCTCCCTTTGACTGTTGAGGTACATTTTCTTGTCCCATATGAAGTATTTGACAATGGTTGTGAGGGTTGTAATGCAGCACAACTTTTGTTTCCAGCATTTTTTAAGGATAATAACTAGTATTTACCACGTATCTGGTGGCAAAATTAAAGCATTAGGAAACACTGAGTCAACATTGGAGAGCACTCACAACAGACATCCTGGACCAGCATTGTCACATGGTTAACGTTGTGAAACAGTCGCAGTTTGCTGCGTTTGGTTTAGCCAATGAAACTACTTGGTTAGGTTTCGGAAAAGATCACGGCTTAAAATAAGTATGTGACTGGTATGTACATGCCTCTTTGGTTTCACATGGGACACAATCAGTGGTATCCGGGGTGAAAGTCCAGGCCCATCCATCCATCCACCCCACCTTCCTTCACATGGGGCCTTTCTTGCTCTTTACACTACATCACCTGACGTCCTCCCTTGCTCCCATCATGACTACTGCAGCCACTAGAGGTCAACATGTAACAATAAATAGGCGTAAATTTTGCGCGAATCACCACAGCAGCTTCAACAACACAACTTTCTTATTTATTTTCATTTTGTGTATTACGGGTACAATACTCAAAATTAAGATAATCCATCATTTAAGATAAGATTTTGACATCAGTGGCTGTAAAGTTAAGTCGTTTTGCTTACATTCAAGTCACCCACACCACCCTCTAAATCACTCCAAAACCATCAAAACAGTCATAGTTGATTCTATTGGCTTGATTTAGGTGTAGCCCACCAGGCGGGGCATGCTGGGAAAGCTCTTGCGCATGCTCATGCACTTTTCCTGCTCCAGGAAGAGGGAGTTGGCCTTGACGGACAGGTCGTGCTCCAGGGTCACCTTGGTCTTGACCAGGGTCTGCAGGGTGTTCTCCGCCTCCATCAGCCTCTCCTGAAGCTTGTGGATGGTGTCCTCAATCTCCCTCACCTCACTCACAAGTCTTAACAGGGAAAAGTGAAGAGAAGCAGCTTACAGTATAATATTGTGGACGGAAATACGCAAATGGCAACACTAATACTGTGCCCACAGTTTATCCAAACTCAAAATAATGAACAAATATACACATTTTCAATCTATGGTTTAAATTTGTTTAAATAATACTTGCCATTGCTGATATATATAGTGGTACTGTTGTAGAGTTTTTTCTTATTAGACACTTATGAATATGTAAATTGGCCACTGGTGAAGCAGAGCTCAGTACCTGTGGTGTGGGTTGTCCCTGCAGAGCTCGACGTTGGGCCTGCGAGTCCTCTCCTCCAGCCTGGTTTGGGCCACTTTCAGCGGGCACTCTTTGTCTCTGAGGGCCTTCTTCAGAGACTCGATCAGCATCTCTGTCTGGAAGATCTCTTGCAGAGTCTGGATGAGGATATAAGATGGATTGATTGTTAAATCACGGTAGCGACATCTGAGCGTTTCATCTGTGAAAGAAATAGGTCAGAAAAGTAGTGGGTGGCAATAAGGACAAAAGAGGATGAAGTGACAATGGAGGATCAAGTAAAAACTGTACATTGCAAGCTGAACACAGTGGCCTGCTCTGTCCAAACCCATTTACTGTAATTCAATTCCACTGAATCACTAACTTACAACTGACAGCGACTGAGCTTTATTAAAGACTGTGTGCCTCACATCACAGCTGCTGTCAGAGTCCAACAACCAATGTGGATTCAGAGTGTAACCCCCAGCAATTAACCTGAGAACAATGGGATCCAGTGTAGGACATGAACAAAACCTCTATTTCCAATCCTCTCTTTTGACTGGAGTGCCTCACAGTAAACATGCACAACATGCAGTCTAACAGCCCTCCAGGCCATGTAGAAGACAATAAAGATTTATCTTATCTTATATTCTGCATTCTTTGCATATTTTTAGCAGATAGTGCTGAATATATTACATTTACTGTTTGCATTTCATGCAGAAATGAGAAAGAATGTTACAAACACATGATCTCTTCCTAATAGGCTAATTTAATTACCACTGTTAGAAAAAAGCAAATACATTTTGCCTTTTTCCTTCACATGGAATCATGTGATTTCCTCTTTTGATCCATGTTTTTACAACCCAGGCAATTTTACTTAAATAATAAGAAATGAATAAAGCCAAACACAGACTATGATTCGTTATGCGGCCGAGAACGAATTATAAATCTTAAACGTTCTGTCTTTTATGAAATGAGACCCTATTGAAGGTCATGACCTTGGCCAGATGTGTCTGCAAGGTGTTCTTGGCATCAGAAGTTTCTGATATGCGGTTTGTGAAGGCTACGTTGACGCTGTTGAACTGGGTCCACATTTCGTTGGAGGTGGTGTTCAGCAGGATTTCGATCTCGTCCCTGAGCTTGTGGGAGGCTGAGCGTTGGCTCTGGGACAGCAGGATGTTGTCATCTGTGAACTTGGACCACGAGTCTGGAACAGAGAGTCTGACAGACGCAAGAGAACAACATTGATCATGCTTATGGAGAAGACTATGCTTTCTTGCCATGATAGCAGTACAGCTGTAGAAAAGGTTTGTCAGTCTGTGGGTTGATTCACCATTTTGGTCCAGACTGAAATATCCCAGCTATTATTATACTAATGACCTCTAATGTGTAATGACCTCTCTGACATTTCCTTTAGTGTCATCCTGAAGTTCACATTTGTGGCTTTGAGTGAAATGTCTCAACAACAACTAAATGAATTGCCTTGAAATTTGGTGAAGACACAGATGTCCCTCACAAGATGATCTGTAATAACTTTGGTGTTCTGTTGTTTTTTTTATCTATTTTTTTTTATCCCAGTCCAGTATGCTAAGCTGGTTTAAACAAACATGAGAAATTGTTAGCGGCTGGTTTGAAGTGATGAAACAGAACAGTTAATATTTGATGACGTGAAACTCACGAGGGGTCCAGTCTGTCAATCCCTCTGTAGTAGCTGATACCATCTGACGTGTTCCTCAGGTGGTGACACCTGTCATCTATCCTCTGAGCCTTCACTTTGTCAGTCATGTCTCTTTCCAGTTCATGCTGGGCAGCTCGGTTTGACCTGAGGATCCGGCAAAGCAATACAGGGACAAAACAGTGTGTAAGCCACATGTCAGCCTTTACAGTGTTGGAAATAACCATAACCAATATTTTACTGATTGATTTTCCAGACTCACGCCAGCTGAGCAGTGGCTCTGTCCAGATGTTGCCTCATCCTTTCCTGACATGACTTAATGACTTCCACTTCCTTGTTGGAGGGCAGGTAAATAAAATATATATATACATATATATAAAAAGTGCTTATTTGTTTTCCTATGTTGGCATCAGAAGTCGCATGTAGGTACATATAGTCACAAAGCCACTTCAACATTACCTTTATGAGGTCTTTCTCGACACCGTCATGCACCAGATCGATGGACATCCGCTTCTCTCTGTGGTACAAACACTCTTGAGACACCTATTGACAAAGTGATCACGACTAAAACAAGTTTAGATGGTTGCATAAAGGGAATGATTAGAAATGACTGAATGTCTAGCATTTTCTTTGTTGTGACAGGTGAGGAACAGTCTGATGCATAAGTGTGGATGTACAGTATTTGTCCCTGCATGAAAACACACTGATCAGCCACAACATTAAAACCTGTCACCTCGTTACAGTCATCTCATAGCAATAGCTTCCCTTAGCAGGACAATGCACCCTGCCATGCAGCAAAAACTGCTCAGGAACTGCTCGAGAAACACAACAAAGAGCCCTAACCCTAACCCTAACCCTAACCCTAACCCTAACCCTCTGCAGATCCCAATCCCATCGAGCATCTGTGGGATACGCCAGATCAAGTCTGACCACAGAGGACCCACCCCACAACCCACAGGACCCAAAGGATCCGCCGCCAACATCCTGGTACCAGACACCCCAGGACGCCCTCAAAGGTGGCACAATGTAAGGTAGGTGGTTTTGATGTTGAGGCTGATTGGTGTATAGTTCAATGCATCAGCTGCATTCTCCAGTTTCAGTTACCTGAAGAAGTCTCTAAGAAAACCTGTTGCCACATGATCTTAGCGTAACAAGCTGTCTGTGTCACCGGATCTCCAGCTCGATCAAGGTGACTCACTCTGGGTGACACAAACGACCAGAGCACTGAGGTGACCTAATTAATCGACAGATACTGTTGCTACGACCAAACCGGGAACCCTAGTCAAAACTGTTTCACCGCAGATACAGTGACGCACGCAGAGACATGATATGCATGAAGGATAACGTGAGTGCGCTGAGGCCTGAGCTGGATGTTAAGATTTCAAGGCAAATGCAGTTTGTCCTTGAAGAAATAAATATTCCCTGCAAAATGTTCCAATAACACAAAATTCAAAATTCAGATATTCCCCTACCAGAGGGGAAAAATTCAAGGTAACGCACACACTCATTTAAGCATATTCAATCCACCCTCACCTGAAGGGGCCCCTCAGTCTCTGCCAAGGCTCTCTCCAGCCTCCTCTTGACCTCGGTGAGGGCAGCTATCTCCGTCACCATGTTGTCAATCTCGTGGCTCAGCTCAGACCTCCAGAAGATAATGTCATTGACCCGCTCACCAATGTTCTTGCTGGTATTTTCCTGGGTTCGTCTGGTCAGCTGCTCTTTATCCTGCATCAGCCTTATAGTGTCTCTTCTCAGTCTCTCTGCGCTTTTGCGGGCCGACTCTGACTCCATGTAGTTGTTTTGGTTGGACTTGTACCAGTCGTCGGGAGTGTAGCGGGTGGTCAGCGCAGTCCTGTTGGAGGGGTAGAACATGGTCTTGGCTCGAACCAGATCTAAATTCTCTCTCTGCAAGGAGGAGGTTGGGACGGCGCTGCTGCTCTTGTAATAGCTGTTGGTCCTCCACAGGTTGGCACTGGGATTCATGGTCAAGGCAGGCTGGGGGTTGCGATAGCTGGATGCCATGGTGGAGATGGCAGGGAGGAAGTGGCTGGTTTTTGGCCGAGCGTACGTGGCTGTCAGAGTGGATCCAATCAGCTCCATGTTTGCCTCCCTTCAGGCTGCCCCTGCTGTTCTGAGTCCAGTGCATGAAGTAAATATTTACGTGTCAGCTTCAATCGTACAGCTTATTGATTTTCTCTACATAAATGCAGATATATTAGAAGCCGAGACATTTAGATAAATGGATCAGGTATTAAATATTGTACAAAAACAGCATAGTCATTGGTTCTTTGAGTATACTTGAAGAAATTAGAAACATGTATGTGGCTCATTAGAATCAATAGTTAAAAGAAACAAAACAAAATGACCAAAAAAAGCATCAAAGCAGAAAAAGAAATGTCTTACCGAGCTGACCAGGTCTCGATGCAGACAGGCTACTTCTCAGCTGTGCTTACCTGGAAATGAGCTCAAGAACGCACTAAAGGTAAACTGACATGCATAATAGATAGACAAGTTTGCAAGTCATTCATTCAGCCAGCCAATAGCGCTGCACAGTGCTGGGCTGCAGGAGCTGCCGTCCAAGATTTCTGTTGACACAGAAGCAGTTGCCACAGGTTACTGAAACACCCCGCCTGGGATTCTCAGATTAATGTTGAGCAGGTGCTTTTACTTTGTTCAAGTAAGTGGAAGAAAATGTCACTACAGTGCAGATAAGGATTTTATGTTTGTAATGTTTCTTTTCTTCTTCGTTTTGCTTTTATTTTCAGTGTTGTTGTGGATATGTTTAATGGCTCCCTGCAAAATCGTCCTACTTTTCCTGCACTCCTCTTTTTCACGTCTATTTAAGGACATATTGCAAATCCTTGCACAATAATCCCCCATAGATGCTGTGAATTTGTTTATATGAACACAGATGCTGCTCTGCAAACCGCTCTTGACTTAACTTAACTTAGCAGAGGACATTACAGCATTACAAACTAGCGTTTCTGTAGTCAAGCTCACATTTTAGACATCAAATCATCGAATTTCTTGTCAGAAGTTGAGCAATCTGAGCATTGGAAGCAGAGGAGTTCAGTTGGTGTCCAGGCAGCATCAGATAGCTCACAGATAGCTCGCTGTCTGTATGGATTACAGTCGCCTGTTTAATGATTCATGCCACAGGAAGAGTCCACACAAACCCCTGTAGCTCAGAATAATAATCTGTGTTGTGTTACCTACCACTGGAAATGAGGATCATTTACACTAATCTGTTATGAAGAGGCAGGGCTGGACAGATGATAGCCTGGTTTCCACTACAGAGACAAGCAAAGCTGTGGCCAGCTGCTCTGTGAAATACACACATTTTATTACATTTAACCTACATGTTTAAACTAGCTGGTGCTTGCATTCATTATATAGTGTTGCCATCATGTCTTGGCAATATTTTGGAGCCTCACTCAGAACCAGTTAGCGTTGCATGATGTAGATCATTTCTTACACATGAGAAGTTGTGTTAAACACGGACCCAGGCCCAGTTTGCATTTTTTGCCCACATATGGGGTATTTGAGACGTGTTGACAGAGAGTCGAAATGTTTGCATCATTGATGGAAAATCACAGTTTTTAAAGCATGTAGAATTCATAACGTAGGCCTGCTGTGCTTAGAAACAACATTTAATGTCTTCGTGACACAAATTCCTACCTGATGCTCTTTTCTGTTCTAAAAATTAAATCATAGTATGCGGAAATAAAACTAAAACGCAAACGCAAAATGAGAAATTCAATCATTTTTGCAGTGCAAGTTCTATTTCCCAGCAAAAGCTTACTAATATCAACACATCTGCAGTAAACAAAGCGTTGATTGATATGATCTGCCTCCAGCCTCCAGCTCTAAGCATACATTATCTCTTCTATCCACTTCTATCTGCCCCCCGATGTAATCTCAGGCTCACTCATGATGGCTATGTGACTACCCTGCAGGTTTGTGTTGCTTGCCCTGAAGCCTCCTCTGTGTCCACTATTTTAAAGGACAGGGCCTGGTGGCGACTTCAAAGGAGCCGCTCTGCGCACTATTTTGCGGCTCGTGGTCCGGCTACTATTGTCATAAACATGGAGGTTTGGATTTAGAATGGAATGACATGTCGTTGCTCCACCCCCGCGGCCTCAGCATCACTTAACATGGCTAGGTTGAAGAAGGCCACCCCACATGCCTGGGCCGCCCTGATCTCAGCCGCTATAAATACGCCCCCCGAAAAGCATGAAAGCCAGCCTTCGTATGAAATTCATCTCCTGGATAGAGCTGGGGAAGTGCCTCCTAGTAAATCTCAACTGGCTTCAGAACGTGAGGGAAATGTTAGAGGAGCCTATATATACACCCTTGCCTTGTGGCCCATGAGAGTATGTTGTGAATTACTGCATAGTGGAAATGTCTGAGGGAGCAAGCATGCTGTCCACTCCACTTAGAGCACAGTGACACGGAGCTGAAGGCTGCAATGCTCACAGGAATGAAAACGCAATAAAGAAGAACTTTTTAATTAAATGTTGGCCTGAAATACACAGTATCTAAGAAACTGTTCCCTCTCCATATGTGGTATTCTGTCCTCTTAGCAGTTAAGATGTATAGTTTGGGGATGAAAAGGGGCCCAAGCGGGGAAAGAGAGGGAGCATAATTTCTATAATTCATGTCATGTGGTTTGGCAGAGGTGTCTGGTTCTTGCATTTTTCTCATTTTGGCTTGGATGCAATGCGGTGAATGCACACATTTGGACAGAGGAGACAAAATAAGCGACCTCCTGTGAGTGCTCTCAGGTGACAGCACACAGGGGCTTCTTTATCTTAATGTCCACATAAATAGAGGAATTCACATCTGACGTGCTTAAAGTACGTCAGGTCTACAAAACCACACATCAGCTCTTATCCGATGGCAGCACCCACTCTGAATATGGAGATTTCCAATTACTGCACACGTAAAGTAAGCAAGTAGTTCAGCACGTCAACAGTTCTGTCATGTCACACGCTTCCTCAGGCCGTGACACTGCCTTCGCTTTTCACCATTGACCTTCAGCTTATCAGGTAAGAATAGACAAGGGGAGGAGGTCAGAAGTGTTTTCTAAATGTTCACACCCTGTGAAAACAAGTCTTTTTCTGTTCCCCCTCCGGCCCCTGCTGTTTTCACTTCTTCAACCCCCCCCACCCGTCCACCACCCAGCCCGTTCTAAGTCAACCTGGCAAGCTTCCTGCTTGATCCAGTGCTCCGACCCCACCACAGCTTCCTCTTTTTAAAGGCTTCCTATCAGCAGTCCCACCGAGCTTTGTTTGCTCTTCTAACTGCACAGTTCAGTGGGTAAACCACACCTGCAGCTTTCTTTCCCTCTCTGTCCGAGTAGGCCCGCCATTGTAATGGCATCGGTTTCCTCTCATGAATTGTGGATGGAGCAGTCTGCGAGGAGGGTGACCACACCTGGAGAGGAACACAGGGGAGGAAATCAACCATTAAATCTGATGACAGTATTAAAGATCCCCCGCGGAGGTAATGGCACATCCAGATGGGAAAATCACAGGAGCCTGCTGGGCTCATCCCAGGTCATTTGACACAGCCTTAGAGCCGTGATGCACCTCATTATGCGTCTGTTCTTTAGCTTTTTGGAGTTTGTCTTCCAGTTTCACTTCTTCTTTCCAGTGGGTCCAAGTATGCATAATGTCGACTGAACTTGATCACATGAGCTGATAAAATCTGACTTTTCTAAGCAATTACTTGCATGGGGTGGGGCAAAAATGCAGCAGAAAAGCAACTGTAGAGACAAAAGTGGGACCTCTCTGCGGGTATGCACTGTCACTTAATTATCTACACAAACAAATGGAGTCTTTGAGCCAGTTAAGATCAATTTGCTGTGGCAGTATTAATGATCAGAGCTGCTTAAATGAAAAAGCAGACATTGGCGTGGGTTGCTTTCCAGTAGATTTGCTGATTCTGTGAGTGTGTGATGGTCATTTTTGGGTAGTGTTCAGCCATAATGCATTTTTTTTTCTTCATTTTTCAGCAATATTCTATATTTTTGGTATTGTCGACAAATCCCATTAAAAGACCAAAACCAACAATGAATAAGTCTGACTGATCTCAATGCTGTCAGTCCATTGGTCCTGACTGAAAGCAGAATTCTTTAAAAATGACTCTGACTTTAACAAGACTACATGCTGAATTTTCCTGCAGATTTGGTGTCCTAGCGAGTATTTAGCAGTACGACAGTGTGTGTGGCATCGCCTCAAAAGAAAACACAGTCCCCATGTTCACATTAATGAAGGAACCTGTCACCCAGTGCCATGGTGTGGCTCACTGATGCTTTTTAATAGTCTGGAGAACAATAGAGCTCTGTGGCTGAAGGGAATAAGGCTTGTTGTTCTCTCTTTAAATCAGTGCACAGTTGTTGGTAATGTCTATCAAGAATATTCATGTTGCATAGCAATAAGAAGCCATTAACATGCTTGCATGCCTTGTGCATGTTTGTGTGGGGTTGCATGGTAACTACTGTGTTTGCAGTTTGATACGGGCGAGTTTAGTGGCGAAGCCTCTGAGGCAGAGAGTACGGGCTCTATTATATTACCTACACAAAGGAGGCAAATGGATACTGTATTAGATCGAAGTGGAGACAGGAAGAGACAGGCAGCAGATGATGCTTGTGCGTTGCTTTTTCATGTTATCTGCTCTCGTGTGATTATCTGCCAACCTGCACTGGAGCTGACGTTTCCATGCACACAGACGCACTGATGTAGCTTTCCTTAATGTGTTCTCCACGTTACAGTACTCGCAATCAGCGTCCCCTCAGCCTTTGCTTGAAGTCTCTCATGCTACCATGAAGCAGAAAGCATGGTGGGCTGCTAGTGGTTAAGGGATGTTACAGATTGAATTCCATTTCATGCCACATGTAACAGATAATTATCCTTTTTCTTCCTATGATATCGCACTACTCTGTCATTTTTATCCAATCAGCTTATCCGGCATAGGAAACATCCCAAGCTGCTTTTGATTGTGACTTTTTGAAAGATTAAGATCTCTCTTCCTCTGTATTTGTTCCTGGGTCTTCTCTGTGAATGGCAGCTCCGTTATCTACAACAGGAATTACAGCAGTATAGATAATGAACTGAAATGGAGCAGACAGAGGTTTGCGGGTGGCAGTCATGTGGTGGTGCAGGGGTGGGCAACGCGTGTCTGACAGAAGAGGCGAGGGGTGGATGGACTCTGGCCACCCCCCACTCTGTGATCAAGGCTCCCAGTCGCAAACTTCCAGAGTGGGACGAGGGGCCATGAATGCAGGGCTTTGTCCAGGCCGTGGTCATCACATTCCACTGGAGCCACTGTGTGGCGCGCAGCTGAGCGGAGGAGAGGCCAGGCCAGGCCAGGACAGGAGAGGCCTGGACAGAAAACACCCAGCAGAATCTCTCCCTGTCACACTGCCATGCAACATGACCATCATATATTCTGTGCTATTTATATGGAGGCAGTAATCGTTGTTTCGAGGTGATCGTGGATTGCAAGCATGGTAAAGTCTTCTTAATGCCCTCTCTGTGCCAACCACTTTAAGCCATTCACAAGGCCAGTGCTGGAGATCCCCCGGTTTGAAACCCCTACTGTTTTTGTTTTCTGCAGGACAGCTCCCCTGCTGGTCAGTGCAGGTAGTGCGCTAACAACTTTCTTCAAGGGGAGTTATGAGGTTGTTTGTGTTTTAATCTCTGGCTGGGTCTCCGCCAGTTTTGGAAGGTAAGAGTCATCAGGATCAGCAGAGTCCTTGCTGCTGACACAGTAAACCCCCCCTGGCTGCAGCATATCTGTCCTGGACCAAACAGCCCAATGACTGCTTTCCATTAACAACTCCACCGGTGTGCTAGTCCTCTTCATATTGGATTTGTCTGTTGATTTGTCTCCTAACAACCCCTCATGTTGATGCTCTGTTACAAGTTGTTTTACACCTGTACGAGGTTTTTAAAGCAGCCCAAGTATCTATAAATTGAGTTAACAATGTGCTTCGAGGTTGCAGCTGCTTGTCATCCTAGCTATTTTTGTCCGTGCATTTATAAAGGGGAGAGAAGTCTAATGTTTCCGTGCTGACTCAGGAGTTGAATTATTCACCCTGGGCGTGTGTATTGCTCTCACACACACAGACCTCCACCCCAAATTAGGGAAAAGGCAGCTTGTGCTTGTCATCTAGGCAAGACAGGAAGTGAACATGAATGATAGAAACCTCAGATGGTTGCACAATGACTCAGGATCGTGCAAGTAATGGTCAGAGGAATATCAGGAGCCTTAATCATCAGGGGAAGGACCCTGCATTCCTCGAGGTGGTGCCACTTAGGAGTGAGGGTGTGAAATGAGGCATGTTCAACATGTGGCCAGCTGAGGTGCAAAATGCATTGAGCATCGGAGTCAAAAAGACAAATAAAGAAAGGAAGGAAACGAGGAAGTGAGTGTTTGAGCCTTAATGCTTCGCTTTGTTTTTTTCCTCTGCTGTTCCTCATGCACCGCCCCCGTTGCCCCATCATTCCCTTTAATCACTTGTTAAATGTTCCATTTGCAGCTCTCTCAGTACCCTTTTTATAGCCGGTCGTAGTTGATGTCCTCTCGCACAAAGAGGTGTCTGTCAGTGTTGATGGGAGACTGTGCACAGCTGGACCTTGGCAGCATGGGAACAAGGGTTGGAACTGGGACTGGAGCTGCTGGGTCCAGATGGACTCGGTGACTGTGGTCGTTTCTGCCACACGATTAACAGCCTTCCAAACACACTGTTGTGTCCAAGCGGAGAGGCTTGCCACTGTTAAAACTGGAGGCAGAACAGCCCTCCTGTTCTTCTTTGGCAGGAACGTCCCACTAAAGCTTTCGCTGATGTCTTTATTTGAAAGCCTGGAGTTTGGACGTGTGAAACAGTCTTTTTTTTATTAGTAGTACACGTTGTTTCAACAATGACTCTTCACTACTAGTGTGGGAGCTGAAGCAGGTGCCACAAGAGAGCTTATGGTAAATTTTGGTTTGAAATTAGGCGCATTTTAGTCCTTTTTTCACTTTTGTTTCAGCTTTTGTTGACACTCATCCAAGTTTCTTTTAAATATATACCCAAAAGCTTATTGAACACCCACAGTCAACTCTAAATTCTGATTAAAAAAGATGCTCCAGACTTAGTTTGACTTGAGAACATATGCTGGATAGTGCCACAGTAGGCGTGCACATACATTCATCATACAGTATACACAGCTGCGGTTACAGCATTCCCTAGTCGTGCATTCTCTTTGCGTACTGCCAAAGGTCAGAGTGCATCAAGTGAGATATCAGATGAATTCGAAGGCATGTTCTCGTGTCAGGCCTTCGGAGAGACACACCCTGCCGCAATGTAACCCTGCCGCCATTAAGAAGCTCCTAATCAGCCTCAGAGAATGTATGGTCGGCTTTTTCTATTTTGCCGTTTTTCTATGCCAGCATTCTTCACAGCATGTGTGAGAAAGAAAAGTGAAATTTGCCCCCCAAGTGACCCTGTAACAAGTGTAAGAATGGCTGGTCTGTGGTTTCTCTGTTTGAGTGCATTATGCTGTGGTGCTGTTGTCTATTGTAGCTCTTTTCCTCTGTAAATATACAGTGTGCACTTGACCACCAAATGCATTTTTGCATAAAATATCACTGTCTTCTCTTTCGTTTGCACACACTCCCTGTCTGAATTCTTCTCTAATCGCTCACTCCGGCCAAACAAAAGGCCATGGAAGATTCAGATTTACCACTACAAGGCGGAGAAAGGCATTTGAAACCATGGCTTTTTTGTTCAGAAGGCATTTTCCAACCCCTGCGCCCTCCTTCTCCCTCTGAAATGCCAAAGGCATCTGGTTGACAGCTCCTCACAAGCTTTCAAATTGTTCTCCTTTTCCCAAATTTGGACTGAAGTAGAATGGGGCTATTGTCAACATGTTTAGCGGACTTGAGAGAAATTCATTTATCTTTCCTGTCAAGTTAACTGGCTCGTAAATGGACGCAGGGGGAGCTCTCAGTTTTGTTCAACGAAATGTTGCCTCTCTCATTTTTCTGGGCCCCCAGGCTGTAGGATGTGTTTGTCAGAATGAAACTGTGGGTCATTGATATGACAATTCACAATTAAGAACGCCAACATAACATAAAAGGAGTAGACATGTGACGATTATGGCCACATGGTTTCCAATTTGGGCGCTGCACGGAGAGTGAGTCAAATTCCCAACCCAAACTGTCACACTGGCCCTCGTTCCAGCCCATTTTACCAGTGGTCATCGCGTTGTTTTAGTATGTGTGCATGCACCGTGCTGCCATGTCAGGTGTATGCCCCATGTGAGGGGCACCATGAGATGTAAGTAAGCCCATGCAAGGCTCTGGTGGATCTGCAGCAGCTATAAGCCCTCATCTTGTGTGCAGGGAGGACAGGCCGCAGCAGCTGGGAATGCATCACTGACCTCAATGGGTGGAGCCAAGGTCAGAAAAAGTGAGGTCAAAAGTAAGACCTGCAGCACTTTGTCCAGGGGTCAGTGTCGAGAGGTAAATAGGGCCTGAACCTAAAGCCAGACGTGAATACTGATGGTTTTAGAGCACTACAGGACATTAAAACCTGTTACTGAGCACATATTTGATAATTCATATCAAACTAGTTGACTAAAGATCTTAGTTTAATGATCTTTTAGCTTAAATTCTTTCTTTTTTAAAGGTTTTCATTTGGAGGCCCACCTGTAAGGGAGTGCCTAGAGTCACTCCAGAGCTGAACTGTCAGGAACTCACCATATCCAAGCATATTTAGTACTAGTAAACACTTGTCGTTGTTATTTCAGCTTCCTCTGACTCTAATCCTCTGCGCGAGTGCTGCCAACTCTCCCGCTCTCGGTCTGCATGTAACACAAGCCGCTGTGGTGAACTCTGGGTTGTTTAACACAGTTTCTTTCCATGCAGCATTTGGTGCGACCACCCAAGGCCTCTGACCACACCGCACGTTTCTCCCAGCCAGAGTGGGAAGTGGAGGAAGACCTTCAATGCGTTACCGCCTCATTTCTCACTCTCCTCTCGTTCACCCAGCACGGGCATCACGTGCCCACATAGTTGATCCCCGCTGCTGAGGACAGCAGGGCACAGCTGCACTCGGGACTGGATTTCACCCTCCTCACGTTGGAAAACCTCTTCACACTCAACCCTGGACAGCTGCAGATGACCAACCAGAGGCACGTCGGTGGCAATGTCCGCGTTAATTTGGTGGCTGTGCAGACTCAGTATGGTGAAGTGACGTGAGGGGACGGTCCTGAATTAGCAAGCAGCCACACCCCTGCCAGTTCCATGGATTCATCTGTCTGTTTAAATGGATGTACGACCTCGAAGAGAAACAAACATTTCCAGATGTGTTAGGCAGACATTCATACGTATTCAGCAACAAACAAACGTCACACAGCTCCTCCATCAAGTGCTGCATTATCAATGCTTCATGCTCAGTTTTATTTATATTAAACAGAAGTAAAACAACAGCTTGGACTGGACCAGGGTCATGATCACATGTAGTTTAACAAAGCATAGACAGATGTTGGTTGTCAGTAATGCATCAGAGCTTGACAATCACACACATATTGACCAAAGTGATTTTACAGAAAGCTTTTAAAGTAATTAAAAAGAAAAATAAATGTTTAAATCAGACCTGCAAGCAGGTATGCAAGAGCCCAAGCACCCAATACAACTCGAAACCAAAGTTTCATCCCCTCTGGGCTGTTAAGAGAAAAGGTCGTCACTGAACAGGGCTTAAAATATCGAATTAACAGGTAAATGTGAAAACAGAAATTATTGCACAGAAGTGTAATGGGTGTAGTCTCAAAAGCGGATGTTAAGATGGACCTTAAAAATTCCAGCAGAAAGTGAAAATCGGACACTTTCAAGGGGCTACAATTGAAAACGCTCAATCAGCCTTGGATTTTAATTGACAGCACAGAATGGAGAGCAGTGATTGGCCGGTAGATCTGAGAAGTCGAGTGGGTGGAGTAAGCACTGAGGAGCTTGCTCATAGACTGTTTACTTTGCTCATTGTATACAGCATCCAACCTGTGTGTGCTGCAAGTTTGTTTGTAGCTGACAGAGAGCTCTTTATTGGCTGGTAAGTTAAAGAATACATGCTGCTTCTGTTTGTGGCTGGCAGGTTGTCATTATTGTTCCCATACCACAGATACATAGGCACACACACTCAGTTGTGCTCACAATTACAGTGCCTCGCTCACCACAGACCGCTCGCAACCAGACAGTGTAGCTAAGAGCTCGGCAGTTTTAGTGTGAACCCGATCTATGCACAAAAACACAATCGCAGGGGCCGCACAGGAAATAAATCACATTGTCTTCTCTTGTCCTTAGAAGGTCTGCAGACGGGGAACTGTTGCATAAGTGTTTGTCTGTATGAGGGAGGTGCTGCTGCTGCTGCCGCTGCTGCCGCTGCTGCCGCTGCACTGTTTATTTGATGTCGTTTATTAGCCATGACTGGCTGCTATCCTGGCATCCTGTCCAGCATAGCAGCCCAGTGCCCCCTGTCTACTAAGGCAAACAAAGGGCCGCTATGTGTCACATGCAGTTAAACTGTCTCACCGATCCAAACCCCCACTACGCTTCCATCTGCCAGTGCTGAGCAGAGAAAATGATGAGCCCACCCGACACTCTCCCACCTTGCAAATTGATATCATACCACCATCCTACTGTGGCTTATTGTGTTAGCCTGCAGAATCTACTGACTGCAGATCAGTGTGAGTGACTGTGGCTGCACAATCACTGTGTGCGCATGGTCATCACAGTTCAATGAAGCAGCTATGATGTAGCGTAGATTTACTCCCCCCCCCGTCTGCAGATGAGAATCCTGTGGGAGTGACTGCTATGAGCATTAGCGGTGGGAAGAGGCTGTAAGAGCTTTTTGGAAAATGCTCCCTGTAGGCTGAGGGAGGAAAGTAGAGGGCATCCGCCTGGCTGGAGAGGGGTGACGAACTTGTAAATCTAGAAAGGGAAAATGAGAAGTGGGAGGAAGGGATGGAAATGCTGCGAGAGAATAAGACGGGGGAAAGAATAGGAGGCAGGTAGAGAGGTCAGACAAACAAGACCTGTGCAAAGTAGAAACAGGTAGATAATTATACAAAGACGATACAGGGAGCACATTGAGAGGACCCCAGATTTTTGATGAGGGGGCTCAAATCACTGTCAGTGCACTGTATCCTGTGTAAGTGCATGCTAGGCGCTCCCTGTTGCCCCCTGTGTTTCATATGAGGGAATTAGTCGAACACTGTTCCCTTTGTCTGCTGCCCCCTTGCAGCTTTTGGGCTATTTCAGACACTGCAGGTGATGCAGGCAGGCCATGTCTGGGGCTGAAGCTCACGCCTGAGAAGAATGACGAATGCTTCTGTCGTCCTGGTACCAGACATTATACAAGGAGTTAAAGGAGGACAAACAGAGAAAGAAATGGGAGAAAAGGGTTTGATGACTGGAAGAGGAGTGGAGCTGGTAAAACATGTAAAGACAAACAGGGGAGGTGAGTGAGCTTGAGCTACCTGGTCGGTCATTAGAGCAGTAATGAGCAGCAGACGGGCCAGCAGCCCTGACAGGGACAGCTAATTTCATACAAAGGCAAACATTGAAGACACATGATGGCAAGATGCTTTGATGCATGCATTTAAAAATGACTCTGTTCTCTAATTGGAATGAGCTGATTCATCTGTGCATGAAGACCACATGAACACAAGCTCCCGCCCTGCTCCCGACTGCGGCTCAGATAAAAGGCGACGGGTCTTGTTTTGCAGATTATTTGTCTCTCTCTGTGGAGTTATAGTGATATTATGAATAAAATGTTCATGGCGTTCGTGGCTTTTTGCTGTTGTTGTTCATGCCAAGTTCAAAAGTAGGGGTGGGGGGGGGCGAACGAAAAGGACAAAGAGAGAGTTTGCTTCGTAAAAATCTCATTTCCTGACTCTAAAGCTTGCAAATTCCTAAACTGTGCACCTAAAACAGAAGAGGGGCTGCGCTCACATACAGTACAGCATGTGGCTTTTTTCGCACAATTACATGTGAATATTTTGTTTCCTGGATTCCAGGTGAAGCTACAGTTCAGCCTGAGGCATTTAGCCAAAGCATAATTGGATCTCTTCCCTTTGGCAGTGGTGTACTGATACTTGCCTTCAGGTTGTTGGGGATGTGCATTTATGTCAGTGCTGCTGACTTGTGTAGGTTGTAGGATAACAATTAAATTTAATAGTTAAATTGCATCGTTGAGAGCATCCCACACTGAGGGTTTTGTGATGTCTGCAGACGATTTGTCGTTATGAGGTCGATGAATTATGAAGTCAGACATCTGGAAGCCCGATCTCATTAAAAATTAAACTTTGTGAAAATGGAGATGTGCCTTTTATACGAAACCTGTAGAGACTTAAACCTCCCTCACAGACAGACCGCTGCGCAGACAGCGACAGCGCCGTAATGCTCCATTTTACGTTCTCCCTGTTTTTTGAGCGGTTTCAAATTATTAAGCCTCGAGCTGTTGTTGTGCATTCGTTTCTTTTCGGTGCAACACTAAAAATAAATACAGTGGATGTTTTTATTTGAAGCCATGGAAAGGAGGGATCGCAGCCAAATCTGCCTGATGTGCGCGTGTGTGGAATGGGAGCGAGAGGGCAGCTATTTTCTGGACACGCTAAAGAGGAAGGTGCTGCCCTTGTGACCTGACATACACTAATGTCAGTCAGCATTGCAGACACACCCAGCCCCTTTTAAATGTCAAGTGACCGTTTCCGCTAAAAACATCACAACCGTTGCTCTGGCTTTGCAAGAGATCCCTGCGAACAATATGTGAGAGCTAACATATTATACAAAATGCTGTCGAAGCTGGCTCTTTCGCATCCAATGTTGATGGCTTCAGGAATGCTGCTGGCCTTTATTGGTGCCAGTTCTGGTAACACCCAAAGCATCTGAGGCATGCCAGGCTGGGTGGGCTTGCCATTTATAAATACACCCCTCTAAACATGTCCGAAATTCACTGTGTGGTTTTCACAGCCACGAGGCTCACCGTTCAAATAATATGAAGAGGTGGTCCACGTGTATTTGCATTCATACTGGGCTTGTATTTGAGTGTGTCAGGGCAACCAGTCAACAAGATATCAGGCAGGTCACTGCTGCAGTAAGAGCTGCCATAATTTACTCTCCCTGGTTGTGTATTTACAGCCAGTGAAAAGCTATCCTGCATATATGCAAATATGCTTCACATGCAGGCACATGACTCAGGGTGTGTTTATGCAGTCATAGGTCACATCTGCACCTTCACTGAAACAACTTCATTTGAAGGACGGGTTCAGATTTTTTCAGGTCTATCTTAATACAACAAAGAGTTACTGGTCACTGCATTCATTCCTCCGATCCACGCTGGCTGCAAAAACCTGCAAAAACGCTTCCTGACGTTCAGCTGAAGCTAATGTGATGCTTCAGCAGTCTGAGTTAGCCGAGTCGAGCAGGTAGCTTCAAACGTTACAGTATTTTCAGTGTGAAATTCCCTCTTTGTGAGCTCCTCCATGTTACCGTTGGCTAAACTTTGCCACTTGTGGACAGAACTATTGCTCCTGCATGGAGTAATTACAGCGAGGGTGTCAGAACTGTAAGTCTAACCAGGGGAACAGAAGACACTGGGAACAGAGGACCATGAGGACCATGGGAACAGAGGACCTTGGGACATAGTACACTTGGAACAGAGGAACCTGGGAACATAGGACATTGGGAGCATAGTACACTTGTAACACAGGACACTTGGAACAGAGGACACTTAGAACATAGGACACCAGGAATAGAGGACACAGGGAACATAGGACACTGGGACATAAGACCCAGGGAATAGAGTACCTTGGGAACATAGTACACTTGGAACACAGGACACTTGGAACAGAGGACACAGGGAAAAGAGGACATAGGAAACAGAGGACACAGGGAACAGAGGACACCGGGAACATAGGAATGACTCCAGTCTTTCCACAGATGCTCTGAGGCTTCTGCGCCATGATTATCCAATTAGCACGACTTTGCTCACTACTTTTTTAATTCATTTTTATATGAAAAATGTATGACAGCCAGGTGTGGGAAGGCAGCACTGGTTCTCTGTGTGTCAAAAAGGTGTTCTCCAAACAAAAAAAGCTACTCACCCATAAGAGAAACAAAGCTAACAAGTTGCACAGGAAGCTGCGATCCTTCTGAATCGAGGCAGAGAGAAAAGTTCTGATCATGAAGGCCATTTCACTCGACCACAGGGCAAGTCATTACTTGAGTAGTTCCAATTAATAAAACATAATAAACCCGAGGAGGCTGCTCCCAGGCTATTATGTTAACTTTTAATTGCTTATTTTCTTACTTCTCTTACATTCTCTTCAAAGTGCCTCTGAATGTCTGAAAAGGGTGTTAATTAGGCTGCATTCCAATGCACTGACAGGCAAGTTTTATTTTAGATTTAGAAATAGATTTAGAAATTGAAAGTACAGCGTAGGAAGTGCAATATGCCGTGTCTGAATCCATATGGTTAAGGGCTTACAGTAGTGATGCACAGACCGGCTCTGAATACACATGTACACATAAATCATCCACCTGCCGCCTACCCAAACAAATTATCTTCTCCAGTTTCAAGACTGCGCCTCTACTGGTCCCTGTGGGCTACATTGCATTTTAAATTAAGTCAAGGAGTGCGAGCTTCTCAGGTGATTTCTTTATTGCGCGCTGTATTGATATATGAGTGTTTCCTTTAGAGGTTTACTCTAACGATTAGAGAGGCTGCTTCCATACACGAGTGATGTCACTGCAGCAAATGTGGGACGTATAAAGAAGAAACTCTTCAGAGGAGACAGAATTTAACTTTCAGCTTCTGAAGTTAAGTTTTTTTTACAAGGCTCTGATGGACTTTTCTGTAGGATGGCTGCTTTACACCAAACAAATTATGAACCTGGACTACATGTGACCTTTTGGATGTTTAAAAGAACTCAGAGCATTAATTAACATTAGATCCTCACCAATCCTGTCTGCATGTCTGGAGATTTAAATAATCAATGAAGTTACACTGCTGTGCACCCACCCATAACCCATCTGCTATTAATCAGAATGTAAATTTCTATGACCCGGCCCGCCCGATCTGTGGATTATTCGTAGGGCTGTTTCCAAGCCAAGACATCGCCAACCCTTTGACCCTCTGCAGCTCTGCTTGGAATATGAAGAGGTGTAGTTTTTTTGGCTTCTGAGTACAGTTTGTTGAGTGCAATTACTAAACCCGTTTGGCATAAACTGCTCTGACTTACGATGGTGTTGCTGTGTGCCATTAGACTTCCTGTCACTGAGGCTCTCAGCGAAGCAGTCATGCAAACCAAGAGGCTGCTTGGTTTGCCACTTTTTCCAGTGATGATTCTTACTGTTTTTGTAGAGAGAAAACTAATTTTCATTAGTTTTTGAGCTTAAGAGAAATTGTTTTCAGATGTATTTGGTTTTGCTTTTTTCACTTGGAGGATGCATGCAGAGCCCATGTAAATAAACCCTTTACCTAAAGTGGGGATGTGGCGTTCTGCTGTGTGTGGTCCTCGTGCAAACGTCTTTGCCACGTGCATGCTTGACGAAAAGGTTCCTGGAAATGAGACAGATTGGGGTTAATCGTCACACTCTGAATCATTCTGTGGTTTAACGAGCATCTGTATCACTGCTTATCCATACCACCCTATTCTTCTGGTTAATCAGTCAAATACTGTCATGCATAAGAGAGCTGAGACCCTTTTAAAGCAGGACCAATAGCAACTTTTGGGAGTTCCTTTTGGGAACTCAAAGGAAGGGACCAGGTTCTGAATTAGGTTCCAGGGGCATTATTTTACCCCCCTATGAAGTCGCTGCTTGTGGGGTTGTACCAAAAGTACAGGAACTTTGAGGACGCGGCTCATTAATCTACCGGTGGCTGTGACCGCTGCCAGTCAAAATGAGGCCCGCTTGGTCTGCTAAGTAAATGTTAGGGATTCTGAATAGAGCCTAAGAAGAGTCACATGTCTTCTTGACTATGCATTTGCATCACCGTGTTTGTTTCAGCTCATCGGCGTGTGCATTGTGTTTCAGTATCAGCATTTCAAATCTAAAGCCCTCACGGAGCGAAGGCAGCGCAGTAAAACTCAGACCTGGTCATCCACACGGACTACGATGACGGTCCGCCCTTCAGATGGAATGAGTCCTGGAGCAAACCCAGTGATTCAGCACTGCATCCTACGGGAAATCCCTGTGAGTACCAATGAGGACCACATTCTCAGGCAGAGGTCCAGAGTGCAGAGGCAGGTCACAGATGTGTGAGATTAACCAGCGAGGACTCACGAATGTCAACGTCTCTTCCTTACGGTCTACAGTGTAACGACGTTGAAAAGGAAGCGGTGGCCTTTAAGGCTATCATGCTAGCAATCTGATTAGTGTTCAGAGCTCTTGACCTTTCACCTGAATCCTTATTCTGGCGACCGTCTGTCTCATGTATCACTTTAAGCCGTTGTAAATTAGACTAGAAACCGTTTTATCGTCACATCTCATTTGTGGTTTTGCGGAAAATAACTCACTTCTCAAGCTTTTTATTTGATACTGTCGTGCGTGAACAACTATTAATATTGTGCTGAATCTCAGCAGTTGTGAGCCAGCATTAATGAACAGTTCAGGGTCACTAGATGCAGGATGAAGGGTGGGTGGAGGGATGCCATCATGGAGGATATTAGGCTCTCCTGAGTCCACGCAGGGCTTCACGACAAGCTCCTCAAATCCTGGAGCTTCAGCTAAAACCATAGGAACACCTCCTCGGGATATGTCCAACCACACACACACACATATACTCATGCACATCTGGTAAAAAATAAACACTAGAGGAAAAGGGAGGAGCAGATGATGGAGTAGTGAAGTATCCGTCCAGTCCATTTCCTCCTCTGTGTTTCGCTGTGAAATCCCTCTCGACCCCGCCCCAGCGTTTTCATTCAGAGGGAGAGAATGTGTGGGGCACGCCTGTGTTTTCTGTAAATACCTTGGGTCTCCTCCCTGCCACCTCCTCCCAGGGCAAAGATGGAGCCCCCTTCCTCCGTCTGTCCAGGCCTCCTCATGGGGAAGGAAGCTGACCTTCTCCACCCTGCGAGAGGTTAAATCCCAGAAGGGGGACGAGAAGGGTGTCGACTCGGACCCTTCGACTGACAGCAGGAAACGCCGGGAGGAAACTGACAGGAACTGTTTTTCAATGGTAACAGACAGGATGTGTGATGTCGGAGTGGTGATGCGAAGCTATGGCATGTCAGGGCTTGGCAATTTCGCATTGTGTGAAAACAACTCCTGTCTAATCGCTCGATGTCTCTGCAGCAGGTCTTCCCTGGCATTTAACTGACTTACTGGTCCACAAAAATCACTCCAAAACAAAGCACTTGAAACTAAGAACAATCAATTAAAGGCCAAGAATCCTCTCTGGGACACCAGTGCTGCTTGAATGTAGTAAATACAAAAGACTTAATGCTGTCATGTTTACTTAAACAGGGGCGACAGCCAGGCCTTTATATCCAACATACCAGAGCTCGCCGCATTACCAAGTACCATTATTATAATCACATCCAGCTCTTCTCCATGCATTCCAGAGCAGACCGGTACTCAGGGCCGTGCTGCACTTCTTCTGAGCCTTGTTTGGGTTCAGTCTGAGCAGTGAAAGTGTCAACAGCTTTCATCTAATGCGTCATTTACATTCATCATCAGTTAGATTAAAAGGCCCACGCAGGACATTTCATTCATTGTTTCCTCAAACTCATGCGTCTTAGCACATAGCTGACTTGATAGCAAGTCGTAATTCCTCTTCATGCATTTGCATGTGAGATGCATTCAAAATGCGGATTACCTAGATTTTGAGTGAGTCCGTACACACATTTTGTTTGCAGTGTCCGTTTCTGAATCCTCTGTACTGTTTTGCTGGTTGTAATTGTCTTCTCTTAGGGGGGATTTGTCCGCTAACGTTTCATCAGCAGACCTTTCAAGTGAAGAATATTTCGTTAAAACACGCTGTCATGACCTGCGTAGCTCCACAGAATACCTGACGTGACCTTTAAATGAAGTTTTTCAAACCTCGTTGTTTTGTTGATGTATGGTGGCGACCCCTACTGGCAGCAGTTCCCCAGCAGCTGCAGTTGAACTGATACTGTTACAGCAGCCTGTGAGCAAACAGATATCAACAGACATTATGATCCACTCCCCTTGTTGCTGCTTTAACAGCAGATTCTCTTTTTATTGCAGTTTTTTTTTTTTGGTTTTCTTTTTATTATTCAATTTTTCTGGATTCCCGCTAACCAAGCTAGCCATTACGCCTGTTGTCTAGGGCGAAGTAGTGTGTCTTCCTGCTCTCAAAATGCTGTTTAATCTAGACTTTAATGCCGAGTTACACTAAAAAGAGTGCTGACTGTTTGATTAAAGACCATAAGTTGGGTCACTTTTTCACTGCTCAGCAAGTTGAGCGACTGAAATGCTCATTTCCAACATTTAAAGTATGAAGAGGAGGTAAGAACGGGAGGTCAGCTGTTAATTGCACCACCTGGACAAACTCCCATCACAGTTTCTCGTTGGTTTGAGGGTTCCCAGAGCTTGAAATCTGCTGAAAGCTTGAAAAAAAAAAGGCGTCGTCCAAGCACTCAAACCTACACAAGGGGGCCATTTCCGAACTTCTGTTATTCCAGAGTCCTCCGCTGTGAGCCCTTAACATGTGGCTGTTATCCCTTCACTCAGATGTGCTTCGCTCTGCTTAAATAGGCTGAGACGGCCCGCAAAGAAAAAAAAAAAACACCTGCCAGACTCATTAATTATAATTTATGAGTGCCAGACCTTGGACCTTGACTTGATGGATAATTTCAAACAGCTCTCAAAATCAAAATATGTCGATGGAGGTTATAAACAGAGCAGTTTCATGATGAAATGTTCTGAAAGGTTTCGGAAAGCAGGGGGAGCGGCTCCGTAGGTCTCATGCAGTCCATCATTGTTTGGATGTCCTTTGCATGAAGCTCAATCACAACTCGACGTACACTCGCACACACACTTTGGGGCCGGCTTCTTTATGCGCCCATCTCGGTTTGTTTGGCCACTCTCTCATCTGAGAAGATTAATTGGCTGGCTCAGTTTGACTAAACTAAATATTTAGGTGTTTGAGGTGCACGCGGTTGGCTTCAGACCCTTTTGGTGATGGTGTACGCTTCTCTGATTTGTTTTTCTCAGCCCATGCTGCAATCACACCCTCTGCATGGCAACTCCCCATCATGTTCACATATAGAATAATATGAAACAAATCACATGTACATGAGCCAAAGTGTCCAGCTCACTTCTGCGTAGTTCCTTTCTCTTTTTACTGCTTGATGTGCACATGAATTACACAATTCCTCTGTTACTTCTTCTTGCCCGTGAATACAATTCTGTCAAGGATAAAAATGGTGGATTACAAGGATTACATGCCCGCTCAGACTAAACAAAGGAGGAAACGATAGTTGACCAGTCTGGGAGTGATTTTCACTGTTTGTTCAAAGGTGCTTTTAAGTGATGGTACATGAAAGGACTCAACATAAGAGGATCTCCTCAGGAAACTCTTAAAACACATGAGCTGTAATCCTTACCGTCCAAAATGACCCACGCCAAGCGCCAAATTCAGGTTAAAGTCAGTGTTTGCCAGGTTAATTTTAAGAGGAGAACAGTCAAAATAGGTTCATGTGAAGGTGAAACATTCCTAAAAGATCCTTTTGAAGTATTTTTGAGTGATGTCTAATCTGTTCCACCAAACATGAAGTATCATTTTCCCACAAAAGGTCCTCAGAAATATGAAGAGTGAAAGTTGAATCAGTCATTTTATGGCATCATTAATTTTTCTATTAAACAGCTCAGTGTTTGCATTCCATTAAGTCCTTCGCAGCTGTTTGAGTTCACACATGTGGCTGCTTAGAATAAACACCAAACTGTAAGCATGTTAGTGTAAACATCTGATTTAAAGTGTGTATTTCTGCCAAGAGCAGAGGGGTGAGGTGAAGTTAAAATGCGCATTATAACACGAGGATTTGATCCACCAATGTGACCTCCACAGTAGAAGAATCTCTCAACACCTGGAAACAATTATTTCATTGTAAATGACTGAAAAAATAAAAAATATATGACAGCCTTGAATTTGCTTGTCCTCGCGCCTTTGCTCCAAGAAAAACAACAGCGCTCAGATGAGGGAGAAACAACTTCAGGAATGCCAGCTAAACTAAAAACTGACACAAAGAAGGTTTCAGGCGTCATTCAGTTTTGACAGGTTTGTTCTTTTTTTGTGAGAACACCAGTGTTTTCACAAAGGCTTTCCAGGTTACATGAAGTTAGTCCAACAACAACCCGTGAGAATTATAAGGAGGGCTAATGGCTGACGCAGTAATGTTCCAATCTGATGCTTTGATAGGTTGATCACCATCAAAGAAAGGATAAAGTTAGGTGGGAACCAGCCATCTGCAAAGTCAACACTGGGTAGAGACCTCAGACAAAAATGGATCCCAACATATTTAAAGCTACACGTTTGCTTTTATCGTCCTGTGGCCGGCAGCTGCAGAGAGCGGCGTGAACAAAAATAACACATGCATGCGCGTGTGTGTAGAGTCGCGCTCTGCGTGCCATAAAAACCTGGAGTCACAGCCATTGTCCTGCTTAAAGGAGGAGTAATCAGCCGGGGAATGGAAAAATGCTGCAGGTCAACAACCGCTAGCTCCATCTACTGGTCATAATTAAACACTGTAAATATCACTGTTTTTTTTTTTTTTTTTGACTGTGCACTCTCTCACTTTAATGACATCAAAACATTTCACAGCGAGAAACTAATGAAAATAATAATAATAAAGAGCAAGTAAGATACTGTAGTATATTTTAGATATAAAGTGTAACTTTATTCTGAAGGGTAAGGGGTAAATAAGGGTCAAGGTTAGGTTATTAAGTAATTCATGTACGACTTCCTTACTCATCATCAATTAGCAGTAATTAGGAGCTTACTGAGGGACGAGTCTTGATTCTGCTGTGACAAAACATCCGTCTAAAGCGACCTCGTGCCAGTATTACCAGCACACCCTGATACTAAGTTCACTCTGGAAAATATTAATTAATATTAAGGTAAACATACTCACCATTAACTGGTTGCTTAGTAGCACATTAGTGGCTTCTTGGCTATTTATTAGTCATTATAAACCACTTAATCTGAAGTTTACAACTTATGCATAGCAGCTTCCTTACCTAACAGAAATAAGCAGTAATCAGGGGGTTATTGAGGAAAACTCTCAGTTAATGGCCTGATGGTTGTACAATATGGTCATGCAGAATAAGGCATCAGTGCTTCTGATTATATTATACATTTTGATGTATATGCTTTGATTAATAAAGAGTTGATATGCTGTTAATATGTGTGCTGGTAAGCAACTAGCTTATTGAATATGTGCACCTTTAATGTAAAAGTTACCTTGATTTTTATGTTTCACGTCATGTTGTTGATTATCTTTTAAAACTCAATTAGAAATGTTGTTCAAATATTGAACAATTATCTTTGGACGCAGTCAGAATCTGAAGACATACATCAAACTGTATTATGTATACACTGTAATTGGGGTCATTGAGGCGTAGCAGACGTAGATGTAGAGGTGGAGGTCTCAGGCACATCAAAGGGGACTGTCCTGGAAGGTCAAAGTTCAGTATTGGCTAAACTTTTTCCTCAAAAGTAAAGACAGAACTCTGTTAATACACTGACGACAGTCTCAACAAAGACGACACATCACAAGCTTCACAGATGAGGCAGCTCTGGCCAGGCTGACGAGGATTAAAGGTCAGTTCACAAAGATACAAAAACTGCTCCATGCTACAACATTTCTCTGTTTTACAAAACACGAAGGCCAAAGCCTTTATTGAAATCACAATGTATGCAGTTCATCTTTATTCTTTATCTTGATCCCCATTAGCTCCCACAAAGAGGTCGCTGGTCTTCCCAGAGTCCAGACGAAAACCACAAGAATAAAACAAGACAACAGCTTAAAACCACGGAATCAATAAGGCAAGAAAATGCAACTTAAGGCAAATATAAAGATCAGAAAGTAAGTGAAATGGCTCTACATGTGAGAGAATAAACAGCAATAACGTCTATGTGAGATTCATCCGTTTGGGGTTGAGTGACTTTTTGAGAGAAAATCTGAGTCTCTATGATGATCAATTAGTGTATAATTAATCATGATATGGTGGACCAGCTTCACAGGACCTCTACGCTAAAGATTAATGTTCTGTCACTGTTTAAGACTGTCCTCATGATCAGGATGGAGCCTTCCAATAACCAGGTCTGATGATCACCAAACCTTTATTAGAGGAAAAACATACATAAATAAAAAGTGAATCTAAAAGCTACAGATTTTTTACCTTCAAACATTAAAAGTTACCAGCATAGCAGCATTTCAAAGAGGTCCTGAAAGACGCCGAGAACGGAAGAAAATCAGCAGCAGCAGCGTGACATTGTGGCCCCTTCGGTTAATTAACCCAGACGCTCAACACATACACAACACGGCGCGCTGTACGGTGGATGGAGATCATCAAACAAGAGGGAAAGCAGGGTAAATATTTACACCACCGCACACAGACATTAATGTTTCAGGAGGATATTTCATCTCGCTGGCAAGAACACTGACTGTCCCACGTGGTCGCAGCGGTGAGTCACCGCTCTGATGCAGCTATTTGTCCTCCTCCTGACTGAAACAAAGAGGAGACATTACTGAGAGCACAATGTTGAAATCCTCTTAGCTGTCCATGCAAAATACATTCTGTATGCTTTTTGTGTAAATGGCAAGCCAGCCATAAGGGGAGGATATTAGTGCTATTGATGATTAGCAAGCGTTTGGAGGATATAAACAGAGAGACAATTAATGTAATTCTTGATTCTGGCAATTCATAAAACATAAGACTGTCTCTGGAGCCACAATGAGAAGAAATTACTGCAGCCTTCTCACCAAAATATACAAAAAAATCTATATATATTCATCCCCCATTGATGTACATTATAGAAACATACTTTTTCATGCTCGGATGTTTTGAATGTAAAACAGAATCCTGCATTTTCCTCCAAAAACGTTCACAGAAAAAGTTGCTCATTACGATTCGGGCTGTTTTAGATTTCCCAGAGCGTTTTCACACTTTGGGAGCTGTGGTTTGTTTTTACATTTAGGTGAGAATGAGGATTGAAAACCCATGAATAGTTTGTCCTACAGACGAGTCTGAGGGATCAGCCCGAGCTCTGAGCATCTGCAAAATATCTGCTTCCAAACACAAACGGCGAACAAGCAGATGTTGGTGTAAGGAAGTGAAAAGAGGGCGCGTTTGGTAGAAAACTAAGCTGAAATCCGTCATAAATATGGCAATGAATGCAGCAGGAACCCCAGGGAAGCTAAACTTGGCTGGACAGAGGGCCACCTGTGGCCATAATGTAATATTTAAGCATAATTATGGGACCTTGGATGACATGCTCGGCTCACCAGGAAGTTGTTTCTGCAGAAAAACACTCCAGAAACTTCACCTGCATTAGCATAAAAGCGGCACTAGATGGCGATAGTAGCACACCGATAAACGAGCACATCCACGAGCTCTTTTTGTCTCCTGAAGCAGTGAACAGTTTTGCAGTTCAGGTCGTCTCTTCGGCCTGCGCAGAGCAGCTTCAGAGTGATTTGCAAAGCGGAAAAGGGAAAGCTATCCGTTTTAATAAAGCTGCGCTGAATCTGCCGAAGCTCCCGTCGGTTTTCATGTAGCTCTGAGGGCAGCTGGTGGAGCGCTGCTCAGGGAGAGCGCTGGAGGAAGTAAATACAGTATAGTTTTGTATTCGCTGTTTGTTCTTAGATACCTTCCACCATTGCTTCTGGAAAGTTAAAACTGCTGGATGTGAACTTCAGCCTGCGCAGACTCTCAGAAACGATCCAAACCAAACTCAGGATCTTTTCCCTTCGCTCTCTTGTTCCAGTCTGCATTTTAATACCTCAGCTTGTCTTCATCACACTCTCACATACAGCTTTCCACCCAGGTGACAACAGAAAGGCCACGGCGTTGGCTCAGGCGCACGTCTAAGGTCGATGAGGGAATAGCGGAGACGATGCTGCGCGTCATCACATCTCCAGATGGCCGTTAACTGGAGAAAACTGGATTTGTGCTTGAAAAACAAGAAAGAGGGAAAAAACATCTGATGTGTTCCGTCTGTACAGCTAATCTACTGTTCTCCCCGTTCATCATGAATGCACCATTTAAGGTCCGTCCTCCCCTCAGAGACAACATGAATTAGATCATACAAGAAGGTAAACAGGCTGTCTTTAACACCTGCGTGTCATGAAGAACATGCTTCATATGTATGTTTTATCAACCGGGCTCAAAGCTTATTAAGAGCGGCGTCAGGCTGGAGGCCTCTAATTAGCTAACAAGACTCATCTTGCCTGTAATGTGGAATCTGTTAAACAAGGTTTTATCTTTCATTTCAGGGTTATTTATGTAGAATAATCCACTCCAAGTGGGTGTTTGCTAGACTGCGAATGCGGCTGGAGCTCTTTCAACGGCTCCCTCAGTAAAAATTCTTGGGTCTACTGGAAGGTCAGATTTCAGTGAGCGTTCTGCCTATTTTGGAAGCAGATTGTGAACAAACTCGCCACAGAGTTCGAAAACGAGGCGGCCTCCTGCGGCGACCAACTTATTAGAGATGAAACAAAAGCAGCTGAGCCGTAGTTGAAGATTACCAGCTTTCTCTTTTATTGAAAAATATAGCTGTTATTTCAAAGAAAGGAAAGTGAGGAAGGTAAATATATATTAATATACTGTAAAACCAGAATAAGGAAAAGGAAACAGTACATACTTGGCATAACACTACAGCCACTGAATAGAAAAGAAAAATTAAACATTCTACAGCTGAACTTTGAGCCAGTTGTTTCTCGCAGTCCTTATCTTTTTTGCCACTCACCAAACCACTTCTGTCGGGGCGCGGAAAACTTTTAAGCAGACCTGAGGCAGAAAGTATTTGCAAATTCCTTAATATGGTTTATTCTGGCCTACTTAGGAGTTTCCCAGTGAAACACCACAAATGCCAGAGAGTTAAGACAATTACAAGGAAGTATCTTGGAGTAATTTAGGGTACTTTTCCAGAATTCACTATTTACCTCTTCCACATTCGGCCGGCCTACCGTAGGCTGCCAGACTTTTGGAGGATTTCACGGCGTACTTGCAAATACAATTTGGCCCCAAATGTGCTATTTAGTGTTCAAGCTGCTAACATTCCTCTTGTTCTCACGCTATGACCACAGAGTCACACTGCCGATAACAAAGACCGTCTGCTGTAATCATCGATGGCACAAATCATATTTACATTACTTGATTAAAACAGCGGCAGATAAGGAGTGTTTTTGTTCTTTTTTTTTTTGTTTTTTTGTCCATTTCTTGGTGATGAACATGAAGGATTGCAGCTGCCCAAACAATCCACGAACCACATTTTCCACAATGGAGCAAGAGAAGTGAAAGACATCTTAAAATTTGGCCCATTTACATCAGAATGTGAAAGAGGTCTGACTCAAATCATACTGCATTGTCTATACATAAAAAAATCAAACGTCCTGCTAACATTAGCGACTAATATGGTTAGAGCATACTTGGCAATTCCCTCCAGAACTTCTCGCGACCTGATGGCGTAGACGTGACCCCACGACGTTAAAATAACCCACGGCAGAATGGCACAGCATCCTGATTCTATGTACACACCCCTGCATCAATGCCACCACAGGAAATTCAAAGCTCCCATTTGTCAAAGTGGCAATTAGTTTTCTAACACAAAATACAAAAAAAAAAAAAAGGTCAGACATTAATCATTGATACCAGAGAGAAAAGAACACGGAGTCTTTCCGTCTTATTTATAACTGAAAGTAACCTGGAGGAGCCGGCGGAGAAAGCCAGCTAAACACCAAAAAGCCATAAGAGAAACAGCCCACCTGTCTGCCCCTGACCCTGCTGTTCCTGGAGCACTTCCAGCTGGTTGGGGGCCAATAATCCAGCACATCTGATGAGCAGACTGGGAACCGTGAGATGATTGGTTGATTTAATCATCTGTTCCTACTGTGTGATTTGGGTTGAGCAGAGGAGGTGAATATCACCACTTGTGGGGCCAGTTCAGGGAATATCTGCCGCTCGCACCGCCCCGAGACATACCTGATGCCCATCCATTAAGTGGCTGCGCTCTAATAACACATGTTCTTCCACCCTTTCTCTTCCCGTAGAGACAAGCCTGAACACATGTCCAGAGAGAGGAGGTGTGTTTTGGATAGAGCCACGCTCCTTCATTTTCAAATTACCTTTTTTTTCTACTGCAGCGACTCCCTTTCAAACTCTCTGCTGACCTGCTAATCCTACCGACCTCAGCAACGATGCGGAACGAGATGCGACGACACAGAAATACATGGAATTACCCACAATCACCACTTGTGTCCTGTTGGAAAAAGTGCAGGACCCAGAACACGTACGAAAGGCCTCTTTTTTTTGACAATTCACATTTTTACGAACAGAATACAGCCTCACCGTGACAGTGATAGCAGGAGTGACGTGACTTAAGTCCAATAATTAAGTGCCATGTAGCAAGCCTCTATGGACAGAAGCAGGCTCACTCTGTAGTACCGCTAAGAAGTTTTCATTACATAGCAGAAAAACCCCAAATCAGAACTTTTAAGACCTAACAGTGCACATTAAGAACGAGCCATCCCTTCTGAAAATGAATGAATAAATACCACAGCTGTCTGCGAATTTAAAGAATTAAGACGTTGCCAAAGAGAGACAGCGGCAAAGTGACGCTAACGTGACGAGCTACCACACTCAAAACGCAACGGGCTCTACAACAGAAGACCAACTTCCACATACCGAATGTACAGAAAAGTCAAAAAATAGCAGAAAATCACCCCTTAAAGTCAGCTGTGGACAAAAGTAATAACTACTTTATCTATTTAGTGTCCATGCCAAAACATTGTCATTGGCAAATCGAGCTCCGTGATCACTCCCACGCACAGATATCTGAGTTTCACTTCTCCTTCTGTCTCTCTTCCTTGTTGGGAATCTGTAGTACACATCCACACCATGTTTGTGACCTCGCGTATCCTCCCCTCCCCTCACCTCGCGCATCACACTCCACATGTGATATTCATGTGATTGACAGCTGGGGCACAGTTCTCTAACCTCATAGTCACCCTTTAATTCTGAAAACGAGTGCGGCGCTCATAAACAGTGGCCTGTTGCTTTCTCTTCTTTGCTGATGCACCTTTGACGAGCGTGGCGCTGGAACACGGAGCTGGTTTTATTTGAAAGTGGAGAATTTCTCGATAATGATAAGTTCAGATTTCGATGCTGCCACTTTGTGAGCCGGTCTGCGCTCAGCTCACATCTCCTCACTACAGCACAGTGAATAAGGCTTAATTGGTTTTATTTCTGATGTCGAACAAAGTGTACAGAGATTGGATTGATCTAGAAGAAGCCTCTAACTCCCTCCCTCTCCCAGCTTTTGATAGCCTCCCAGCGACTCTTCCTCTCCATTAGTGTCCCACAAGACTGTTCTTGGCAGTGACACCGGTTTCGCCTACACTCGAATCTCATCGTCGTCGTCATCCATGAAGGTGAAATCTCTGTCATCTTCCCCGCGTGGCGAGCTGTACTTGGCACTGTCCGTGTCGCCGTCGTGGAGGTGGTACTGAGGTTTCTCCTCTGCGGCTGAGCCACAGCTGGACACGGAGCAGCTGTCCAGGTTGTGGTGGTTGTTCCTGGAGTGTAGCTCCGGGGTGTAGGGATCCACCACGGCCTTCTGCTGGTACATGCTGCGAGGCGGCCTCGCAGGCGCCTGCTCCTCCACATCATCATCATCTATGTGGGGAATGTGGGACGGCGACGCACGGCCCTCGCTACCTTTGCCTTCTTCGTAGCCGAGGTCGTCCTCCTCCCAGCCTTTCTTCTCCATCACGCTCAAGATGTCCCCGAGCATGGAGGGCCCCAGGTCAATGTGGAAGGACATCATAGACTCGGCGTGCTTCATGCCGCCTCCTTTAGGCATGGATGGCGGCAAATCTGTAAGTTCGCCGAAATTCCGCTCGTCGAACTCCGCGTCCAGTGTCGCCATTGCTGCCGCTCCGTTTACTGGCTTGCTTTCGATCTCTGAGAGCCTCTTCATGGGGCTTGAGGAAACGCTCTTCGGCAGCTGGGGTCTGGTGTCCTCGTCGTTTAGGTAGGGCAGGGATATGGCATTTTTCACATAGTTGGACGAACCACCAGAAGGCGCCATCATATTGTAGTCGTACTTGTCCCCCCGGTTTACCGACTGGGAGCGCTTGCTGCTTCTGAAGGTGCGGGACAGCAGCCCTGGTTTGGGGCCCGGGGAGTCCTGCTTAGTGTCTGGCTCCCGGGGAGGTTCTCCTGATCGGCTGCTCAGAAATGAAGTGTCCCCGAAGGCGTCTCCTCCCCTGCCAACGTGCATGGTGTGGCGGAAGTCCCCCAGTGGAGCGCTGATCATCTCTGCGGTCAGGTCAGCCCGAGACCGCCGCTTCGACTGGTTAGAGTTGTTCACCAGCTGCTTGAGAATAGGCATGATGGCAGTCTTACTTATAATCCACGGAAAGGAGTGAAACTAGGTTCTGTAGGAGAGTCTTCAGGAGAGTTCCTTCCAGAAGTCTTTGGCGACTGGATGAGATGTTGTCAAAGAAAGTACAATTCCAGGTGTTTAATGTGTGCAGCCATTCTGGTCCTCCAGCTCTGGTTTCATCTTACTGTTGAATCAGCCTGTGAAGAAGAAGAGAGATCATTAAAGCCACATTAGTACTTCTGTAAACCAAACGCAACTATGCACCTTGGAGGGCAATGTGGAAACACGCAATTAATAACAGACACCGTTCTATTCAGATGAGAATGTGAAATAGCACTTTAAATGCTTCTCTAAAGAGCCACGGCTATTCATTTCTCATCGCCCACTATCACATAGCTCACTCTGTCCTGATCTGCATCAAGTATGGAAACTTTTTTTTGTTGCCAGAGCTTCAAAATGAAGCTTCACTTGAGTGGCTCTAAACTAGCAGAGTCTGTGAGGGTGTTATGTAACGGTGAACAAAGCTTTCTGGTACAAAGTTCGCAGCACCTTCACCTGACTTCAAACCAGTGACAACGCGCCCACTGAAGCTGACCACGGCAACAAAAACGTCCCATTCAAATGTGTCCCCACAATTCTTCTGGTACATTTTTGAGCTGCGTCTAAAGACGCTAATAGGCTGCTGTCGCCTTCGGCTTTTCAAGTGGCTGCAGTGTCCGCTGTCACTGCTGTGCTTTAGTTCCCATTTAGGCCTCTGGCTGTTACATAACCAGAAAGACACAGGATACTGGGAGCGCGAGCGGTTCACGCTGGCAGGAATAAAAGAATGAAGGAGGCAAAAAAGAAAGAAGTGGAACAGCATTTCTCCAGCGTGGATCGACTTACAGCTCAGCTCAGCTCAGAAAGTCCAGATCTGCTACGTTCTGTTCCAACCCTCCTATCGTCAGTAGATAACATGCTCCACCATCAGCTCTTTGTTTTTCCCTACATTTTGGAATTTGTCTCTTCGGCCTTGGAGGAGACATTTGAGCCTGTTCAACAGAATATTCTGTTCTGTCACATCAGTGAGCAACTCTCAGCACGTTTATCTATCAGCTGTGGTGATGGCCAAGTCACAGATTAAAGGCTTTTTTTTTAATGCGAGGAAAGCAGGGTGCTGTTGACTTAGCGCAGGTCACTTTGATCCCGTACTTGCTCTGATTATCTTTGACTCAATAAGCTGATAATATGGCGCATTCCGGCACTTAGACCAAACTATCCGCAAGTCGCTCAAGCCTTGAAACATGATCTTAAAACAGAACCGAGTGGAGAAAAGGTTTATACACCCACTTATGTGCTAGCCACAGTCCGCTAGCTCCATGTGCTGCTGACATTAACAAGGCTTCCTATTGTTTTAGCCAGACAGCAATCCCATCATGCTCAGTGCTTTCAAACGGGGGCTGAAGCCCACGCTCTGGGCCTGTTCGCGTATCCCCACTGTGAATGAATGGGGGCTTCACTCAACAATATTCCAAAGCAACGTCACCCATGAAAACATTTGCATCTCTGACAAGAACCCATTCAATTGGAAAGGCAACTGTAGCACTAGAGGGAACAGAGGGGGGTTTGATGGATGATAAAAGCCGGCGCTGTGGTTTTTTTTTTTTTTTGTTCGCTCCTCTTTCAAAAGAGAGATCATCCCCGAAGAGAACTGAACTCTACCCACTGCCGAGGTTTATCGTCAATATTCAACGACTTCATTCAAGATTTCTTCAGGCAGTTGTGGTGGTGCGCTGTCTCCACAACAAAAAGGAGGCCAGACAAGTGGCAAAATCACAATAGCACTTGAAAAGCTTATTTTCAAGTTCTACTGTAAAAGCCATTGGAGCTGAAGTTCACACCCTTGTACGTGACAACTGGAATGGGCTTACTCTTACAAAAGCTATTTAAACAGCAACTGGGTGCCAAATTATAAGATTATGGCGCCGAGCAAACAAACGCCAACCAAGTCCTTCTTAGCTGACTCATAGTGGTCAGATTAATGCAGTATGATCTATCATCAGCTAAAGCCTTTATTACTTCATGCTTTGTGTAGTAGCCAGTTAGTATATGCTGCACAGAAAGGATGCTGAGTGTGCGCCTGACCGCTCCAGACAACTCATCAGCTGATCCGTTCCTCCCCGCGGCTCACGGTTTTGTATTTCTCTATGGCAACACCAGATCCGAGCAGCGGCTACCGAGCTAGCTTCCTGTCTCTAAGCCGGCCGGAGACACACGGAGAGAAAGATTTTATCCCCTACATGGAGAGATCAGCTCACTCAGATGGATTAGCTCTTCCTGGTGGCCACATGCAGGGCAATAAGGCAATCGCCACGGTGCAATATCTGAAGGGGAATGCGTTTGATGTGCCTTGTCACTCGAAGGCATTCAACCTCTGCATAAAGTATGTCAGTGGGTGCTCAAATATCAAAAAGGGGCAAACCTCACACCTTAAGACATTCTAGGAAATGGCCCATTTTATGTCTTTGGGGCCCCTTTGATGTTTGATGAGGAATAGTTTCAGCCCAGCCCCCGATCATCAAGACCCCATTATTGTGGGCATGACAAAAGATGAAGCACGGCCTGCAGGCAGTGCTGTCATACTCACGTCCAGCCTTTCAGAGCTATTTGAAAGATAAATCACGAAGAACAGCAGTGTCCTCTGCGTTCTGCTGTTTCAAAACAACATTCCAGAGACCACTTTAAAAATGTGAAAAGGCGCTTTAATGTTCTGCATGTGAAACTGTGGCTGTGCTAAATGTTCTTTCACACAAAGAGGGGCCATTTATGCATCCTGTTGCAGTTGTTTTGGGAAATATGTTTCCACCAAATCAATGCCAGGCATTGAGGTTAACCTTGTACTGCTACATATTTTATATAGCATACCTGATCTTACTCTAGATACTCGAACAGGCAAAACACTGCTCATATTTACAGAAATGGAAGGAAATTCTTCAAGCTATTTGTTGATTGGGTATCTCAACTCTTAGCCCCAGAAAACTTAACCATAATGAGACTGCCAGTGTGATTTTTGGCCTTATTTTCTTACATATTTTTAAAGTTTGCATATTTACACAATTGCAGGGCGGGTGTTGATCTGTCAGGCAAACTGGAACATGTTTCCTGCTTCAGTGGTTTCCAGTCATCATGTGACAATCTAATATCTCAAGCTTTAGACTTTTAGTTATTCTCATTTTAGACCTTTGCATAGACATGACTGGGTAGACTATTCCACTATTTTATGTTATGCTTTCCTTTGTTTACTTTGAGGGCAGGGAGGTGAAGTATGGATTACATAAATTAAGTGAAAAAGTTCTTTCGTTTCAGTGTCTAGACAGATACAAAAACGTGCAGCCATAGCTCTGTTTGCTCATCAATGCATGTCAACTTGATGACCAGGGATTCCAGTCTAGCCAGTATGGCCCATACCACAAACGCTCTCAGTTCAGCTTGGGGCAAAATTCCACCTCAGCCCTCTTTTCACAGGCTCATTGAGCAAAACAAACAAGCCACACTGCTGGGACACATCTGCCAATGCAAAGGCAAAAAAAAAACACACACCTATAGCCAAACATGTTAGCGCTGGAGCGCTAAATATGCCCGGAGAGGTAATGAGTATTATCTTGTTTGTTTTAGCTGAGAACTACTGGCTCAGTCACGGTGCCAGCCCGTGACGAAGCCTTTATGTAACCGAGCACTCAAAGTGCCACATGACTCCGGCTCAAACTGAGACAAGTGGTGACAGGGCCATGAATGATTAAGAGCATCTTATGTCGCTGGCAGACTCTGATGCTCGCTGAATGACATCATAACAACCACCATGCTCATCAGCGTTCCGTCTCACTGTTGTAATCCCGTGGATCACAGGCGCCATACAGTCCTCAGCTATCTCGTGCCACTTTCTCTCCTTCCACCCAATGAACAAGCAAAAAGAGGCTTTGGCTGCTTATCCAATCACAGCTCGGCTAGCGTCAGGTTCACCCAGCAGGCGTGCACTGACTGCGGGAGTTTCTGGTTTTATTTTTGACTGCGTTTAAATTTTTCACAAGCGAGACAGAGAAAGACTATCATTTATTCACAGGGTGGAAGCATCCATGCAGGAGTTACAGGGAGTCAGGTAGAGGGTAATTACACAACAGCGACGGGACCCCGACTACTGTCTGACAGGTTCGCTGGATGTCTATAGAATTAAAAAAAAGGTGACAATCATGAAGAAATGACAATGACAAGAGTGAGCTGATGTTTCCAAAGTCAATGAGTAATCCTGTTAAATGCCTGTGATCCTCACCTGACAAGTCAGTAAACTCTCTGCTGCATGCATGGTTTCACTCAACGCTGCCAAGCTTATAACTCTTCGCTTGTTTATTGCTCTGACTTCAAACTTCCTGTTGGCAGGAGTGTCTCCATATCCAATTCCTGAATTCCATTTGTGCAAGCAAAACTTTTAGTAGTCACTCTAGTAGTAAGTCCTTTGTTGTCCATTTTCAAGATATAATGTTTAACACGGAGACTCTGCTGTCTGAGCAGAAAGAAAACCTCTGCTCCGTTTAACCTTGAACTCGCCTGAATCTCCATTGTTCAACCCCATTGTCAGCAACATTGATATGTAAATGTTTTATTCGAGTCAGCCAACACCATCCTATGACATTGCTGATCAATTAATCAATGGAGCTGCTTAAGAATGGAAAGCTCTCAACTCTGACAAAGGACGTCGGGAAACTTCATCTGGCCCTTCTTTGAGAGGCCCGTAACCTCCTGCCTAACGTGGGATTCCCACGGGGGGAGAGTAGGCTGATGGAGTCAAAGGCACTGGCCCGTCTCTGTCCACCAGGAGCTTAGGATGTAATACGTATCATATACAAATTGATTCATTTTCATCTTACTTATCCTTTTCTATCAGTCACACTCAGCATCTGAGCATAAAAAACTGTTATATAAATCTAATATACACAAACTATTATGATTAAAAGATGCTAGAAATGCGCTAAAAATGAAGGAATTAGGAGACCTTATTGACTATGTATGAATCTGATTCTGCCTCGCATCATGTGGCTGTAGCCTTGGTGTGAGCTCATTAGCAAAGCCTTCATCTCACCTCAGTGTGTTTTTACATGCTCCTCAAAGTTCCCTCCAGTCCAACACCTACTTATCGTCCTTGACTCACAGCACAGATAACGGATGAAGAAATACACTGTTTCTGTACAACCCTGATTCCAGAAAAGCTGGGATGCTGTGTGAAACGTAAACACAACCGAATGTAATAATTCGCTAATCCTGTTTGACAGATGCTCAATTGAAAACAGCACAAAGACAATATATTTAATGTTTTACCTCATCAGCTTCATTGATTTGTGTAAATATTTACTTATTATGAATTTAATGCGGCAACACGTGTCAAACAAGTTGGGACAGGAGCAACTAAAGACTGGGAAAGATGTGTAATACTCCAAAAACACCTGTTTGGAACATTCCACAGGTAAACAGGTGATAGCATCATGATTGGGTATGAAAGGGGCATCCTGGAAAGGCTCAGTCGTTCACAAGCGAGGATGGAGCGAGGTCCACCGCTTTGTGAACACATGACTGGATGAAGGACGTTACTACATGGGCTCAGGAACACTTCATAAACCCGTTGCCTGTAAACAGTTTGTTTGCAGATGACTTAATCCTGTTTCTATTCCCATTTCACACAGCACGCCACCTTTTTTAGAATTGGGCTTTTAGCGTACACTGAACTGAGACACCTGAAAACAGACCAGAAGCAGCTCTAAAAAATGTGCAGTGAGCAATCTTTTGTTCTGCAGCAGAAGGAACCAGTTCTTCCTGTTTCACTTCACACCGCCAAGACTAACCCTGTATGACAAATGGCAGAAATATCTTGGACAGACTGACAAAAGGATGTGGTCTCACATGCCATGTGTCGAGGAACATACCTATTTCACACGGGTGTAACTCGGTCTATTACAAGGTGTGATTCCAGATCAAGCAAACACACCTGGAATGCTCTGTAGTCACCATTAGCAGCACTGTCCCTCCTCCTGTACTGGCTCAGCGCAGCTGACCAGTGACAAATTGAGATGAAAAATACTCTAAATGCCAAACACATGACTGGGACAAATGAAGACTTGTAAAACGAAATCGCATTCAAATGTCCACGGGGTTCGACAGCTGCCTAATGTCCCATTATAGTCTATCATGGCCAGCCTTGTTTTGCAAGTTAATTCATCATTTAGGCCAATTAAAAAGAGATTGTGTTTTTGACCAGCGGCGGCCCTGTAGAGCATGTTTAGCATTTGTATTATGTGTTGAACCGATGCAGCAGTTAAAGGGAGGAGATGGAGGCATCAGAACACTCATTCCTGAGCCAAAGTAGCATCTCCAACCACAACTCACAGCCCGTCCTCAGCGGAGAACAGTGTAAGTGGTTAATATATAGCTTTATTATACGCTGCTGATGAAGAGTCAGTTGTAGTTAAAGGCTCAAGACAAAGCTTCTTGAGTTCATTTCTTTTTTTTGTCACATTCTTAAAGGCCTTTGCAAATGCTTTCTGAGGGAGAAATGTGTTCAGCATGTTTATTTAACCTTAAGGATGAACAGAACGGTTGTGGCTGAATGTAAACAAAACCCTGTTTGATTAAAATGAAATCTCCTCAGGGCCTGCTTAATACCTTAATTAGCTAAATTTTCAGCGTCGACAGACTTGTGCTCACGCAACACATGGGTGCTATTAGACTCGGCTCAGCGCCCTAAAGCGTTAAGAAGTTACAGAAAAACAGCAGTTTGTCCTCAACAATATGCCAACATGCTTAAAACGTCATAATTGGGGGGTACATGTGTAAAAATAAAGTTTGTGTTATGTGGGTGTTGCCACCATTAAGTCACATTATGCCCTGCAATCATGTGGCGTGCTGGCAGGAAAAGTGCATCGAGGCTTTTAAATCATTTGACCGGCTTTGCTGAAATGTGAGAAACTCTGCAAATATTCGTGACGACGTTTTCCATCATTAGATTTAAAAACGGTGGTAACAGAGCAGCTTGAAGAGAAGGGGAACGTGCCGCAGGCTGGACTTGGACAGCAGGCTGACAACACGCATCATGTAAACAGGCTTTGGGAGACAAATTCGGCTTGGCCGGGAAAACGTACCTACATCAGCAGGACTGCAGCCCAAGTCCTGCAGGCCCTCTGGATGTGTGTGTGTGTGCAAACTGCAGCCTATCAGCCTCCAGGGCCCCAATGCCACACAGGCACAAAAAAAACCACAGGAGGATTAAGGGCAGCGCGTTCAACGTGAGCAAATAAAACCAGCGTGCCTGAGCCGGCCCTCTCGATGTGTGGCAGGAGCTCGGGACGGCAAACAGCGCACCTCCGTCCACCCAAAAACAAAAAAAAAAAAACATAAACCAACCTCCCACTGCTCCACCGGCCAGCCCTCCTCCTGTCAGACTCCAGAATCCATCTCCTATTGCTTTTTTTAGTGTGTTGCACAACCTCCTGTTATGACTCCAGCACCCCCAGTAACACAATCACCACGTGACTACATTGAGTGATTTTTTTTTTTTTAATCTTTTCAAATCCTGACATCTAGACGCAGAGGACAGCTTCCAAACGATTTCACTCTGTTCCAGTCAAGCCGGCCCTTCATAAAGCTGCTGCTGCTACTGCATAATTGGGCAAAGCGTTTGGTCAGATCCTGGGTGGGCCGCTACGCCGCAGAGGGAAAAAAAATGAAGCCTGGCTAAAAAGCAAATAAAAACATAACAAGCATGTTTCTTAATTACAAAATAAGCCATTGCACAAAGCGGATCTCCTGAGCGTTGGCTTTGGGGAGAAACACCCCTCCTCTCCACGCATGAAAAAATATCCTGCGTAAAAATGTTGAGGGGCACAACATTTCCCATGTGAAGCAGCGAGGCCGGAGGGACTTTCGCAGAAAGGAAAGGCACAGATGGAGGCACTGAAGAGAAACACGCCCTCAAAGGGGCGGCGGAGGGTGTCACCACATTGGATTCACTCAGTCATGCCAGCGCAGCGACAGACGTTGTCGCTTTCACCGTGTCCTGCATGAAATGCACCCAAACCCTCATTACGCCCACAGCGGTGGGACTGTACTGTACTGTGTGAGTGTGCGTGCACATGAGAGTCCATGTCTAATTAATAGCTGAAATCCGCCCCATCAGTCTCTGACAAATAGACAGCATTCATGGCTGGTACCAGAGGGCAGGATCGGGGCCAAGTGGTTGAAATAAGCATCCAATAAGCTGCTGGACGACAAAACAAAGCTGAATTTCTACTGAGGATTGTGCTGAAAAAGACAAAGAGGGAGTACAAACTACAGCCGGGATGCCAACGTCACGACTGGCTTGCAGTACAGATAATATGTTCTAATAGTCAACTGGCCAGTTCGGCTGCCATTTCTCCACACAAAGAGAGGAAGAAGCACTAACAGGTTGCTCAGAACGAGACCTCAGGGGAAAGAAAATATGCCAAATCACCAAAGAGATAAGCCGGAGCCTGTGCGACAATACTATGCGAAACAGGACACACACACACACCCGCGCTCGCCTTCTTGAGATAAGTGACTGTTTGCTGCACTGTGTCAACTTCTCAACGGCTCCTCTTTTTTTAATCAGCGGCCTCCCCACTGAGGTCAAACACAAACCGTCCATAAAGACCTCTGGCACAGACTCCTAACTGACAAGATGAGTTAATAAACCCCCACGGTGCCAACTTTAATGGCACATAACGGCAACAAAACACCGGCAGACAAAAGGGAAGGCAAACACGGCCACTTCAACCTGATAACAGCAACTCACAACAGCTGACGAGCTGAAAAACCCCAGAACCAGGACGGAGACAAAGACCGAGCTCCGGCGCTCATCAGGCACATCGTTATCGTAGCTGCGTCCTTGCTTGATTTACCTCCGTCCACTGCTGTTCGGTTAGCGCTGTGTGTGAGGAGGCCAGGCTTGCTGTGTGTGTGTGTGTGGACTCTTCAGGAATGCCCAGCTAAGCATATAAGGATTGATTACATTACAGCAGCTCAGCTCTCCGAGACAGAGTTCACCAGAGGGCGTGTTGATGAAGCTCATATCAGTACGCACTGACGCAACTAGTCAGTTGATAACTTTGACAATCAGGTAATAGTTTATGTAATCCATAAAGGAAACACTTACAGCTTCTCAAATGTGAGGAGCTGCTGTTTTTATATCATTAATTGAATATACGTAGGTGCTGGAGTGGGACAAAACCAGCAATTTGATGCCAAATCCTGGAGCTCTGGGGACATGAATTCAGTATTTTTCACCATTTTTTGAGCTTATGATTAATTCAGCACAACATCAATGAAGAAAACATTAGCTGGAGCCTTTCAAAATAAAACACCAAAGGCAGGCTAGGCCTCAGACGACATAATGGCATCATATGACACACGGCTGAAGTCCATCAATGAGCCGTGCTCAAACTGGCGCCGATAGGTTCAAGGGTCGTCAGGGAGAGCTGGCCTCCGTTCGACGAGTCACTAACAAACACGCACACACCCTGCTGCCTCCCAAACGACCGACACAATTTCTCTGTAACCGAGGAACCAGAAATGTCACACAAAGCACAATGGAGGAGAGAGAACAACAAAACAAAGCAGTACAGAGGAAGACGGGAACCAAACCCATTCGGCACACCCAAAGCACATGCATGCACCTATAAAGCAAAACATAAAAGCATGAAAACACACACAGGACGGGACTCAGAGGTGACCCACGTGAACAACGCCCCCTTTTTACAGTGATTAGTATCCATTTAGGACAAAAAGACAAAAGCCTGTGATGCTTATCTGTCAGGGTTTTGTAACTTTTCAGCACAGTCCTTTCACAGCACAGAGCTGCTGACCTGGAAACGTCCTCTAGAGGCTCGGGCAGGAACATGTGCGAGCCTTTATTCTCAAGGAAACTCTCTCAGGATCGTCACACAACCACCATAAGAGCCCACAATAGCTCATGTTGCTGTTCCCGTCTCCTGAACTAGCTTCCCAGCTTGAATTTGTCATCTAGCGGGCAGAGAGGTGACCGCGGTTACGCCAGCAGTCCTCTTTTGTCTTTTCAGTGCACGCTTGAGAGAGAAACCACCTGTTTCTGTGTCCACGCAGAGCCCCAAAACAATGAGGGCTCGCTGGACTGTAAGCAGGCCAAAGCCTGGACCCCAGCGGCCAGCTGCACACCGCCGCTCGTGTTTTCAATGCATGACCCAGCTGTAGTCGAGACAGCATATTAGTCAGCCGTAGCCCCGCTGTTAAAAGCAATACTGTGCATGGTGGAGGAGGAACTCTGAATGCAGTTATACTGTATGTGGTTAATGTTTAACTGCTGCTACAGACAGAGCTGACAGAGATTGGATTTAGATTGAAATGCACAACAGATCAGACCCTTCATCAAATTTACACCAACCACTGGTCTATTATCAGCATCACACTGCAGGTTCGACAAAGATTTTCTATTTCAGTCAATGACATGAACGGAAATATGTGAATTACATGACATAGATTTATGGTTAAGAGGAAATTTCCGAGATTTTCTCAAAAAAGGCATGAGGAAATCCTGGTGTTTGAGTCGTACTCTCATGTGTTTGGTGGTTTATGACTGCTGGTCATGATAACATTTGATCAGATGGGGTCTCCACCCTTGAAGAGGTTTGATAAGACTTGATCCAGGCAAGGAGTGCAGACTTCCTACAGCTTTCCAAACAACTTTTATACATGAACTTCACATCACTTCAGCTGGGGTTATCCCTTGCTTGGGCTTGGAGACGACTAACTTATATCAAAGACCGGATACTATCAGATATGAACTAAAAGTCAGGATATCTCGGCCTCTGCTGCACCAGGTTCGTCCTTCCCCTTCTTAAATACGTCTCTCGCAAATCCCTCAACTTTACAGGTGCACAGCACAAAAATCGCTGAATTACTCGTTAAACCGTCTGACACATTCGTGTCTGAGTCTGCCTGACAGTGAGCGTGGAAAACTCCTGAGAACGTGAGCTGGGTGGGTGTGCCGGCTGATGATGGATGATGTTGTTCTGTGGTGACTTTGCATCAGACAGAAGCCGCGCAGGATGTTCTGAAACTTTGGTCACGTGAGAAGATCACACCGAGCCGGCCGCGACTGTCCCGATCGCAACAATCATCCAAAACAGGTCTTACAGCTTCAAACTATGCAGCTCAAGAAATAAGCAGACAGGCGCTGCAAGCTGGATGCATTAGAAACATACAGTAACTCTTTGTTTACGTAATACTAATACAATGACGCACATGTTGAGGAGTCAGACTGTTGTTGGTGTTGTCAAGAAAGGAGTGAAATGACTCCACACTGGAAAATAATTCCTGTCAAACTGGTTATTTTTCCACCACAATGGAAGCAACCGATACAGATCTGAGCCACTGAGTGATGGGTGCACACGGGCTGCTGCACCCAACGAAAACAGAAAGCAGCCTCTTTTCCTGCAAACAGCACTGGTATATTCTTGTTCAATGGGACGGCGAAGCTCCTGTGGCGTCACTGCGCCTGGATCAGCTCGGGTTCTCTCAATTCTTGAATGTCGATTTACGGGACGTTTGGCCCGAAACTGCTGACACCGTTCTGATCTGTTTAGCTCTCAACAGTCAGACTGGGTGATTCTAGAATAAGATAATCTGAAGTATATCTGCTCTTACAAAAACAAAATATAGCATCAATTTTGTAGAGAACAGGTTTTGGTGACAGCAAAAACAGCTCACTTCTAGTTGAAATTATGTTTTTTTGTTAAGGTTTTCCTCAAATCTATGCTTTTTTCTTTTGTATTACCGGATATTTTAATATATAAAAACTTTTCAAATAACACAAAAGGAAGAAAATCAATATTTTTTGCTTGTTTTCAGAGATCTCAAGCCATACAGCCTGACAACCACAGGCCTAAAGGATGGCGTTTTCACTGACTGATCGCCGTCTGGTTAATTTCTTCCTCTAACTCCAAGTTCAAAGTTACATATAATCTAGAAAAGCCTGAAGCCACTGACGCAACGTTGGATTTTGCTTCCAAGTGTGTTCAAAGATCACTCGAGCATCCTCGGCGTGATTCCTCCTCAAAGTTCAAAGGCCTCGCTGCTTTCTTTGCGGGTGGGGTGAATCCTGTAATTGTCTGAGACAAAACAGCTCTCCTCAGGGAGTTCAGCATAAGCCTCGATGCTTCCCAGCATCAACAGCTGAAAAAAATTACACATCCGTCACTTCTGAGGTGATTAATACTTCACAGAAACTGGGAGGCTTCCTCGGCGCTCTGGAGTGCATCCCTGAAACCTTTCCAATAATGTAATAATAATGACATTCTCCTACATATTACAGCTGCCGTTCTGAATTTGGCTCAAAGTTGATCTATTTATGACCCTTCACTCTGGGCAGATTGCCCTCTTTTGTTGGTTTCTGTAGGCACAATGATCATTGTTTTCCTCAGAGGTAACATCTGACCCTCTCCGAACATGCAAATAATTCTGTTTTTCCCAAACTACACAACCTTTTGCGCAGGAAAGGTAACTGCAACAAAGCCATGCAGAAGCCCAAACGTCCTCCCACCATTCCCTGATGGTCTCCCACACAGCATGGGGTAAAGGTGGGTGGATTACGATTTACATAGGCATTTCCCAAGGCATGGGAAGCAACAAAAGAAAGCCATGTAGTGTAAGTTATCTCACCTGACTCCAGTTAACTCATTCGCATTTCTTCCCTCACATAAACAAGAGTGAAGAGTTTAACCCCCATACATTAAACCTTCACATAATATGGAATCCACACCAATAAAATACCGACTGAGCGTGCATTTACGAGGAAATTAGTCGCCCTCCACTCTAACTAACTGCATGTGAAACTGCCTGAAGTTAGTGTTTTCATGAGAAACAGTGCAAATGAGTCAAACTGCCTCTCCCCCAACCCCCACCCCTGCTCGCCCTCCTTCCAGTATAACTGTAATGACCTCAGCGCAGACCGTCGGGCAGGTAGCCAGCTTCCTCGCTACGCAGCAACACTATCCTCCAGAGCCAACTGAAATAGCCTCCGTTGCAGGAAAAAGAAAAAAGCACAGTCAGAGATGACACACACACACATGCTTCCCTCCCCTCTGACTCTGCAGCACACACAATAGATCTTGATGGAGAGATATCTGCCTGGCAGCTCTGGAGAAGCCGTACAATAAGGAGCTGAAAGGCCTGAAGTGTGTGCGATAATGCACCACTCCGCACGCTGGAAAAGGCACAGAAAAGCAAGCAGGAGCTTGGAAAAAGTGGCCCTGCCGGCGCGACGGTGATCAGGCAGAGGCTGACCTTGGCTTGAGTCTCTCCAATCAACCTCCAGGCACACGGTGAAGTATTTCCCCCACAAATTTCCTCATTTCTCTTTGCACAGAGCTACCAATACGGTGTTGGGTGGATGATTCACCATGTAAAATGTCAAATACTGCTCACCTTAGGGCTGTGTTGAGGGCGTGGTTGTGTGAGTGCGGGGGTCAGAGGGCAAGAGTCATACAAAGACAACAGCAAAGCCAAGCCCATTAGTCAATATGTCCTCCTACTTCTGTCTGGACCAGCAGTTTAACAAGCACAAAGGGCTGATTGCAGACGATGAGCGAGTAATAATGAAAGCAAAGTTATAAAACGGGCCTGCAGACTTTATGGTCAGTGCAGTCAAAGTCAAGCACACACTCCACGGCCTCCAATCAGAGCATGATGAATGAGGCCGGGCAGGTACGCAGCCATGGAGGCAATCCTGGAGCAAATGACCCAGTTCATCAGGCATGATGAACCATGAGAGGCAAGTGCCAGGCCTGTAAACACAAACAGGAACAGCTCACTAATGATACGGGAAGGCGGACAAATTTGGGAGTGAGGGATGAGGCGAGAGCAGCCGTGCAGTTTATGGCGCTCGTGGTGGATTCCCGGAGATTTTGATGCGTTTTCCCACCGCGGAGCATTAATGTTACGCAACTCCCAGAGAAGAGAACTGATGCTTCTAAGTCCATCTGCCCGCTCTGATTAAACCATACCCTGCCCTGTGTCTGAACATACTTATTTCAGACCTGGCAACCCAGATCCCACAATTAAATGTCTGCCATATGAATGAGTACGTTATTAGGGATTTGTAGTCTAGAGGTCCTAATGGGGGATAGTTTATTTTCCCTGTTATTCAACTCCTTTCATCAGCTTTTAGAGGGGCTTTGGCCTCAAAACCAGACAATTATGTAATTTCATAATAAATTATGCAAAGATTTCTTGCAAAATGGGTGCTCTGTGGCCAACAATTAATCGGGTCAGTAATCTAAAGCTGCTATATTTGGGCATCCCTGGACAAGTTTGAGGAGCTCTGCACAACTTCATGGCCATGACCCCAAACTGAATCCACAGAAAACCTGTTTTCTCCGGATTCAAACAGAGGTGGATGCAGCTAAAGCGGGCCATGAATAAGAGTGTTTGGAAGTAAAGAGTAAACTGTAAAGCACACGTTTGAGCCAGCAGGATGTGTCCTTTAAATTGAAGTGCTGACTTTCATAATGTTACATGGCTTTTCTTTTTCTCGTTGAGGAGAGGACAGAGCTCGGTGAGAGCGCCAGGCGCAGATTTGACATTCAAATGAGATGCAGATTTCACACCATTGGCTTCAATTCAGCCTACGTCTGTTCCCTGACCCCACAGAGTAGTTTGAAGACTACATTTCACACACTGACTACAGCCGAACTGTTGCTAAAAGTCGTCGCTCGCAGAACTAGCTAAAATAAGTTTGATAGAAGAAGACGTTAAAGCTCACTCAAGTCCACGAAGAAGAAACGTTACCTTTCTTTACGGGCCGAGCGATGGAGAAGTTCCGGGTTATATTCCACTCAACTTTCCATAAACGCGGGAGAGCAGCGGTGGTGGAGAAGCCTGTGTGTCACTCCGAATTCAGTTCAGTTCCCTCGGCGGGGCAGTCCCCTCGCTGGTGCTCCAGTGTCCGTTGAGTTCGCGTCTGTGAGGTTCACAAAGCGGCCCTCCCCGCTGGCCTCCTCTCCCCTCCTCTCCAGTGCCGGAGAGCACCGCCTCCTGCTGCGGTTTAAAGGGACAGGCCGCCGTTTGGCGGGGCTCCCAGGCCGTCCATCCAGGACTAATGGCGATGAAATAAGACTTCAGACAGTTCGATGAAAACAACACAGCGGCAGGAAACTTCACTGAATTCAAAGGAGTAGATCGACAGTTAGCTGTTTGAGAAAACTGATACCATTTTCAACAATGTAGGATAAATATAAAGCTACAACCAAAAGATAGTTAGCTTAGCTTAGCACAAAGACTGGAAGCTAAACAGCTAGCCTGTCTAAGTCTAAAAGGAAACAAAATCTGCCCACCAGCACCTCTAAAGCTCACTTATTAACACGTTATCCTGTTTGCCCTCACCAGACTATTTTTCAGCTGGGCACAGGAAAATGGAGTCCAGTCCCAGCCATGAGGTTGCCAGGCAACCAGTGGAGAATCCAGGAAGTAAAGCCAAGAAATTGAACAAAATCCTGTAAAACCACAACTTGGCACTTTTACACTTTGACTCTAAATAAATGAAACAAAATGTTAAGAATATTGTTGGCTTTGGACAACAAATGCTAGCAGTTTCCCTCTGTTTCTAGTCTTCGTGCTAAGCTATGCTAATCGTCTCTTAGCTTCGTATTTACCCTGCAGACATGAGAGTTGTATCAATCTCCTCGTCTCTCTACAAGAAAGTGAAATAAGCTTATTTCCCAAGAAGTTGAACTATTCCCTTGACCCCAGCTGATTTTTCATATTTTGAAGTGAATTTTCAATCATTTCAGCTTCACTGTCTGTGGAGACGGAAGAACCGTGTTTCTCTTTGAACCTTCTTTATTATGTCTTCTGAAATAATTCAGAAACCTGCCGTCGTGAATTTACATGCTTTCGTGTTGTGCGTGTTTTGAGTTTCTACCTCAGATAAAAAGATTTGATGGCAAGAACATTTTAGATGTTAGCACTAGAAATGGGTCTGAAGTTATAAAGCAATTACTAAAAAAAGTACAGTATAACAACTCCACTCTCTCTCATGCATGCAACAATACTCAAACTTTGACACAGTGTGGGCATGTAGTAGCTTCTCTCTAAATATTAGAAATGTGGCGTCTGAGTATGAGCACAGACCATAAAATTCATCAGCTTTTCCCACTTATGATTTGTAGCATTACAGCAAATGTACTGCAGTCGCCCATTACTATAATTAAAGGTCCAGACATTTTGATTTATTATATTACAAAGTTACAGCCATGAAGGTAATTAGGGTAGATTTGGTGCTCTGTACTCCAATTATTTTTGACAGTTTCCAGGTTATGGACTTTAATTTCACATACACACACAAAGCAAATCGGGTGTAGAAATGAGCTTGTGCCTGTGCGCTTACAGCAGTCATCTGGTCCTCAGGTGTGAACTCTCGTCACGCCGCTGACGCCCACCTGTCTGTTAGAGCCTCATTCGCCCACCTATATCATCAGGTCTTATATTATTGGACCAATTAGTGGTGCAGAGTTTTATGGGGAGCTCTAGTCAGAACTTCAGCGAGGGCACGAAGGAGCACAAAACTTTGATGGTGCGTTCCCCTGAAGCGGGCCCCTTATTCAATTATTGCTTCCTTGTGTGGCTTTGTGTTATGAGTTATATAACGCACACAGCTCGGAGAGGCTGCAGTGAGAAATTGGGACACGAGGGACTCTCTTTTCTAGTGGTCAACTGGACAAACCAGCGGGGATTAAAATAATTGTGACCAAATATGACTTCATCCAACAATTTCAGCAATTTATGTCACAGAATTCAGTTGCCTCAGATCCCTAAGTAGATCTTGCTCGAACCACACACTGTGGAAACTAGAGCGAGAGCGAGGTTGGCTGGGGCAAAGGGACTCACCAAAACGGTCATTTTTGTGCCTTTTCCCATAATGCACATTAAGTCAGGAACAAATTTAAGCATCCACCAAACAGTACATTAGAAAGGCATTCATGAAAGGCACTCAGGGAACATCCCCTTTTTAAATTAGTATCCTTTCTCCCACTGCCAGTATATCCTCTTCAAATCCCCACACCACCCTCAGTGAAGCTCACAAATGAGGCAATTAAATTCAGGGTTTCAAACTCCTTTGAACTACACCTTCTGTCTGAATCCTTTAATATTCCAACTGTGGGTTCTCAAAGCTCATCAGGGCTATTTAGTACCTTGGGCTCCCTTTTTAACAGGGACCACCAGCTCACTCCTTTCTGTCATTCATTTCCTGAGGGAGAGCGAGGAGAGAGACGGAGGGAAATGAACATTTCAGCGAATGAAATACCTCCTGTCTGTGATTCTTTTGTCGCGGGGAAATTTCCCATGTGTTTTCAAAAAAGAGATTAGCGCCCTGGACGCGCTCGCTCCAATTCCCTGCTCCGTCCTATCCCATCTAATCTCCTCTCTTCTCTGGCCCATGTGTTTAGTAGGTTAGCCTTGGATCAAGTTGACTGTGATCCAATTAGCATCTAACACCATCTGACACCGTACATGTGCTTCTGTCATGCAAGGATGTGCCTGTTAGTTCAGTCGCTCTTTCAAACTCCAACGCATTGCTTACGCCTTAAATGCATTTAAGAATCACTTTATGTGCAGTCTGATGGGTTTAATGGGCCAGCCGAGCCAGTTTAGCCGACCAAGGAGAAGATGAGCTGATGAATTCTGGTTATTGGGTTGCGCAGAGGAAGATGAAAAAGTCAGACGGGGACATTTGTAACCAGATAACAGGATTTCACAGCATCTACACTGATCTAATTGATTGCTGCTCTGAGTAACACCAAGGTTAGGTGGAATATCATCAACTAATTAGGCATCCACAGAGCCCACCTATGCTTACACCAAGCATTTATACATAGAGCACTGCTGGCATCATGTCCACGTCCTCCTTTGATGCGTTTTAGGACACGTCATTAAAGGAAAGGTGCTTTTTGCGGCACGATGGGTATTCAACACGTTCACAGTTTATCTGGAAATACTAATTGAAGCCACGTTCACAGTAAAAGTGGCTCTTCATCACAGGAACGCGAGGTGGAAGTCCAGTTTGAGCTCATTTGAATCAGACGTCGAACAGCTGCTCTAATGTCAAATTAGCTTGTTAAATGTCATAACAGAAGTCATTTCTTTACCGTCGCAGACAATACTTTGCTAAATCCCTCCTCCGAATAATAATGTCTGTCCAATCGTAGCTTAGTAAGTGTAACTACACCTGTCAAGCTTTGCATTTTCCCACATGTTGACAAGGCATGCATCAGCATGAGTGTAGCGTCTTTCAAAACCCTGAAACACAAGAGCAGACGTGTGAGGAATGGATTAAACTACTCAACAGCTAATTAGCTTACTACCTACAGCGGTAACCAAGCGTTACATCCAAAGTCCTGCTCTTTGTTTTGGGGAATTCAAACTTGAGTCAGATACCATTGCATTTGCCAAAGTCATGGCTTCATCCTCGTATCATCAAATCCTTCTCTCTTGTAGAAGTGAAACACACGTTCTGAAAATACAAGCAAAGCATAGAATCAAGCTAACTAAGAATGTTCAACAGTTACGTTAGGACAAAAAACATTTTAATTAGCCTGCACTGTATTATTTTTGTTTTTAATACCAAGCTGTAGAGCCAACTGCCTTTACACTGATGTACACAAACAATGCTGCTCCCTGTTTACATTACATGGACAAACAGCTGGCGAGGATGCTGATGTTATGCTAACAAGATGTAGCTTTAGCCTCAGTCTTTTAGCATTATACCATGGACACAGCCTTCAAGTACATGTTTAAGATCCTTTTAGAGGATTCTCATTTTAAAATAGTTTCCATGTTTGAAAGTTGCATAGCTTAACCATTAGCATTAGCTTATGTTAGCTAGCTACACTTATAAACAAGAGTAATCATTTTCATCACGGTCGTCAGCCAAAAGAGAAGCCTGCTTTTGTTCCTAGTGTTTCAAAAATTATTATTAATAAAACCTCACGTTTAAATGGAAAATGGAAAGCTTGACATGCTTATCAACAGTAACACAGGAGGGCAGGCCGAATCATGGTTCAGTTTTGTTCCCGCACACACACTTCAAGAACTGGTGCTACATTCAGGTAACGTCCATTTCTCTGGTGATCTTGGTGAAGGAGTTTGCAGTGTGTGCGTTTTGAGAGCTGCTGTCAGGCCGAGTGCAGCTTTACACGAGGTTACCGCTGTATGATGACGTGAAGTTTCCCATCAGCGCTAATGAGCCTAATCTTCTTTAAGCTCTCCAGCACAGTTTGCAATTGAGTACCAGAACCGCTAACATTCAAAAATAATTTATTTCAGAAATGTACTGTGATCATATATTCATTCAGATTCTGCATGATAAGCTTTTGTTGCGTACACTGAAATCACCCCACAGAGAAAAAAAAATTGTAAAAGCAGATGACATTTTTTTTCCTTTTTTTTTTGAACTATGGAAACTAGGAACACACCACTGAGTCTTCACTATAGCGTTATGAGTGCGCCTGGCAGGCGGCTGGACGGCGCCAGCCCTCTGTGGCGTTACTCCAGGCAGGTTTACAGTTGCTGCAGGACAATCTCTTTATAACCAGACACACAGTGAATGATCTGTAAAGCTTACACACAAGAAGTGTAATCACACGCACACATACACATGCACACGCGCATTAGCATTTGGGACAGTACAGTCACACCTGAATAGTACAGAGTGGTTGATTACACAAAAAGGGAAAGAGGTGAGGCAATTCAATGACATCATCTCTTGGCGCAGGCCCAGCGCTGCCCCATGATAGTGTTCAGTGACAGAGAAGGGTTACACCAGCAGGGGCGGAAACAGGAAAAAAAAACCCTTTGTTTCTTAGCAAAATCACACTGTTAACCATTTTAGCAGAACCAGCAGCTGTGCCCACATGTGAGTGTCCCACACTACTGCAGCTCGACACTCTTAGATTCAAAAGCATCTCAGTAGACATATGCAGAATGAGACTGATGTGTGTATAAGCGAGCCAGCGGAGGGTGGAAAAAAAAACATGGGCTGCATATGCAAAATGTATCCGCAGCCCACGTCCGTCAGGATTAAAAGGAGGCTCACGTAGCGCGAGGCCAGCCGTCACGATGCCAGTCAAGGGCACCGTGAGCAGTTCAGTAATGACCGGTGCCAGATATCATAAATAAGCGATTCTCTATCAAGGCATCTTTGATCCACTGTAACACACTCACAAAAAGACTTAAACACTTGAACAGATATACACTCATTTCATATATCTGCAGGATCCGTCGGGCACAGTCACCGACGTCTGACCCGCCACGGCCGAATGTTGCCAGACTTCTCTATGCATTTGTGTGCTATAGGCCGGAGAGCTGCTTCCATGGAAACACGTGATTGTTTTGCCTCCCTGCTCTCCCGGCCGACACGTTCAAATTTGTTCGATTTGGCATGAATCCCACATCCACGTCTGTCTTTAATTTCTTCCTTTTTTTTTTGTTTTTACATCCAGTTCATCCAGTCCAAACGCGTCCTTTCACGTCCACAATATGGCTCCATCATATCGTTATTTCAGTCTCCATCAACGCAGACTCTGCGTTGACTTGATTTTGTGTTCTAGGTACATCTACTATATATATATATATTTATATATATATTTATATGTGTGTTTTCAGAGATTCTTGTGACCTGTACAGAATCAAAGAAATTAGCATTTGAGTGTGTTCAAAAAAAAAAAAAAAAGAAGAAAGCAACAAAAAAAGGAGGAAAGAAAGTCATGCAAATAGTTCAAATGAGCAAAATAAAAGCGAAGAGATGTTGCAGAGACTATTTTATCAACTGGTGAGAGAACTCAAAGTCTACACTGGCACACTTGCACACATTAAACGATAAAAAAGTGCTGCTGAAAGTCTCATAGTCTTGTTCCGCATGTATCCAGGCTGACTAAGGACAACACGTAAAAAAAAAGTAATGAAAGGAAGGAAAAGTGTGAATGACTTGATTGAGCTGACTGCGCGTTGCTATGTTCTCCTTCGACACAAGCTGGGTTGATATCTCCAGAAAGCTTTAGGTCCTTTTCAGCATTTTTCACACAAAGGAGGAGAAGCCAGCGATTGGGGCCCTTGAGCCAGGGGCCAGGCTGCTGGGGGGCCTGTAGAGGGTGCTGTGCTGGCTAGGGGGATTGGAGCTCTGCTGGGAGGGGGTGGGAGTCCGGCTACCTTTGGGCCTGAACAGGCTGCCTTGGCCCTGGGGCTGGCCCTGGGCTTGCTGAGGCTGGGGGCTGGGTGAACTGAGCTGGGGGGGCAGCGGAGGTAGAGGAGGCAGCGGGGGCGGGGCGCAGTGATCCGGGTCGCCCGACTCGGACTCAGTGTAGCTGTAGGCCTGTGCCCGGGATATGCCTTTCTGCTGGCGCCGCCAGGAGTTGTAGTACGTGGGGTCGCTTATGTAGTGGTTGACGAAGGAGTGCGTCTTCTGTCGGTTGGGGTCCACCTCGTACTCGCTGTCGCTGCCCTGCGAGGGGAAGACAACAAAGAAGAGGCATTGATTTGTGGAGTTAGTAGGCGATGACTCTGCAGTGTTTCCATGTGGAGCAGTTAGAGATGCTGAGGCTATAAATGTAAATGAACATGACGTTATTCTGAGCAAAGTCATCAATTCACAATCGTCCCCGTCTAAACAACACACACACACACACACACACACACACTTACACTGACAACACAGCACAAGAACACACGGACACCAAAAATGGTCAAAGCATGATTACGGAGGGATGACTTGTTACTGAAGCGTGCATTGTAAACGGACCATCAACACAAGATGGCAAAGGTCAATTTATCTGGAGGACTTAAACTAATCAGTCACAGGGTCAAACTATATGTTCAGGGTCTTTGTATCCACCCAACGCCAGCAAGGCGGGGTTTGGTGTTGTGTAGCACAGAATACCACATAAAACCTATAATGGGAGTCTGAAGGAAGAGACTGGATGGGGACTAAGAACTGGAACCAGTCACCTATCAGGCTACAAACATTCAAAGCAGGCAGCCACAGGAACCTCACCAAATGCAGTGGAAGTGTATGTAGGCCACCTGTTCCATATGAAAACACCAGCGCCTCCTATGGGTGAACAAAACAATGGGTTTTACAGTGCATCACCATAACAGAATGATTAAAATGGACCAGTCATGATGATGAGAATATCATAGATATGTCATACATGTATAGATCCTTTGTGCCATTCTGTGTGAATGGTGTGAAAAGTAAAAACAAAACACAGGTCGTGCAGTGCATTCTCAATCAGACAAAAGGTGTGATTTCAGGATTCACTGAGGAGGAAGAAGAGTTCTTCTTCCTCATTCTTTAAGTCAGCTCGAGTTCACTTCAAGCTGCCGTCTGTGGAGAAATGACAATAACCTTCAGCGCGCTCTCGTCTCTGACGCTCCTCCTGCTGCAGGCAGCGCTGGAAACGCTATCGTATTCATGTCAAGGAAGTCCACGAGTCAAACAAAAACCAATGTGATCATTGAACACTCGGCGGGGATTGATCATGGGCAACTAATTGCCGTGAAAGCACGATGCCAATTGGCCAGCCAGCCTGTGATTAATCACCTGGTCGCGGTGAACTAATGCTCAGTCCACTTTGCCAGAACGGTCACTGGAGAACTTCCCAAAGAGCATTCGATGCGAAGTAAAGCGACAAAAGGCCTTTTCTTTTCAGAGCGGTGCACCGCAGAGATGCTGCTGATTACTGTGTCTCTCCCACCCCTCATTATTATCATCATATTCCATCTCCTCACACAGAAACATGGCTGCTGGCACGCACTCCACAGCACAGCTCTCATGCTGGACATCGCACAGCACATATGTGATACATATGTCGGTGGGCTCAGATTTCCCTCTGCCTCTGCTTGGATCATGCCTCCTGTGCCAAAAACCCCCTATATACAGGCTTTTCTTCTGTAGTTGTCAGCAGGGTTTATAAACAAGCAGACAATGCTTGTGTTGAATCATAAGAGGGAAAAAAATCCCGCTTTTTTGATCCTCTTTGGTTCTAAACAAAGGAAAGTGACACCCCCCCCCCCAAGACCCTCCCCCACACACGCTCTCTTATTTGCTAAAATAATCAAAGGCAGACACTGGCTCAACATTCAAGTGGATCACAAGTTACTCTCTTCTTTACTTGCTTTTCTATTCTTGTTCCTCTCAATAACCAGAGCAGGGGTGTGGGCTGCGTCGGTGGCTGCGGGTGTTTGTTGTCCATTTGCAATACTGCTACCCAGTTGCAAACACTTGAGGCCAACCAGTGTTGAAAAGCATTCCAGTCATGCCAGTGTGTTTAGCAACACAATAACACAATAACAAGATCCATTCACAGTGGACCAACAAGACATACTGATCCACTTCAAGTGGTATTACCTCACTCTAAAAGAATTAACACTGCATTGAGAGATGAAACACTACTCCAGTTGTGTGTGTGTGTGTGTGTGTGTGTGTGTGGTAAAGGGAAAGAGCCAGTGCAGACCAAGTGTTGACACAGTGAATTGCATCCTCCTCCTGCCCGCCTCGGCTTGGTGGTGAAGTGTGCGCAACAGATGTTCTGCCTCTTGAGATGTTCTACATGCAAGTATACAGCAGCGCAATCTGTCCTCCCTTCGCTTCTGGTTCATCACCAGTGTTTAACAGAAATAACTCAAAGATCCAGAGGAGGAACCTACAGTGGAGATGCTTGACAATGCGCCTCCGGGGCAGCACGGCCTGTGAAACAGCTCCTTGCTTCAACTCATTACAAGCTAATTACCAGAGCTGAATGGTGTGAAAGAAACAGACTTAAGGCATGAAATGCAGCATTGCACCTCAGCCTCAAGGGAACCACCAGCACCTTGTTTATGCAAGAATATGTGTAAGACAGGCACATACCAGCCTGCCAGTTACAATTATTAAACATCTTTTCATCATTATGATGTTAAATTAGGCAGAGAAAGAGATTAAGAAATCTATCCAATTAACTGGTGAAACCTCTTGACAGTATTTTATCATCAGCATAATAAAGTTAGCCTGTGTTCCTGTTTATACTCGCTGACAATGTAGGACGGAGACTAATATTGGAGAGGGCTAAAAAGGGAGAAATATGCAGTGCTGGGCAGTATTGGTGCTACTAGCTTAGCTACATTTCTAAGGTGGTGGCGTGGCTGTTTTCTCAATCAGCTTAGCTTAGCTCTGTTATCGATCAAGCGGTGCGATAGCGTCCACACAAGCTACATTTTCCCAAGTATTTCTGAAGCTGGAGCGCAGCAGAGCTTTCTTCTGCAGTCTGAAGTAAACACTGTTAAGGATCAGTACGTGACATTACGCACCAATCCTTGGCCTGACGCCGACATCGTCTCTGCTGCAGGGGTATACAGACACGCAAGCCTGAGTTTACTTGATGGAAATAAGGCAGAGGGAGAGGAACTGATCCTGAGGGAGTCTGGGTTTTCATTCTTGTGCTGCAGTGGACTGAGTTATTAAATTTTTAGTTAACAGTTTGTCCAAGCATATAGACACACGCACACACATACACAAAACACCTAGAAAATCCAACAAATACCTGCTTTTTGATATTACGTGGAGCACATTTGTTTGTTTTTGTTGCTATATTGGTTTTGGAGCGGTGAGAGCAGAGCACAGCTTTCTGCTTTATTAGCAATAAACTTAACATTTTTTTTTGCCTTTCTGTTTGACAGACAGTTTTATTGATCGCTAAGACAGAATTTGACTGGGAATGAAGTTGGTTCAGAGTAAAAAGAAAGAAAAGCTTTGATGTATTAAACCACTTCTGCCGTGTTGCTACATTTCTCGGGGGGGGGGTGAAGCTTCATTTAATGTAGCTTAGCTCACTTTCCAAGTAGCTTGTCCAACACTGGATACATGGCAATAGATGTACATCACATACAGGCCAAGATGACTATTTGCTGGAGATAAATTGTTCATTATTGGCAAATAGGGCAAGAACTTTGACCTTTGACCTCAGCCTGAAAATGAATATGATGTCACATCAGCTTTCAACCAGTTCTTGTTTTTATACATATTTATGCCTAAAGTTGGTCAACAAAGCATCTTATGATTAACTGAGTGTCAAAAATGCTTTGTACATAACTGAATTTTAATCTCTTATGGTGTCTATACTGACATGAGACTGAAACAACAACCTACAGGCAAGCGTGACCCCCATCCCCCCGCAAACCGATGCATACCCCAATACCACAGAGTGGGTCAGTCCTTTGTCCTCTAGTTATGGATTACTGCAAAGAGGAGGGGGAGGAAAGGGGGGCTGTCTACACCACTCTCATTGATGAAGTGAACACAGCAGGGGTCCCCAGAGACAATAACAGTATATGTGGGGCTGAAGGGGGATTAAAAAGAGACATTCGCAGCAGATACATTTTTGTGTGCAGCGGTTTCTGTGCAGGGGAAAAAAAAAAGTTCAGAGTGGAGGAAGAACAGGAACTGTAAGACATGTTTTTGGCCACATAGTGAAACATCTACTGCATCAAAGTCAAGCTGTGTTCGGTCATCACTGAGGAGGGACATGGGTCTGCTCGGCAGCTCCGATCCGCTCTCACCACTATAATGAACGTTATTTCATCAAAACAACTATAATCAAGGGATTTGAGATTTTCTTGGGCATTACTGTCCCAGACTGGTGGACTACTATTATTTCTCATTTCTTCTTTACTTTGTCACCAGTTTGTAGTTTCAGGGACTGTATGAGGCTAGTTTTCGTCTCACAATTCCTCCTTTCGCTCACCATTTCTGTCTCTGTCCACTGTCCTTTGTCACATACCATCAGACACCATCTAATTATTACAAATACATAAATATAGCTTGATTGCAGTTATAATTTCCTTTTATTCTGGGCTATGACATCATACTTTAGGTAGGGCCAGTCAAAACAAAGCGTGTTGCCACTAGAGACGATCCAAACATTACAGAGAGTATTCTCAGTTGAGCGCCAGCCAAAAAAGCTACGGTAGCAAGAGAGACAGGGGATGGGTGGGTGGAGAAAGACAGAGATAGACAGAGGCAGGACGGGGGGAAAAAAAGGAGAGAAAGCATGTAAGAGAAAGCAGACAGTTTCATCCCTCTCCCACGGACTGCCGCTCTGCAGAGAGCACAATCCACCATCCATCTCTGACTCAGAGGTGAGATCGTCTGTCTTCCACTGGTTTCGGCCTTAAGTGACACACAAAGGCAGTGCCACAGAGACAACCTTGGAAAATGAGAAAGCCTATACTCTAAAGGAAGAAAGTCAATAGGGCTCCACCTGCAGGGGAGCGGAGCAGTAATGGTGGCCTTGTTGCCTTGCCAAGTCAGTGTTAGCTTCCTCCAAATCCTCTCTTGAGGAGGAGTACAATAGTCAACTTATACCTGCTGGTGGAGGCCCCGGGGGATTAAAGAGGACAGACAGCACAATGTCAGACCGATAGCTCAGAGTTATCCGCTCAATGAAACTTCAAAGAGCATTCCTGGATTTCTCCGAACCGCCATTGGGTGCTGATATGGTGGCCTGTCAGGGGCGCGGCGGAGGAGCCCTGGGGTAACAGGCGGGGCTCTGTGTGTTTCAGCCCATCAAAGCCAACATCGGCCCCTCGAATGAGCAGCGTGGCAGCAGGCAGGCGTCGTCATCCCGGGATGAGGGGCGCAGTCGCTGCGTTAAGGGCCATGTTTGACAATACACAAGTGCCAACGGTAGATATGTCAGACAGGTGATGAAATGACGAAATGATTCATTTGAGGGGATGTTATCGCGCTTCGAAAGGTCCTGTCCGTAGCAATTCATTGTGGGGAGATTTTCATTTGATCTGCAAATAGGACTCAGATCCCGATAAGGCCAGGCGGGGAGAGATTTCTGGCTGCAGAATTCACACCGGGGATGTATCTTGCTGAGAGATGTTCCAAGATAATTTGGGAAATGCCTTGAGTAAAGAATTCCTAGATGAAAGAAAGCACCGAAGGAAGCCTGAAAGCAAAGGGAGTTTAGGAAGACTTCCCCCCCGCCGCTTTCATCTGACTAGGATCAAAACCAGACTGCAAACCGCAAGATAGATCACCCAAACCATGGAGGGCCAGGGAGGGAGGGGGCACGAACAGAAACAGAAACAACATATATATGTGTTATATACACCAGACAGAGGGGAAAACACAATTCAGATCAAAGGACAAGGGAGAATAAAGGGAAAATGAAGAAAGGACTAAAGTCAGGAAATCAGAGACATGAGGGTGGGCGGCAAGCAAAGGACAGAGGGAGACTGACAGAAAGTCACCATTTATCGATTGGACTCTCTCGCCGGGCAAAAGCAGTTTGGCTCAGCACGCAGCAAAACGCCTCGAGTGAGACAGTCTAGCAGTAGCTGTTAGTCATCTATCAGTCCTGACGGTGTCTGCTTAGAAATTCAACGGAGATTCAAAACAATGATTTTAGACTCCTCCGAACGCTAATGAGGGTCGGCTCTGAAGAAGAGTTTTCCTCACAGGTTATTTTACTGCCGCTGACTTTATTGGCTGAGAATTCATTGGGAATGTTTGACAGGCTGCCTGGCTGGAGCAGCAACTTCCAATACGTAAGCAGGCCTAAAAGAGAGCATCTGCCCTTGCTGTCTTACATAACAAGTGCTGTGGCTGAGTGCAGTGGCCTGGATCACAGGTGGATGTTTGCAGAGTGACTTCCTCCACAGGTCACTGCCTGGTCTAAAAACTGCTTTACCAGCAGCGAGCGGGGTCGTTTATCTCTCATCTCTCTTTGCGCGTTACTGTGGCCGTATCACATAACCTCTGCAGGCCGAGCGCACGAGGTGAGCGACAGAGAGGACACCGTGTGGACCGTGTGGACTGAGACAAAACTGACAGCTGACAATGCAAAGCTGAATTCATGAGGAAGTCAAGGACGTGACAATATGCACACGGACAGGTACGAGTCTGATTCCAGAAACGCTGCGTAAGACGTAAATAAAAACAAAATATTATCATTCGGACGGCCCTTTCATACCTAATCATGATGCTATCACCTGTTACCAATCAACCTGTTTACCTGTGGAACGTTCCAAACAGGTGTTTTTGGAGCGTTCCCCGTCTTTCCCAGTCTTTTTCTGCTCCTGTCCCAACTTGTTTGAAACGCGTCGCTGCATCAAGTTCAGAATAAGCAGATATTTACACAAACCAGTGAAGCCGATGAGCTCAAACATTGAATATATTGTTTTTGTAGAATTAGCAAACCATCACACTGTTTTATTTATGTTTTACACAGCATCCTAACGTTTTTGGAATCAGGGTTGTACGCACACGTAATGGAGACACACGTTACGCAGGCAGACAGTGAACGTTTTACATACACAGAGCAGAAAAGACAGATGAAAAACAGGAGCTGCTACTGCACCTGTGAGTCCGAGATTTCGGAGGGTTTTTCAGTCAGGCTGCTGCTCTCTGCGGGGATCAGGTCGTTGTACTTTGTGCTGACGTCCTCGTCTGAATAGTGAAGACTGCCCGGACTGGGCCGAGGAGGAGATCTGGGCAAAAGATGAAGACAGAGAAAGGCTGAATAATTCAGCTGCTTGTTGTTGTTAACCGAAGAATTTCACTCAGCCTTACATTGTTTTGGTGTTTCACGATAATGATTTAAAATCAGCTTGAATTTGAAGGATGATTTTTGTAGTTTCTGCTCATCGCAGTGAGATCTGAGACGATACTGGCTGAAATCACGAAGTCGGATGATCAGACAGATTTTAAACAAACCCTGACTGACCTCCCTGTTCAGCTTTGACCTGCCGTGCTCGCTGTAATTGTGTGTACACACTTTTCCCGGGCAGTTAGGGACTATTACAGGTATTTCTGGTGCGCTCACCCCGAGGTTTACCCCCAAATAAGCCAGAGCCGCACAGCAAGCACAGCTCATCTTATCACTGAGTCTCATTTGGGAGGTTTTACCTGCCTGGTGGCACAAACACACACGAGGTCTTTCATTCCATCAGCTATTGGCTTTATAAACCAAATAAGTTGAATGACAACCGCGACATTTGTACTAACCTGTGCATTTTTTTAAACTTTAAAATAACTCAGGCTTGTTTACACCCTGTCTGATGTTTTAAGGTCATGTTCAGGCTCACGCTTTATCTGCAGCACAAAGTCATCCATCCAATCAAATACTGGTGGATTACTTTGTGACATGAGTGTTGTATTTTCGCTGTTCGTCTGTCTCTGCAACAACTTGAGTTGTAAAATCCTGTAGTGGCATCTCAAACCGCAGTGTTTTGGTGTGTGTAAAAAACCTTCAAATCCACAGATCTCTAACTCAAACTGGACTCCCTGGACCGCATTTCATTGCCTCACACGCCCCCACAAACAGCGCCTTGCATTGTTTTAGCACAAGGCTGATTCTGGTCTAAATAGCACTCCATTTCTTGCCCACTTTGTTGTACTGATGTTGCCAGATCTCAGCTTTTACTTTGTGACATGCTGTGCTACGAACAAAGTTTTAAAAAGGATCCTTCAAAAATCAACTTCTCTATCTTTCTAAAGCATTTTCTGCTAAAAAAGCAAAGACAGCAATGCTTTGAATCCAGTCCTCTTTCATTCTCACTAATGTCTGCGACAGTACGGTAAGCGCTTCCTTTCAAGTTCACATGTATCACTGTCTGTGTGTGTGGGAGTGCAGCTTGATGAGAGTCATGGGACACTCATGAGACGGCTGCCTACAGCCAGTCTCTCCTGGACTGAATAGTTCCCCCTGATTCAGTCCTCACTGTGGGCTGTGGAATGTCAAACCACTGGTCTCTTGTGATTAAATTATAAACTCAACTCTTGCGGCGCTCAAGGGGTCATCACATAAATGGCAGCCTCCGGCTTTGCTCTGGCAAATGTTATCAGAGGCTACATGAATGATGGCGCGGATTAAACTGTCAGCGGCATGCTGCGACGATCAAATGTGTCAGTCAGGCGTGAGTTTAAAGAGCGTAAGTGACGGGGCTGAGCAGAGGGAGGACCCTTCAGGGGAGGGGAGCGTGGAGTGAGAACAGGGTTGAGGTGTTGAGCTGACGGAAGGAAGGAATGAGGAAAAATGGGGACAGAGAAAGATAAAATACTGGAAAAACATTTCCTAAAATGGTGTGCTCTAGTCAGGGTTCTTTAAGTAAATATGAGAGGAAAAAAAGAAAAGCTCTTGGTGCCTTAGCTCCTCCGTACTTTCCACTGTCCTGCTAAACAAACACCCATCTGTTTCTGCTGATTAGTGCTGGTTTGGCTGAGACTACTGGGACATACTGACTCCTGTTGACTTTCCGGGCCGTAGTGTCGGCCGCCAGCCGCTGCCAGCGGATCTGCTGCAGCGCACACGCGGCCGCTTTACACGTCGAAAACCGCATTTGCATTTTTTCCGAATAAATGTATTTTGAAAGCATTTCAAAAATGCTGTGGGTGCATTCCAGCAGTTTTCAGCAGGGGCGGCGTTTCGAGGGCGGCGTGGCCAAAATGGAGAACTCCACAGGGAAATCACATAAGCTGTAATTCAATTACGCTCGATGAGTTATATTAAACTAAATTAATTCACTTAGCTTGAGAGGAGGAACGAAATGTGTACAATGGAGAGGTACTTATATACAGTGTACTACAGTTTGCGTGATATCTCTGTGTGTGTTTTGAGGATGTTGAACAGGGCGGCAGACTTTGCTGACTAACTTGCAATATGAGCACTTCTTTTCTGATGAAGAATGTGATGGGAGCTGCTGTTCTCACCACTAAGAACGAAACTCTCGTGTTAAACGGATGAGATTCGGCTGCGATGGCTGCAGCGATAGCTCAGTTTTAATGCATTACGAAAGAAATCGCAGCATCATGTAACGAGGCAATCACAATAAACAACACGCCGCCAAACACATGAGCTGCACGGACTAATTATTTCCATTAGAAAACAATCTATTCTTCTCTTGACTGATTAATCAGTTACACTAAAATGGCAGACAATAGAGAAAAATGTCAATTACAATAATTCTGTGAGCACCGAGGTGACGCTAGATTGCTTGTTTTGTCATATTAAGAGTTCAAAACCCAAACATATTCAATTTACAGTGATATAATGTAAACTCAATGTTTGACCTGATGGCCGTAAAAGAATCAATCGTGGCAAAGCAAAAACAGGAAACTGAATCGGAAACGGTGCTTAAATGTGACACGGACATTTGTACTTGTGCTGGTCAAACAGCTGCTTCACACTGATGGAAGATTCAGACGCAGTATTTTACAAAGTATGAGCTGATAAAAAAATGAAGAAAATGACTCGTATAATTATTAGGATTATTAGGAGTTCCTCTGCAACGCTGACGGTTCTGAAACAAGATCGTTAGCTGTACTACGTGAGCTGGACTCCACAGATGGAATGAATGTTTTCCGTGCAGACGGGTGTATTAATGTGCTTTTAAACACAGGGCGAATGTCTGCTGATGTTTTCATGTAAATGCTTAATGAGCTTCACTAAATTAAAGACACACTTTCTTTACATTTCTGACTGTTTTGATTATTTTCTCTGTGCGATTAGAATTTGCACAATTATGCAGCTGTTAAAACACGATGAGGGTGTTATGAATGCAGTAAATATTAATGAAGTAAACGCGTAATGAGTGCCGGCTCGTCTTTGCAGCAAGATAAAAGTAATTAACAGCAATTACGAGCCGTCGCTGACCCAGCTGTGGGTGGCACTGTCTAACATCTTTCCATAATCTTGTTCCTAACAACACTCTTTTTAGTAATGACCAAAAACAATTCCCCCCGGAGATCCAGTTTTTAGAAGACGCAGGCTAACCCAGAAAACATGACAACAAAGTCTTAATCCCTGCTCCGAATTCCTATCTGCACTTATTCCCAAAAGGACTCTCCACTGTAACCTTTACCAGCTTGCATTCCTCAGCAGTCCTTGCAGTGAGCCCTCTTACAACACAGCAAGACAAAGAGCTGGAGCCAACGTGGAGAAATGCTATTGAGAGCCCACTGGGACATTATGATAAACTGCCTGTTTAGAAACACTGAGGAAGCTCAGCCCACTTTCACCTCTTCCCCTTGACTCTCATACGCTGTTGAGTGAGGCGTAAATTATTTATCAGTTCTCACTCGGATAGAGAAGGGTCCACTTAATCGTCTCGCAGCAAAATTCAGTCAGCAGTATGTCGGGTAAGAAATGAGAACCGGGGGGTGAAATCAAATCTGCCCCCAGTCTTTGCTCATTATCAGGCCCTCCTCTCGCTACAGTCGCCTGTAGGGACTCATTAACATGTCTGAAGTGTTGAAGAGCTTTGTCACTCAAGAGTGTTTAAAATCATGTTAATCTACGCTGAATTACTTCAGCAAGACCTCCTCAAACCCCAAACCAGTGTGCCAAAGCAGTTTTCAAACTGCAGAAAGAGGCTGATACAAAGCCACGCAGGAACGATGCTGCTAATCCCTCCGGCTTTGTCACAACAGCAGCAACCCCGAAACACATTCGGACTCCTGTGTGTGAGTCCAAGCAACAGTTTATGTGCTGACAGACTGGATTAATGTCTTACATAAACCATACGACCACATAACAGCTTCACTGTTTGCTTTCTTTTTACCAGAATCAGCTGTGGAGCAGATAATTCACGTGTAGTGTGGTCACACTTCATATCAAGGTTCACATATTCACCATTAAAGGGACATTATTTACCTGCAGTCTCAATTGTTTTGGTGTGAGTTGCCAAGCTCTGGAGATGTGGAGATGTCTGCCTTCTCTTGAATATAATGAAACTCATTTCCAGGAGGCTCGCTCATTGACTCATCTCTGAAAGCTAGCGATGCCAGAGATTTAGGGGGAGTGGATGCAGTGGTACAGCTGGTGGGTGTAGCTCAGCAGAGAGAAAATAGTTCCTACATGAAACTGCTCACAAGGTAACCGGGCGATGATTTCTGGAAAGAGACGGTGCTGCTGAGTTTCTCAAATGTATTTTTTTGAGCTTTGACCGACACAAGGCAGAGTGCCACCTCGTTCCGTTATAATTGAGAGAAGGCAGACATCTCTACGGCCAGTACGTCTGGAGCTTGACGACTCACACCAAAACAATCTAGACGGATAAACAGCAGTACAGGTAAGAGGAAAAAACACAGTGTTGAGTTTGGGGTGAACTGTCCCTGTAACTAGTTGTATTTTAGTAGCATATTGGCTCTTTCTTAGCAGTTACTAATCAGCTTCCTTGGTTACTATCAATAAGCTGTAATCAGGAGGCCATTGAGGGAAAACTCTCAGTTAACAACTTAGTGTTGTAGAATAGGGTCTTGCAGAATAAGGCATTAATAGTGCTTTATAATGACTAATAAAGTGCCAATATACTACTAATTTGCATGACACTATGGCACTATTGTACTATTCTTTCATTGTAATCTCTTTAAAGAGCTAAAAAGGCATATGGACAGTTTAAGTAGCGATAGATTAAGCTATCAGTCACCAAAAGTGGACTGCATTGACTTCCCTGTGACGGTGACTGAATCCTCTGTCATGCATATTGACTGGTTTGTTAAATTGAATTGAAAGTCTCCGACTAAAATCAACAGTAAATGGCATTTGCTGCCTGACACAGCTCTGAATTAGAGTGAATACAGTGGGATTAAGAACGTGTTTGATTTCTGATCCTGGTATCAGGCAGAGGACTTCATCCTGTCTTTGGTATTCTGAGCCCGGAGATCAAGATGTGGCATTAATCTATAATCGGAGGCTCAGGTGTTGGGATTTGGGCTCCTCTGCTATGGGCTGAGTTCAAAGACTGCTGATTCTGAAAGTACATCTGTGCATTCTTCCACTCCCAGCCTCCCCCTTCAAGCTGGAGACAAAATACGGAGCTGCCTGGAAGCTCCTCAAAGACCTGGACCTGCTTTGATCTGTCCTCAAGGCCACACTCACATGCACACATACAAATGCACACACCCAAACAAACTCCTCACACCTTCTCATACACAAACAATGCACTTTTCACCATATGGATATGCAGACTCACGCGCATATAATATCCATATGAAACACAGTCGCTGCAGCCGAGTCTAAATCCTCCTCTTCCCTAAACAGGCACAAATGATCGAATGCAAAGCATACAGCCAGATCCAAAATTGGGCTTATAACTCCCTGCAGTGTTCTTAGTGCAGGTGTCAGTCAGGGTGATTGGCTTTAAACAAGGCCAGGGTCTCAGCATGCTCCATGTCTTACAGCTGGGATTCACTGAAATACAGAAGCTCATTAAAAGAGAATCCGTAGTGAGTCAGTTCATGTGCTGCTTTTAAAAAGCAGGACGGGTGGATTTGAGCCCGAGCTGTCAGGAGGTGAGTGGTTTTTTCCAGGGAGCTGAAATGTTTTCAGGCATGAGGTTAAGTTTCCATGAATAACCCAATTATTTGACCATATGGTTATTTAATTTTGACTGTAAATAAAGCTTCTAGCTTAAAAATCATCTGCACTTTGGGTTATAAGCTGTCGGCGCGGGTGGCTGACCTGGTGTAGACGCCGTTCTTCCGGCAGAAAGAGTTCTTCACAGACAGCCGCCGGTTGTTGAGCTCCAGAGCGGGGAAGCGGCCTTCGTCCAGGCTGACCATGTCTCCGTGGGTCAGAGCGTTACAGTTGGAGTTGTTCCCTGGACACACATACAGAGACACTGTGTGACCACAGGCCAGACGGACAGCCAGGTTAGTGTCTGGGAGGACGAATGGAGCTGAACAACTGCTTGATCAGTGAGTGAGTGAGTGGACAAAATCAGGAATTAAAGGATGATAAACAGAAAAATGATATTAAATAGTAAGGTTGCTAAATATAAACATAGACGGACGAACCATTGGAAGAAGAAACATAACATATGAGCTGCAGAGCTGGTGTTATTTCTTTTAGGACATGTCTCAAGCCCTTGAGGACAAACCCAAGTGTTCATAAGGAAATGACATGTAGGGTAAAGTTGGGTAAAATATAAATTACATAGCTTTAAATGGGGTAAACATGGTGTGTAGCCAGGTGCGGACTGTCATTATATAAATTATTATTCAGGGACATTAACAGCTCTCAAGTTTCAAGTACCGCTCTGTCACTACCTCCGCTGCTGGCTTAACAGCTTTAAGTCTGACTCAACTTCAAGTCTCAGGTCTTACGTCTGCGGCTTTGCTTCTTATACTGGATGTCTTCGTGATAACACACACTGACAAAGGAGGGAACTTTTACAATGAGGTCAATAATACAAAAAAGCATTACGTGAAATATCACTTAATTTGAGTCTGCAGCTTCAGATTTCAGGTAAACCACAGATATGTAGCGCAATGGAAAGCTTTACAGATTATACAGTATATCAAACCCACGAAGGAGAAATGTTACGTAAGGCCACTCTGTGTGGAACATAACATCACAAATAAAGTAGAAATGACACAAGTGTAAGCAAACTCAGAGACTTATCTACAAAATGCCTCAGAATATGATAAATGAGGGGCCCCTCTGTGTAAACACTGTCTGATCACATGTGAATAGGCAATAGCACAACTCTTTTGACTCCAAGTGTCCCTCATGATTCATCAAACAGCTAACACTATAAACGCAGAGTGACAAACTGGCCATGCTGCTCTGCATTAGCAGATTAATGATGCGAGGCTCCTTGCTTGCCATGTTACAGGTTAAAAACACTTTAAGTCAACCTAAGACTTATGGTGGACCGCGGCCAGGCCAGGACCTCCGCGGTTGCTCCAGGGCCACTTGAGGTCAATTGGTGGTTACGCAAACACACAGAAAAAGAAAAACCACTGGGTAGGTCCAGTGGCCTGGGCCAGATTCCTAGAGGGGGGGTACGGAGGCTTTGAGAGCGTCTTTGTGTTGGAGTGAGAAGGAACCTCTTGTTTTTCCTCTGTCAGTCAGAAAGATGGGCAGTGACCCGCAGGGACCCCCTCCCCCCCCCCGCCTGGCAGCTAAACAGCCATGGCAGAAGTGCTGAGCAGAGGGAAATACCCGCTGATGTCAGGGCTGCACTGAATGGACAAGTCTGCCCCCTACTCCCGCTCCCCTGCCTCTCTGCCTTTTTATTCCCCTGCTACTCCGTCAATTATCTGATTCATTCAAAATTAGAATATAGCACTCTCTCAGAAAGTTACCCCAAGTTCACAGCTCAGTATTAGAAAACTGCAAAGTCTTACTCCTTTTATAAGAAAAAGTCTAGTCATCAGATTCTTGGCCCTCCATGCCTCTGGGTTAGAAACAAGGCACACGGCTTCTATACTACTTAAATGGTCCATTTAATTGTGCAATTGTGTGCACTCACCTGATTCCGACTTCTTGGCATACTTCTTGCTCTGTCCTCTGATAATGAGGATGAAAACCAGCAGCAGGATGAAGATAAGCCCCACCAAAGCCACCACAACCAGGAACCACCACTCCTCGTAGAAAGGCGCCACTTTTTGGGCTGGGCGCAACACAGAAAATTGAAATCCATGGTTATTCAACAACTTTATTTAGTCCAAAAATGCATGTTTTTCAAATTTCTACCACCAAACGCATGAAAGCTCACCGGATATAGAAGGAGAAGGTAGACTTGGGGAGCCATAGCCGTAGTCGTTCACTCCAATGACCCTGAAGTCGTAACTGACCCCTTGCTTCAGGATATCCATGTTGAATGTATGTGATGTCACCTCCTTGGGAATGTCCTTGATTAGGATATCCCACAACCCCTCATCTGCAATGGAGTTTAAAATGTAATTTTGAGGTCAGACGGGATTCTTGTAAAACATCTGAACAATGCCAATATGTCTTTGCTAACGGGCTGCTTGTTTGTTTGATGTAAGGCTTCGGTCTGGCTGGCAGCTCCCGCGGTAATTCATAATTCTCACAAATATTACATAATCCATCAATTTCACCGCTCCCGTAAAATTTACAGCAACCAAATCTACATCATAAACAGCAGCGCAGCCATATTTCAAATGAAGCAATGTTAGATGGCTTGATGTTTGCTTTGGAAATCCTGCCAGAGACCATTTATTACACATCGCGCTGCTTGTAAACATCAATGTAAGTTTGACTCTTTTAATGGGCTTCGCAAACATAAACAAGCAGCAGGGTTCATCTGTCATGTTTCTCAACTTTGGCAAAAGTTGGAAAAGCTGATGTAATTTGATTCGAAGACAAAAATAGCTCATCAGGTTATATGATACAGCAGAGAGTTATGGCTCTTGGCATATGGAAAAGAGAAGATGAGTGGAAGGAGGGTGTGTGAGGCTGCTTTAACCATCTTCATCGCCCCCGGGCATCAGCCTATGATATATATCACCAGCAGTGCTGCTAATCCTCCTTAAAATCAAGCTCTCAGCACCTCACTCAATTTTCGCTCAAACAAGGTGAAACGCATCCCTCCCTGTGAGTCACCTCCCATCTGTCATCCTCTTCACCCTGCCAGGACCTGCCAATCAAAACCGAAACCGGATGCCAATTGTCTCGACTGCAGCGCCGCGATCAATAACCCATTAAAATACCAGTGACACGGACACTACGGCAGCAGATGCTGACACTTTACACCTCCTTCCTTAATCAAACTATGAAGGGGACGAACGTAAAGCAAAGTTTACAACTTCATGACCGGGGTGGTGATCATCCGGACGCGTCTTTATGCAGCCGAGGCACACACCTGAAGGTCTGGCCTCGATCACGTAGCGCGTGATGGGAGCGCGGCCCGGGTCCCCGCTGGTCCAGTGGATGGTCAGGGCCGAACCATAGCGTGTGATAAAGGGCTCTCCAGGGGGTCCTGGGGCTCCTGAGGCAGAAATAGGCGTTGAAGTGGGGCATTTAAATGAAGACTTTAAAAAAAGTCGAATTTTCATGAACACACATCAGGGCCACTACCTTCTCCTGGGCCGGTGGTGATGTTGGCCTCCACCTCGGGCCCGTAGATGAAGGTCTTGGCCCGGATGCGGAAGTTGTAGGTGATGCCGTCGGCCAGGTCTTTGAGCTTCAGCCAAAGGGGGCCGCTCCCCTTCACATCCACTGTCACTGTCTTACTGACGCCTGGGGGGGAGGGGGAGTGAAGACAGTCGGCACAGGCCACTGAGGACTCTAGACAAACAAACCACATTTAGAGCAGGTCTTACACAGGCCAGGCAGTGTGGGAGCACACTCGACACAGGCGCACACACACACACACACACACACACACACAGAGTAATGGAATTAGTCGTGGGAAATATGTTTTGCATTTGGGCACCGTAGTCACGTATCATTTGCGATGGCAGTAGAAGATGTGTAAAAGGTTGATGATGTACAAGCTGTTCAGGCTCAGGTGATGATTAGCTCATAGCCCAAGAAAAATGCACACCACAAGATTCTGACAAAGTGAAATTGATCTAAGCATAAGTCAAACTCTACACCTTTTAATCCATAATCCCGATACATCTTGTAGTGTGCATAAAGCTTTTATAGAAGCCGGCAGCCATTTCGAGCAGAGGAGAGTGTCACCCAGCTTACCGTCTACCGGTGTGCAGGGTTCATAGATCAGACGATAGCCCTCAATGATGCCGTTAGGGAAGGTGGGCTCGCCCCAGGACACATTGACCGAGGTGGTGGTCAGCTCACTGAAGTGGATGAAACTGGGAGCACTGGGAGCTGGAGCAAAAGGGGTCAAAGGTCAAAAGATGCATGCCAATAAACTTGGCTTACATGAGGGACTCTGAGGGTTGTCCATTGACACATGTGTGCAAAGGTTGTGTGAATTACAGAGCATCATAAATTCAACTAACCGTCAAAGTATCAGCATCACACATTTATATTTATGAGTTAGCCTACATAATATTTGCAAATACCTTATATCAACACTGTATTTTACAGCTGTGCAGAACATGTTAGGACAAAAACTGCAAACTGAGACAAACTACTTTGTTAGTCGGCTTCATCTTCTGTAAATGCTAACTTATCTCTAGGCGACGTGAAGCCTCACTGAACTGGCTTTTAACTCACCTCAACAAGAAAACTTAAGTTCATCCCCTACAGGCAAACAACACAATAGCTGAGGAAATGTTAACATCTACACCAACTTGAGGCTATGAGTGCTGCTGCTGCAACAGCTTTTTTTTATTGCAAACGCAGAAAGGCCCTTTGTCTAAACATCTCCGCTGTGCTCCTCCCTCCTCCAGTTTGACATCCTCGTGCTCCTCTCAGGACAGCGACCCATGAGGGGAACCAAGAAACTGTGAACATCTTCTTTTTCTTCCTTTTTACTGGGCCAAGATGCAGTATTAAAATGCACCAAAATGGTAAAAACGGCTTCTTTTAAACAGGAGTTTTACCAAAGAAAGAGAGATATGTAAGGAGCATGGGGGCAGTGCTGTGGGGCGGTTTGTTTGGGGATGTTGTGTAGACATAGCGTGCCTGCAGACAGAACAGTTTCTCAAAGAATTTTCATAGCATCTACTTTTCAGACAAAACAGGAGATTCAGCAAATGAGTTTAGAGTGGGTTTGCTGATTAGGAACTTATGCTCAGTGTGTGGTTCCGCTAACATCGTTTGGCATGCTGACAGCAACGATTAGCATCATCCTCACAACAAATTCTTTCCTCATGGTTGACTCATCCACTTGGAGAAAACTCTCAGGGTTCTCCAAACTAACATCAGCACCACCACCAGCCACATAAATATGACAAATGAATGAACACGACTGTGCGTGTTTTAATTTATCTGCTTTAGTCACGTTGTTACCTCGTTTGTCTTCAGCTTGTCTTCTTTTTCTCAGCACCTCTCTCTCGTGTTCATTACACACAGAAATATTTGCTTTACAACATTGCTTGATTGCAGTATTTCTGACTGTTGTGCGCATTCGTCACGAATAAGAAATTTGCATTTTCATAGGTATCTAGTGCTCTGATATACCTGCTTGCTGAGTGCGCCCCCTCGTCGGTGGGCTGCGGGGTCCGTCCCCAGCCGCATTGAAGGGGGCTACACTGATCATGTAGGTGGTGTAACCAGTCAGGTTCTTTAGCTTCACCCCTCCTTCGGGCATGAACAGAGTCCGCAGCCTCTCGGTCTCATTCTTACGCTGGAACTCCCAAAAGTAAACCTACACGGAATAAGAGAGCCATAAATATACATTAATATTTGTCTACAGATGCCGTTCAGGGAATGCAGCTACGTCTGCTTCTACGAAACGCAGTCTCATTTCAAACTCCCTTAAGGGAAAGCACTTTCATTTTATTCCCTGTAAATGTTTTCTTGAACAGCAGACTAAACCTTTCATTGAAAGCCTCTGTGCTGGCTAAAAGTGTAAAAATGTGCCTTTAATGGTGATTAACATCAAATGGATGCAGTCGCTTGCTAACCACAAAAACATTTAGATGTTTATATAATGGTACAACCAGAAGACAACGTTGCTGCCTTATTGAGAGGTAAGCCCATAAAACCTGTCGCTCCATGGCCTAATGTGGCACTTGGCAGTGTTTGCTGGAGAGTTTAAGAAAAGTGTGACTCTGACCTTGTAGCCCTGGATGTCTCCATTCTGTGCATCCACAGGGGGAGGGTCCCATGTCACGTCCAGCTGGGTGGCTGTTGCGGACTGAATGGCCACATTCTGGGGTGGGGCTGTAGGCACTGTTATACAACACATACATAAGTCACGGCCATTTTTATGTATTGTAAGTGTCTGTTTCAGCTTCTGGTATCACTACTTCACTCATTATGTAGACAGGCAGTGTTATAGCTTAAAGCAGAAAAGCCTCAACTGTTCAGCCTAAACAGAAAAGCCCTGGGATTTAAGAAAGACAAATTACACCTGAAAACCACAGATGCAACTAAGCAGCAGACATGTACTGAATACCAAAAAGAAAGCTCTTGGCATAACAAGTGATTTGTCTCATCCATTGCACCCAGGAAGTGCTTATCTCAGGAGGGCGCTTTAGACTGCCACAAACCTCAAACAACGTCTGCACGTAAGCAATTGTCCCAGGCGCAATTAAATTGTCAAATTATTAAACACAGTTAACAACACAGGGCCACTCCCTCTCCTCACCCCTCGCTGTGTTTGTATAGCTCTATTATGTTTGCAGAAACAGGCACTGTACTTTCTATAGAAGGCCAATTGAACTGATTGCATATTATTGAGCTCTCATAAGTTATTGCTTGTTGTTATCGTCTTAATTGCAACCCATACTGATTGTTGTCAAGCCAAAGATGACGTAGCACATTGTGGACAATGAAGTTTCTCACCTAACCTAATCTTAGCAAGCTTCTGACAGAGATCACATCAACACGTCGTCGGGAGCGGCTGCCGTATGAGACTGCGCTGATTGAAACGACAGGAAGCGTGCATACCTGCTTCTCCTACAAACACCTCCTGTGGCGTGCTGGTTGGCCCCTCGCCCACGGCGTTGTACACACTCATGCGTATCTCATAGCGCTTGTGCTTACTGAGCTCTGCAGTGGGAGTAAAAAACAAGCAGGGACATAACATTAGGAATTATAATTAACTCTCATTTAGCATTCTCAGTTTGGAGCACCCAAAAGGAGGTCAGCTGACCCACCGCCTCATACCCACATCCCTGCACCTCCCTCGTGGAGCCTCAAACAATTAGTAAAATTCAATGGGACAATAATAAGGAAATGATCCCTCACCCACCCACCCACACACACAACAGTGCTGCTGAGAATTGAGCGCTGATTTTCGGCTGTGTGTAATTACAAGGGTACAGGACAACTATGTGGCCGCAGCTTATTCATCCAAATAAGCTACGTGTTGGACTGTGTTGAACTATGCAAGCTTGTGTACTCAGTGTCCAAGAATTTCTGTAGACAGAGTGCCTCCACTGGCTTCAGTACAAGTGTTTGTACCAATGCGATGTGAATGTAAGCAGCCAAATGTGTTAATTTGCTCGACGGTCTGCTTTTCCTGCATCACTATTCAAGGCAGCAGGGCACTTGAGACATATGGTAGCATCCAGAGGACAGCTTTTTTTTAAAACCTAATTAGTTGGGGGACTGAATCATTGAGTACAAACGTGCATGTGTGCGTTTTTGTGAGACTGAGACATAACAAAACTTACTGTCCAACTCATACTGGGTCAGAGTTGAATCACTCAGATTCTGGATGCTGTAGGGGGCTGCGGTGGAGAAGAAAAAGCAATGCAAAAGAGTTGAAACGAAAGGGAGGTAGTGCAGAGACAATAGTATTAGTGTCCAAAGTACAATATTTTCGCTGTTGAGAAGGGCATCACTACTGTCAAAAGAAACCCCTACACAATCCCAGTGATCATAGCTCTGAGTGAGCAGAATGACTCAACAAGAGTAAAATTATAGGCTAAGTTATACGGCGCAGCAGAAACAGAGCAGCTCTTGAGTAAACCTAATAATAGCTTGCAGCTGATAGTTACTGATCACAAGATGAAATGTTTTGCTGTTAAGTGTCAAGACCAGCTGGGAGATCTTGGGAACGGAACAGGCCTGTGTGAAAGTTTCCTCTGATGCAAATAATAGAGCTGCTGACAAATAAAGACTGTGCAGGAATAATCAACTGTGACGGAGTCACATAATTGTATGAAACTGTTACTGAAGTAAAGGCGGCAGAGAAAATAGCCCTTTTTGCCCATACGTTATTCTGAATGAATTCTGACGTGCAAATTTCCGTCCTTGGTGTGTGTCTTTAAATCCACACTCTGACAGTTGCTCTAAATGAAAATGCTATTCTGCAAAATGTATTTGTGTAAGGAACCAGCAGTGGAAGTGGGAGAACACTACAGCTTGTCATGCTCGCTGCAGTGATTTCTCACCAGTCAGCTCAGCCCAGGTGGATGCGCCATTGATGGTGCGAACAGAGTAACTGCGGAGGCGGTCATACAGCAGCTCACGATATCGGATCCGAAAGCCCAGTAAGATCCCGTTGATCTTCTCCTCAGAGGGGGGCTGCAAAGCAAAACATGGTGAGTTAAGGTCTGATGTCGCTGATCTCTGCAGAATTGAGGCCCAGAAATAGCTGAGAACCCTGCATGTGACCCAGTTTTCCTGTTTTAATGAGGACATATAAATTGCTAATTTCACCTCAACAGGCATTTTACTTGTATGTTTCTTCACTGTGAAATTCCACTTCATCACACCGTGTTTTGTCTCGAACTTACCGTCACTGAGGACGCTTACAGTAAATGAGACACACGGAAAGAAAAAAACCCTCTCAGACTGAGCTCATCCGCAGGTGAGTCACGTGGAGAAATCCCCCACGGTTGAACATGAGAGAGCTGAGCCAGAGGGGAGAAGCAGGCAGAGAAAACAAGCACCTCTCTATCCTTATAAACTCTACAAGTGGTCTCCATAAAAATAAAATTGTGGCTTGGAGCCTCCTGTTTTCCTCTTTATGACCTGTTAATTCAGGTGTGAGTGTGAGTGAGGGTGTTTTCTGTTAGTCACACACAGAGTAAAGGTTGTGTGTGAAAGTGTGTAAGTATAGACTTACTTGTGCAATGTCATGGTCTCTCACCAGAGGCCACTTTCTCAGACGTTCATGGATTTTGTAAACAATGAAACACAAGACAAACGGTTTCACTGTCTCCACTCACCTGCCAGCGGATCAGCACTGACGTTGTTGTGTGTGGCGTGACGGAGAGAATTGTGGGCGCCTCGTCGGGTGCTGCGGCGATAAAAGTGAGAAAAATGGGCTAAATTGAGCTGAAAATGTGCGCAATTCAAGATGCTAAACCCAGCCATGTGCAGTGGCATTCATGGAGCCTAAACACACAATAGCTGAAACACAAGAGCCACTGACAGATGAGTCAAAAATAACAGTTGGAAAGATTAGCAGACAGAACATTTCTCTCAGTTGGCAAACTTTGCCGAGGTTTTAATGCTGCCCTCTCGTCTCACGGTAACTGCAGATGGTGCGCACATGACATCACCTGCTGCCTTTGCCAGCAGCGTCTGCATCACAACAATAGGCGGCTGATTCATACAGTCACCACGCATGAATGCTGTTTTTACACTTGGACAGATTAAACAAACATACATGAGTTTAGAGGAGCTGATCAGTGATTTTAAGTTAGCGGTTTCCCCCTTTATGCTAAGCTAAGCCAACCGGCTGCTGGCTGTAGTCCGTTTACCATATAATCATGTATGAGTCATATTAATGCTCAAATGTAACTCATGAGGAAAGCGAGTGTATTTCCCAAAATGCCGACATGTTCCTTTAAGATCTCTGCTTTACTCATCAAATATTTACACTGTGGCTCAGGAGGTTTTCCACGTGATGTCACTCTTACCATCCTGTAGGGTCGTGATCGCTTCGCTTTCCTCGCTGTACTCACTGTCCCCGATGTCATTGGTGGCTTTGACTCTGAACTGGTATGATGTGAAGGGTTTCAGCCTGAGGGGTGGAAGCACAGGAAAGCACATCAACCTCAATGAATAACTACAACGCTGGATCTTAAACCTTTTAAGCCACAGACTTCAAAAGAGAAATGTAATCTCACTGCGGGAGTTTTTCAAGCTAAATACAAGGCACAAATTTCAATCAAACTGAGAGCCTTAATGCTCACTGCGGCGTTTGCTGACTTTCTTTGCTAATACCCTTAAGGTTTTGGACAAGTTTAAACCATTGTTTATGTTCTAAACTGGGCTGTAATGCTGGAAACAGCCATATAAGGATACCACTTATTTGCCAACTATACTACAGCCAAGGGAATATTTGAGTGAATGTAGCAGTGGGGACTGTGAGACGATAAAGCATTGCTTCATTTAGTATCATCCTCTACATCTAAGGAGAACACAGTGAAAAACATTCGCTGTAACAAAGAGGAAGAAATGCAAGAAACAATATGTAAAAACTGGAAAGCGCACTCTACCTAGACACTATGTAGGAGGTGGCCTCATGGTTGACGGAGGCGGAGTGGACTGTCCAGTTGCTCTCAGGGAGCTCTCTGAGCTGCACCGTGTAGTAACGCACGGGGGACAGGCCGTCGCTGCCCGGCTCCCACGACAGCAAAACCTGGCGTGCCTGAACGTCTTTCTGGGGAACCATTGGACGGCTGGTGGGCTGGGGACGAGCTGGAAGGACGGACACACAGACAGGAGGTGTGCACGAGGGAAGGGGACATCGGGTGACAGAGGGTTTGGATGAGAGGCATTATAAAAAGGATGGAGTGGGATCAAAGGGTTGAGGGGATGAATGGGAAATGGATGTTGGGAGGAGGAACACAAGGAAGGACGGAGAATTAGAAAAAAAGGTTAGAGGTCTTAGAAATGGCTTTGGAGAAGAAAAAAAAGCTCGCTTACATCTGCATGGGCTAAGTTGCACAGACAAGGAAAATGACGATGAATGAAAAGTAGCTGAGAAATCAAAGTTGCAGAGTAAACAATCCTCAACATGCCCTGAGGGAAGCAGATGGACTGATTGGTTCTCACAACTCCATCAGAGCGCTTCCGATAAACACCCACAGGGCACAAACACTCCTTTAGAAAACACATCTGCTAACTGGACTGTTCACTGGAAATGAACTCAGCGCAAAGACGGTTTAGCACCGCTCCGTACAAGTCGTGTCATTACTGAGATCACACACCTGTGTCTGCTCTCAGGCTTATGCATACCAACGTTACTGTGTTTCCTGTTTGCTCGTGAGCTACAAATGATGGTACTACCGTCCCTAACACCATTAGAGATAATGATTTATTTTGCGTGTGTGCTCATTCAAATGATATGCTGCCTATCCAGCACTCTAATACGTTCCTATTAAAATACACCACACACTCAGGAATGGTAAACCTTGTTACGATTACCTCTTTTCTCCGTGGTGACCACCAGCGCTTCTGCGGCCTCCCCCCAGCCCTTCCTCGTCTGCGCGGTGATGCGGAACACGTAGACGGACTCCGGCTTGAGGCTGGTCACCGTGTACTGGCGAGCGCTGGGGTTCAGCACGTCCACTGTGGCTGTGTTGCTGTTGGTGGAGTTCAGGTGGTATGTGATCTGGTAGGCTGGAGAGAAGGTGGGTGCAAACAGTGTTAAAGACCCCCTCCGATGAAAATCAAGTGTTTAACCTTGCTAACATGTCCTTATGCTACAACACATATCATGAGAGAAATACGCCTTGGAACTGCAGCAATGGCAGTCTCAGAAACACGGATTGAGACAGCAAAGGTTTGATATGTCACATCCTGAAGGAACCAATCCCGTCAGCTTGCAGGGTGGGGCTACAGTGAAATGAGGGATATCAGAGGAGAAGCCAGGTGTAGCTACATTTCAGTTTCACTATTGTCAAAATGATGGCAGACACGCGTTCTGTGTTCGGTTGCGAAGTTGCGAAAGGAGAAATGTCGAGCCTTCGTGTATTACCAAAGGATCTGAAAACCTGAGAGCCAAACTGCAGCATGCGGTAGCATTTTTCCCCAAAACTTCCATTAAAGCCTGATGCTGTTCCATCCGTTTATCCTGGGGACACAGCGAGCACGAGCCAACACGCTGGTCAATCAGAAAGATTATTTTTCTTGTTTTACTGCGTCCAAACAAATCTGCAGTGTGCTAGATAACGTCAGTCAACGTTAGCCTGCCAAGTTACGTGATGCTGACGGGACATTTTATATGGCTTGGGGGTGTTGAAGGAGAAAGTTACTGCACACGTTACTCAAAAAACTTTGTCAGATAGTTAAGCTGCTGATGAAGTTGGTGTTCGATGAGCGGGGTCGAAGCTGCAGGCGAGCGGTGGAGGGGTGGGTGGAGATAAATGAGGGAACTGCTTAGATCTGCACGCATTACATGAATGCAAAGGTGCAGAGTTAAGTCTAAGCCATTGTAAGGCATGAAATGATTTTTTTTCATGGAATAACTAAATGTGTAATTCTGATGAAGAGAGAGGAACTCATACAGAGCTCAATGGTAAATTAAATCTAGGCTGAGAAGTGCGTTTTAGATATCTGAAGCATTTGTTGTTTATGTTGGTTTTCCTGTGCAACAGGCAGCTTTGTCTCTTCTGAAATGACTCCATTAGCATCTGCTCCTGCATGCTACTGTGTCATACTGCACAATTTAAAATAAATGATCTTCACATGTATAATGAATCAAACGCTCACAAGGAAATCCCCAATTAGCTTACAAGAGAATCCAACTCCCTTTGCAGAAAGGCTAGAAAATAACACGATTTGACAGTGTGAAGTCCATCAAGTTGAAAAAACACACAACAGACGTATGTTGAGAGTCATCAGGAACTACACCTGTGGGCCTGGCGCTACATTAAACTTAAATAAAGAAGCCTGTGTGTGCAGTATTTGTTATTTCTAGTTCTTTTACAGCGGCACGGTGACACAGCAGGTAGTGTGCGTGCCTCACAGCAAGAAGGTCGCTGGTTTGATCCCCGGTTCAGGCAGGGCCTTTCTGTCTGACAATTGTAAAATTGTCCTTAGGTGTGAGTGTGAGCGTGAATGGCTGTCTGTCTTTGTATGTTGTCCTGCAATCGGCTGGCGACCGGCTCAGGGTGTACCCCGCCTCTCGCCCGTTGACAGCTGGGATAGACTCCAGCCCCGAAAGGGATAGTCGGGGTATAGAACATGGATGGATGGATTGTTCTTTTACTACTGCTACTGCTGACATCTCTAGACTAGATTCTAGATTATTTAGTATAATGTCAAAATGAATAAAGGAAGTCTTCTAATAAATAACATCTTCTCAATCAGAAGAGGATCTTGCATGTTACTAACCAAGTATAATGCCATTGGGCTGTGAGGGGGACTGCCAAATAAGCCGGACTGAGGTGGTCCGCACTTCAGGGAACAGGATGCCCACTGGGGGTCCCGGCACATCATCCAAAGTCCTCTCCAGGATGGGTGGAGAACTGGGCCGTCCATCTCCGATCCGTGTGAAAGCCAGGACCTGGATCTCATAGAGCACGTACTTCCCCAGGCCGGTCAGCTGGACACTGTGGGTGCCGTTCCCCTCCACTGTCCAGAAGTGGACTGCGCTGTCGGAGTCCTTCTCTTTGTACACCACCTGATCCAGCGAGGAGAGGGGACATGGGGAGAAGTTCATTTGCAAATGAAGTAGGAGAATTCACTTCACACAGCGTCAACCTGCTGCTTTGCACACTACCCAAAAATAGCTGACATTTCTATAAACTAATTAGAGGTCTTCGACCGACTCGGTAAATAAACAGCGAATAACTGTAAGACATTAAAAGCACAAACAGACCTTGTAGCCCAGAATGAGACCGTTTCTGTCTGGCTCAGGAACTTCAAACCAGCGCACCAGGATGCTGCTAGACGTGGTGGCGAAGGCAGACACGTTGGTGGGTCCACAGGAGGGGACTGGAAAACAAAGAGAGCAGAGAGGTGAAAACATTGAGCCTGAATAGACCGTTGTTTGTCAAAACTTAATCTCTCATGCTACCTGTGTTTATGCTTATTTACAGTGTGGATATATGTATTAAACAGAGATGCAGTTTGAGTGATCTGCTTTGGTTTCTATCGTGTGTTTGCACATTGCCTCTGATATGCTGGTACACCCTCCAGGCCTGCTGAAAAAAAGAAAAAAAGACTGAGGAATTGGCCTTTTCTCTTCCTTGGCACTCATCCCTGGACATAATGCGCTGATTCCTAAGAATCTGCTGGAGTGAGTGGAAAAAAAGAGCAAAGGAATTCCACATTTGAGTCCATGTGTTCTCAATTTCCTCAGACTCCTTCCTCCACTCCTGCCTACCCAACGTTTGGTGAGCGACGTGAAAAGCAGAAGTGAGGAGGGAAAAGAAGCGTTGTGCTTAAAACAGGGCGGGCTGCTAAAAGGATTCACACATAAATGTGACATATGGCAAAGCATAAACTGTAGAGTGTGCGTCTGCTGCTTCTAATATGACTAACACTGCAGACATTCCACACGGATGTTGGAAGAAATAGTAAACAGAAAAGTAATTAGGACGCTGTCATTTTTGAGAAAGTCACACAACACATGGATATGGTACTTAGAAAGGAATGTGTGTGTTGCTGTGGGCTTGATTGAGGGGTGAAACAAACACCTTGGTTATGATAAATCAAATGTGCCTTCGAGTAATTAAGCTCCTACTCTCAGATCAATACATCAGAAAAACAGTTTTTCACCGAGGATGACAGATAATGTGCTAACTCACCAGACTCCCTCGTCCTGCCTCGGACCGGCTGGCTCCACGGCCCCGTCCCGATGCCGTTCACGGCCTGGACCCTGACCTCGTACTCCGTCCACTCTTCCAGGTCCTCGATGGTGAATTCTCTCTCCAGACGGTCAGCAATGACGTGGATCAGCGCCCGGCCCTGTGAGCCCGCACGGGAGTACTGAACCCGGTAGCCCACTTGCACTGCGTTACCGTTGTATTCCCATTCAGGCAAAGGCTGGGGACAAATATTGAGAGGGACGGAGAGAGAAAGTGAGTTAAAACAAGCCGGACTCCTTAGATTGAGGAAGTAATGGATAATTCAGAAATGCTATGCACACGGGAAGCAGATCCCTAACTCACCATCCACCGTAGCCAGAGGCTGGTCTCGCTAGCAGTGCGCAGGGTCACGTTGGCGGGGGCCATGTCAGGAGGAGCCGGCAGGGTCTGGATTTTCCTGGAGGGCTGGCTGGGAGGACTGACGCCCACGATGTTCACCTGACGCATGCGGAACCTGGTGTTTGGAGCACAACATTAAAATGCGACTTCTGCAAAAGGAGGGTTTCTTTTCGACGGATATCACACCTCAAAATCTTGCACGTCAAAATGAATTCCCAGCCATGTCGTGCTACTTGCATTCCTCTTACGTGAGGCTTACTGCACTTGAACTGAGATCACAGCATTGACTATGAATACAGGATGAACATGAGTGGTTTATTTGTTTTGCAGCCTGAATATGCAAAAAGCCATCTGATCCAACGTGAGCTCGAACTCTATTCAAATGTGAAGTGGCAGCACTGACGCCGGGATGATGAGAACTATAGCTGTTGCAGGTCTTCAGGGATTGGCACAGTCAAATGTTCATCAGCTATACTGAATGTGATTATGGAAAACAAGCAGACTGCACCAAGATAAAGATCATGTGCGCGATGTAAAAATAATTTTAAAATCACACAACCCATAACAAGCTTGCATCCAAATCAAAGGAATACGGAAGAAGATAAGGCTCCAGGGATATGCTGAAATTAGCCAAGATGCTGAGGCGCACGTATACCTTATCTGCTGTTTGTCACAGTCCGCACATGCTTAACTTCCGTGATATCTGGCTTTAGATTATACAGGGAAAATCATGAGCAGGTTCATCCCTATGAGTATATTGTTATAATAATGCATGGTGTTGTATAAGTATGTCCTGTGCAGTGAAGCCCCCTTGCTGGGAGAGTTGGGTATTTAGGGTAATTCTGGGCCCATTTACAGGTTTTTTGTTAACCAAAAAGTGGTTAGATTCAGATAAACGGAGGCAGACATGGGGAAGCAGACAAAGTTCCGGTGGGCTACCTGTAGAAGGTATATGGGTTGAGGCCTGGCACCTCTAAGGAGCGAGCCTCAGGTTCGTTGGACACCTGGTGGACCATCACCCAGTCCTCATTTTCTCCTACCACACCCACCTGGGAGAAAGACAACACAGAGCATGACAAATGCAACAGATGGTGTGCAAGCGCTGCAAACGTGTCTGCTGGTTGAAGTCAATGAGAAACTGTATTGAGGAATCATCATGAGGAAGATGACTCCAAAAGCAATAAGACACGACGAAGGAAACTGCAACTTCAGCTCTGGCTCACCTGGGCCTCCACTTGCCAGCGGGAGATGGAAGTTTTGCCATCATAGCCAGGTTTGAACTGCAGGGTGACGGAGCGTGGGCCGATGTTGGAAATTGCCATGTTGGTCGGAGGACCAGGAAGCTCTATAAAGAGAGATGAAAGAGCCAGAGTTGGCCAAAGAGAGCGGGGGAACAAATGACAAGTACAGGTGTGTTTCATGTGGCTGCCTCTCACACAGGGTGGCTTGGGTCTGTAGACTTTGCTAATCTATCAACCACAGCACCCTCTAGTGGCAGCACAGATACTGCACACAGATGAATTTCTCAGCCATCTCGCTTATTCCTCTTTTCCCCTGTGCACCCAACTTCAGCTAAGAAAGCAAAAGCAGATTAGATTTGGAAAAGATGCTTACACACAGTACACAAGCGGAGACAATGCCATGAATGTCAATTACACCGCAGTTATGTGGAGATACGGTTCAATCTGATACCCCACTGTTTACACTTGAGCTGAGTAAACAATAAGAACGGATTATTCCCTGGGATTCCTGGAGGGGAAACAAATCTGAAAATGGTGAATTCAAAGAACAGCAGGAGGGCATTTTTATGTATATGAATATCACTGTTTGCGTGCGTACAAAGGGATGTTTTTCACTTTCTGTGTGTCTAGGTAGGTATACGAATGTGCTTGTGCATTAAATAATTAATTCTTCACTTCTTTTTTCCCCCCCAAGTGTACCGCAAGACAAACATTAAACCTACCACAACATACAGTTCATATAAATCCTAGCTGAAGATATTAACTGTGGCATGTTGGAGTGTGGAGAGCGGGCTAATATTAAAAAGCTATAATTACACCCATGGGTACGCGAAGCAATTTTTTCCTAGATTGCTTAAATGCGGGTGTATTCAACCCCCAATGAAATGCAGATTACATGTGCCATAGTAAAATTACAACCCCTAAATCATTTGCATGACTGATTATTGAGCAGGTTTTTCGCTGGATTGTTCAGCACACTTGGAGGCACAGAGGCGTTGTCTTTACACATATACGCAGAGTGTAATCACCGTTCTGGGGACTGTAACTGCTGCTCTGCTCGATATAACAGCCTGTCATTTCACAGGTTTCGCAGATGTACCGCTCTGAATGTTGCTGTGGTAATTGACAGGGGCATTGTATTTCTATTACGCAATTTTGCAAATATGAAATCATTAAACGCTGTAATTTTGCTTGGTTGTCTCGTGGGAGCTGTTATTTTGCATTGGTGTTTCTTTTTTTCTTTTTTTTTTTTTTTGGGTTCTGTCCCAGCTGAGGTGACTGGGGTACGATTTCATTGTGCCTGGCGCCAGACAGCGTGGAGTGTGTTCACCAAGTTCAACGTGGAACAGTAAATATGCAGGAAGGTGCAATAAAGGTTCCCGGCTATTGAAATCTACCCCGCTGATGTCATCAGGGTTATCCTGGCTCTGGCTTAAGACTTAAAAACGTTAACAGAAATCCTGCACTCCAAGCAGGAGGTGTGCAGTTTGAAAGACGGCATTTCGGGCAAAGGGAGGTTCTAACGAAAGACGGCATTGAGCTGCATTATGGGAAATGTAGGATGCAGTGTTATTAGAGCTAAAAGGCAGTATATCTTGCTCTTGATTGCTTCGATTTTGATAATATCTCATAAGTTCCCCACAATTATGGAAGTGCAATACTCTGAAGCATCCCTTTTGGCAGAAAGTAATGAAAACTGTTGACAGAGAGGTGTCACAGCCAGAGGCAATCCATAACTAAACATTGTTTATGGAAAGATGTCAAGATTGTTTTTCAAGCAGTTTTCTTTTAGTGCTGTGAGCACCAAAAATGAAACTTCATTCACCTCTGATGTACTGAGGTGGACGCAGATAGCTCAGAGTCAGGCAGCACTGAGCAGCCAGGGAGAAAACAAGTATTTATTGTGATCTAGGGAGTACTCACCTGGTGGGACGCCAGAGGAGATGGTGGAGGAGGACAGCTGACCCTGACCTTTGGAGGTCATTCCCGCCACTTCGATGGTGTAGGTTGTGAGAGCAGTGAGTCCAGTGACTCTGTACTCCAAGGTGACGTTTGGCAGGTAGTGGGTAACCCTGGTGTTCGTTCGGTTGTACTCCTCCCACGAAATTCGGTAACCTGAAGAGCAGCAGAGATGGGTTGACAGCGACGGGCCGAGATTCCTCACGGGGGAAAATTCAACAGCGGTTTCACTACAATAGTCACTCAAAGCTCGCATGCAACGGGGCCAGCTAACAGAGATATTAAATTAACTTCATCAAAAATTGAATCAGCCTGTGATTATACCTCCTCGCGCACACACATACTCCACCCACTCCAATCCTCACACACACACATACACACACACACACATGCTTACCCTCTCAAAGTTAATGCAATTTGCTCCTTGGCCAGCAGCTCTTTTCGTGTGATTGCATAAGGCATTAGGTAACATTTCTTGCCAAATCAATAATTTCACATGGCATGTCAGTGTTTGTCTCCTGGGAGTGTGCAGCACATTTAAAATGTTTTGGAAAAGCACTTTACAATATGCTGCTAAATCTCAACCTTTGTAAACACTTGAATATTAATGTCACTGGCGGGCAGCTGTTCATTACCCAAAGTTTGTGCAGAATGAAGTCAACTGGAAGAGAAGTACGAGTGGTCCAACAGAAAGATATTTAATCACGATATTTTGCATTTGCATCCATGGACAAGTGGGATGACTCCAGTTTTCATTTTCAAAACAGGTTACAGCATCTGATTTGTGACAGCCACCAGGAACTATTCCTCATGGAAAGACGATGTGTTGATGTACCATCTGATACAAACCTAAACTGCAAACATACTTATAGAAGACATCGAGCTGATAACGTTAGGAGGAGCAAAATTTAACCAAAAGCTGAAGATCTCTTTATGCACGGTTATGTTCAGGTACAGTATCATTAGCCACAGAAACAGGTAAGTTTAATGGTCTCCCTGAGGAGCGACGGCTTTGTTTTTATGCAATTTGGATGAAACTGAAAACAGTCCATTTGATGTTTTATTTCTCTTTATAGAATATGATGATTCAAGGGCTCTGTTTTTTTTTAATAAAATGCCCTTCATCCCTTTTTACCTCTTCCATTATAAAAGACCTGAGTTTTAGGAAGGGAGCCTTTCTTGTGGCAGATTTTATTTGCAGAGCTTGGGAGAGGAGACAATGTTCTTTGTTTGCACTGTAATGTTTTATGTAAGAAGTTATTTTATTTTCTCACAAGTGTTGTCTCACTGCTGCACCGGTATATTTGGTGTCTTATAAGATCATGCAGCAAAGGCAGTCGTATGTCAATGACGCACATAAAATAAACAACAAACGAATGAAGTAGCTGTTCTAAGTGTACCCACCGCAAGAGCTACATGTACTGGAATCACTAAATAAGGTTGTAAAGCAGCACACAACAAAATCCTCCAGTCTCAGCTCTGCCTTAGCTTTGCCTCTCGTGAATAGTCTTTTTCAGTAAAGCTCTGACAAATACCACCTTGGACAAACTGCTATTCCCTGCCTTTCTTTCCTTACTACGAGTATAATTTAGGAGTGCGGTGAATGTACCTGTGAGGACTCCATTCTTCTCGCTGGGCTCACTCCAGCTGACTTTGAGCGAGGTGTCCAGGATCTCAGTGAAACTCAGGTGACCCACGGCACCGGGGGCTGGACAGGCACAAACAAGAATAATGAGCAAGGCCGACGGGCAAACGAGACACTCTACATACGGTGAGCGTTGATGCTGATGCGGTGGAACACTGGCCACAGCCAAAAACCGGGGGACAGTATTTACATTTTAAATGCGTTCACAATAAAACCAGCAAAAACAAGGTCACTGCTGGCAAAACTGAAGAAAATTATGAGTTTTTAAAGCTTAACCAGTAATCTCTAAGGGAACTAAGTCCCAATTATGATGATCCTGGCTGAATGCAGACTATACTCAGTCATTAGCACTCCTCTACAACTTCGTTCTGCATGAATAATAGATCTTGCCCGGAGGATGTGTTACTGTGAGATCCTCGTGTCCCCTCGCTACCGCGGGAGAGAAAAGTGTGAAGGAAAAGTCGCTTACTGTCCTCATGTGTCCTTAATGCTCTGGGCGGGCTGCGGGGGCCGTCTCCAGGTGTGGTGAAACACAGCACAGACGTGTAATACTCTGTGAACTTCTTCAGGCCTGTCACATATCCCACGTGGACGCTGTCCTGGAAGTTTGGTCGCACTGTTACCATAGAAACTTCTGCGTCTTTGATCGGCTCCCAGGCGAGCAACTAAAAGCAGACAAACAAGAAGCTAAAGAAGTCAGTGTGATAAAGTTAACCAGACAGCTGAAAATAAAGCAGCTAACCAACATTCTGTGATTCTCGCACATTTGTTCTCACAAAACTAACAGTGGTGTCTCTCTCCGGTGGTCCTGAGCCATGCTGAGGAGTTATTTGGCATCGTAGCTCTGCCAAATATATTTAAAAAGATGCCCTGAAGAGGCTTTGACTGGGAAGGAATGGTTGAACAGCTCCACTAAGACTGGGAGAGGACGAGAGGCTCAAAAGAGGAAGGCTAGCATCCCATCATGCATGCCGATGATTGGGGACCGTATAGCATCTACAAATGGGACCTGAAATGACCAATTTGGCACTTCGGTAATGAGTCCCAATGGCAGGTCTGTTGGGTTTGTTTCCAGTTTCAACAGTGAGGGAGCTTCCAGGGAAGTAAAGAGTTGGCAAGAGGGTTTCAGAGGGATAGATGGTTGACTGCCTGCCACTCTTTTCTCTTTGCCACCCTCTCTCTGTGTCTGTCTCTCCCTGAAATTCTTCCTTTTGCCTCACTCTCACCTTTCGCACTCTCCAACTCCCCTTTTCTCGCTGCTGCTAACGTCTCTCCCAAGAGAAAAAACCTGGTATTTAAAATTCAGACTGGGTTTGTACAGTGACCCCTGCACCCAGCTGAGTAAGGCCTGTGGAGCACTATTGAACACAGAGACAAAAAGGCAGGGGGAGAAAAAGCCCAATGACATAATTAAGTCTCCGCAGAGTCAACGGAAAAATAGAAGTACCCTATGGATGTGGCTTTATGATTCCCTGTGGGTTTGTTTCAGTGAAGTATGCACAAAAGACAGAGAGACGGACAATATTGTATTCATGAGCCCATGACAAAATAATGAAGACATTCATCATTACGTGCACGCAGCTTCACAATAAAACATATGAAAAATGGCTGCAAAGCTAGAGAAGAGAATGACCTCCGACTGACAAATGGGTGAAAAAAGTCCATTGTTCGCGCTGGAACCAAATATCTTTTGCCTCTTGGCTTTTCTCCCCCTCCTCCTACACAGGATGTGTGATACTACAAGTTCAGCCCTGACAGTTCTGTCAATGGACGTGATGGCTGGTGGTGATGGTGCCGCGGCGGCTGCTGACCTTGTAGCCCTGGTTGATGCCGTTGATGAACTGAGGGTTGGGGGCTGTCCACGTAAAACGGAGCGTTGTCGAGTTGACCGCCTCGGCCTGCACGTTGCCCGGGGCGATGGTGGGCACTGAGGTGGACGAGGAGAGGAAGAAAAAGGGGAAGAAAAGGAAGAGGGAGAAAAGTAGGAGAAATGGAAAGACAGAAAACAAAGGTTTGAGAGCACCTTTCAGTTGACTGCTGGAAGTCTGCCTGCGTCTATTTTAATGTCAGTATTGATCGGCGCTGCACAGGTCAGGGCAGATACTGCCATCACTCTCTTCGTGACGACACTTACACCCAATACCAGGGTTCTCCGTGGGTTTGTTTGTGACTGTGTGAGCTGCTTATGGATTTCAGGGGGATGTCTCGCCTTTGTGTGGTCCATACAAAGAAGATTTAATGCTAATGCGGTTGAACATCAGTCAGCACTGGCTTTTAGATAAAAATAAACTCGATGCTCAGTAGAAGAAGTTCTGTTGGTGTATAATAACAACGCTACACATGCAGGATGCTGCATCGCAGCCTTATTAATCATGAATAACCACGATGCTTAAAAGAGACGCTTGCTGAAAATTAACACAAATAAATGCTGACTCACTGAAAACGACACGTTCAACAATTAAGAAAGAAAATAGTCAGCATATCAGCTTTGGCCTTAGATCAATGATATTGATGATATGAGTGCTCACCTCCCTGCAGAGTCCATTCAGTGACTTTATGGCTGAAAGTGCCCAAACCCGCCCCGTTGTAGGCAGCCACCTCAATCTCATAGTTAGTCCAGATGATGAGATCCTCCAGTAGCAGGTTGGTCACATCTGGACTGGAAATGTTCTTGATCTGGTAATCCACGGGCAGCCCAGTCAGGCGGTACCTGAGGCACAAACACATCAACTTTAAATGCTGGACTCGTTCCATGAACTGAGATGATTAGAAACCTGTGTTTTAGACGGCTCACTGAAGAAGAGGACACCACAGTGTTCTGTTGTTTGAGCCAAGACTTGCAGTACACTAGACTCCCTGCTAGGGGGAGACAAAGCACCAGCAAACAAGCAATTAAAAGCCACTGACAGCACTGACTTTTGTCTAGAAAACACCTTCTGTTTCATTTGTACATAATGAATAAAAAGCCTGACAGAAACCAAACTAATTACATGTTTACAGGGTTTACAGTCAGTCTGACATATTGCTGACTCTGCCCATTAGAGTCGCTAAAGTTTTTTGAAGTCAAAACAGTCATTAAATTTTAGTTTTCACTCAGATTGAATTATTTTTTAAACACACTGGTGTTAACTGACACTGCAGGGGATCTTCAGTGAAAAACACTTAGTGTGACTTCATTCTAGCAGCTTACCAACGCAAGAGAAAGGACTGAAAACTGGACAGGAACATGAAAATAGTATTAAATGGATCACCAACATTTTGGTGAGGATTTTAGTATGTGACGGCGTTCAAAAGAAGGGAAGGATTTTAATTAATTGTGTCTTTATATTTGTTCACACGGACATCAACTCATCAATCCACTAAAAATATCATGGCCATCCTTCCAAAATACACATTTTTACATTGATCTGTTGTGAGTCGAACAGGACCTGAAGGAGAGCCTCGTGTGGGACTGAATGCATGCTTGCAAGAAAGACGTGGACAGGTGTCAGTGGAGGGACTGAAGACCAGGGATCTTACCGCACAGTATAGCCCCTGAGGATGCCGTTCTGGTGGCTTTCTGGTGGAGGCTGCCACTGGATCATGATGGACTGGTTGGTCCGGCCACTAGCGATGACGTTCTGAGGAGGAGCACTGGGCGGCTCCTCTGGGAGAGCGACGCTAAGGGACACACACACACAAACACACACAGATATGCAGACAGAGGGCGGTTAGAAATAGGATTAAAAGAACATTTTCTCTCTGAAAATCATTATGCGCACAGCTTTAGTGTATTTCAAACTAAAACCATAAAGCTTTGTAATAATGTAACAGACAGCTCAAATGAAGCGTATCTATTTAAAGCTGAATACATGTACAATATCAACTCAAGCACAAACCCTCTTCACCACTTCGCTGGCATCGTGAAAAGCCCTCAACATTCCTTGTGTGCTTCTGCACCCCAAAATATGCACAGTGCCCCCGCTGCCCCCCCCCAGTAACACCACATCTGAGCTAGTTAACCATCTATATGTTTTATAACACCACAAGTCTCTGCAGAGAAGATGTATGAGAGACGGACGTGAGATCAGTGGTGGCGACTTAGCACCAAATGGCATCACAGAGCGTTCAGTGCCAGCCCCCTGCAACACACAGACGGAGCCCCCCGTGGCTCTCCTCTGGCTGGGGAGCTGGCAGCGTGAGGCAGCCTGACAGACTGGTGGAGGGAGGGAGGGGGTCGGGGGATAGGGGAGAGCAATGAGCGCTTGAAGTTGTGTGAGGTTGCAGAGAGGCCAAACCTAACGTCGCCTCGAACCCAAATCCATCGTGCGGCTTTCAGAGTGTGAGAGCGCGTGGGCGTGTGTGTGTGTGAATGTGTGTTGACTTGTGATTGTGCATGTTTGCGTGTGTGTGTCCGCTTTGGTAGGCTTACACGTACATCCCTTTTCACTGACTATTGACTGAAGGGATCAGTCAAACTGGTTGTCTAAGAAATGCATTTCATGAGCACAAAACACTGTTTCACCAACAACCACAAAGTTCTGTGGATGATTCTTTTTTTTTTTTTTGACATTTCTGAGATTTCTAATTGCTATGACTAATCAAACGGCATGCCAGTAAGTCACACGTCCATCAAGGACGTGTTTTGGTGGAAAACGTAAACATTTTGTACAACCTGGATTAAGGTGACAAAACACTGTTACAGTCTTGAGGTGCAGCGGGAGGAGGAATAGATACAGGGTCTGGCTTCAGCTCACCGGTCTGTCTCCTTGCTGAATTGCCCCTTCCCCACATCATTAACGGCACAGAGGCGGAACTGATAGGAGCGCGCCGGGATCAAGCCATTGACCATCACTGCTGTGGACTCTGGCTCAATATTGGCCAGCAGGATGGCCCAGGGAGCATCTAGAACAAAGAAAACCTAGTTTTACACCATGCTCCACACGTACACACATCTTCATCACTGCTATGCTAACCATTCACCTTAACATTCCCTAAAATTGCCCATTTTTGTGAGGACGGAGTGTAACATTTCTTGCAATTTCACTAATATTCAGGGGGGATTTTCACTTTCACATGCCTGCAATCATTTTGTCACGGCAGGTCACAATTTGAAATTCAAATTAATTCAATAAAACAAGTCACGCTGAGAAAAAAAAAAAAAGAGGCAAGAGAAACGGAATAGCAAGAGCACGACATGCTCCGGATTACAAGACAAACACAGCTCTACAGCGAATCAACTCAAGTTGAACATAGTGTTAAATTCGCAGCTCTAAGGTAGTAGACGAGCTTCCACATCCAACTGGAGATTAAAAGCATTGATGGACATTCTTAATTAGCCTTATTGATCATGCTTTTGAATTCTTTTTCAAGTTCTGTGCTGTATTTGCTTTGCACTTTGGGAAAAAACATTGACATCATAAAAGCCGGGCTGCATGGAAATAAGAAGTCAAAACAAGCAACACGAATTCTCTCTTCTTCACTCGTTGCTGCAATCCGAAGAGCTGAGTTCCCTCTCCCCCAAACTCAACTGGTTATAAATGATTTATAGATGTTAAAGTTGTGTTAAATGACACAAAGGGAACAAAGCACAGTAGGTAGAGAGGGCGGCGATGGATGGATGGATGGATGCATGACTGGGAAATACTGGGAAGATGTGACTTACTGTTCTCAGAAACCTCCAGGATGTAGCGTATGAGGGGGCTGTTGCCATCAAAAGGCTTGGCCCAGGCCAGGTCGATGGCTCTTTTTTCAGATGTGCTGAGCATGGCTGTAGGGTTCTCTGGGGCATGGGGCAGCTGCCTGCAGGGAGCATCGGGACAACTTCGATAAATAAAAGAATCTCTCCTATCACAGCAAATCCTCCGCGGGGACAGAGAGTTACAGAGCATTTCGGTCTTCTCTGAATGTCTCTTGTACAAATCTGAAGCAAAGCTGAATGTTTTATAACACAGAGATCAGCTAGACAGGTGATGAAATGTGGCAAGACAAGACAGCAAAGATAGTTTTTTGTCAAGATGGACACCCAGGCAAACAAAATGAGATCGACATCACCAGAGGGGGGAAATGGATTGAAAGGCATGCGAAGACAGATAGGAAGAAAAGGCACAGACAAAGACGTGAATAAACGAGGCCAAAGCTGGGGATCATTAATTCATTCAACCATAAATTCAGATAAGCACAGACAGATTGGTTGAAAAACCTTATTGCAATGAATAGATACAGAAAGTAACGGCCAATACGGGGACAAAGACAGAGACAGACAATCAGCAAGTCATTCCATCACTTTGGCAAACAGACAGTTAGATGTCTCATTCATATTAAGTTTATCCTTTCTGCAGTGATACGCTGTGTGCCAAAGTGCAACAGCAGCAGGCAAAGTTCTGGAGAAAGAGAAGATTTGAGAGGACAAAAACAACACACGAGTGTTTGCGTGAGTACGAGTGTGTGGCCGTGTGTGCAGTCTCACGGACAGGGAACATGGAGGGGGTGGGTCCCCTGGGGCTGGAAGTGTGTCGGGTGAAAATGAGAGACAGGCGAGTTGGGGACGATGAGGTGTCATTTAAGTGGACATGACTCAGAGGTGTCAATAAGAACGGGAAGAATGGCAGCGAAAGGTTGGTGGTGGAAGCGCGCGCATATCTGGTGCGTGCATGTATGCGTGTTTGTGTACGTGTGGCGAAGGGCGGTTACCTGACACGGAGGTACGCGCTGCGCGAGTCGTTCCCGCCAACAGACGTGACTCTGCACGTGTACGTGCCGATGTCACCTGACCAGGTTTGGGAGATGTGGAGGGTGCCGTCTGCGTCCAGCCGCATGCGGGGGATGGACTGGACGTTGATGACCGAGCCCTCTTTTTCCCAGACGTGCCTGGAGCACAAAGTCATCAGTCAGCTGGCCTGTTGTTGGTATTGTCATTCAACATCATCGTCATCACAATCATCATCTGCCGCATCATTCCTTCAACAGTATCAGTAAAATAATCAGTAATAATAACAACACTACTACTACTAATAGTGACTTTCTATTGCACCTTTCATACATAAATGCAGCTCAACGTGCTTTAAAGTACAGCATTAACAACAAAACATGGTAGAGAAACCTATAAAAATAAATAACATCATTAAAAATAGGATAAAACATCCAACAAAAAGGCAGAGAAACAAAAGTGGTAAAAAAGAGACTCAAATGTGCAACATTAATGAAATGCCTGCCTGAATAAATTGGTCCTCAGTCGATTTTTGAAAAGGTCAATAATGCCAGCATAAATAACGTAAGCGGACGGGGAGTTCCACAGTCCAAGTGGGAGTATCTCCACTGGTTTGGTGGGATACTTTAGGACCTCAGGGTTAAAAGGTCCGATGGTGAAATTTAAGTACATTCAATATCATTAAGAGCTTTGTATGTGAGTAAAAGAGTCTTAATTGCAAAAGAAGTGTGGAGCCAGTGCAGGAGTAATGCATCCTCTTTGTTAGAAGTCTGGAGGCAGAGCTCTGAACTATGAGTTATGGTCAGCCTGGGTGTTATTCACGCTTTTGTCCATTATGACTATACAGGAGGAGTACAAGCCTCCCACCATTTTCAAAAGCCTGTTGATGAATCAAAAGTCATTTCAAGCACTTGCTGCTGAGTTCCAAAGGGAAACACAGAAAGTGTTCCAAACTGCTCCAGCCAAAGTCTGCAGTCCCGAATCTTAAATGACGAATCATCGTGACTAACGGACAGAAATAAACGTCTTTTTCACAGCGTGATCGCACGGAGTCAACGGAGAGTTGCGAGTGCACCTGAACAAACACATATTCTTTGTAGGCGGCACACACTGAGACAAGACTGCACGAATAACAGAAGGCAAAAACAGCTTTTTGCTCACTCGGAAGCCATCTTTAACCCTTTCATTCAAGTCGCCAAATTTTGGGTCAGTGCGCGAAAACATGTGACGTCAAAACAATGACAGCTGCTTAATATAGTTATAGTTCAGGTGTAATCTGAGAGTTTCATGTGCACATTTTCAGCAGTCAACTTGCTACAACATTAGTAAGAAACTCCAACTCAACCACAGGACAGCTAGTTTTTACTAAAAGATGAATCTATTGGCAGCACAGGTAGACAGAAACATTCTGTTACATGGAATTCGTCAGATATAAAGCGGTTTGCGATAACGCTGACTCACTCTCAGTGTCAATGACCAACACCTGTACTGTATGTTAAAGCGCATTCTCAAGTCAACATTTCTTTAGTGCCCAACTGTGTGCATGAGCATATCCATCAAAAATAGTTTCTACTAGATTACCAGAACCCGACTTGCATCATTTAGTTGCCACCTGCTGGAATGTGACCTAAAGCTTCAGACGGTAAGCCTTTGACAGTAAAACAATGACTGAACTGAGGGCTTGCTTGTCTTTTAGTCCAGCGCAATCCGAGAAGAATATGTTATTAGCGAGGTATTTCATCTTTCTCCCCCGTCTCTTCAAACTCGCCATCAGAGCTGCCCTGCATGCATATCATAGCGGCTGACGGCTGTATATCAAACACTCATCAAAACTCAAACGCAGCGTCAGATGTAGCCTTCTCTTCAGAGTAGAAAGGGACAGAATGGTCTATTGATCGCTACTGATGTGGGCTACAAGCCTGGAGTTCAGTAAAGCTGTGTTGTGAGGGTTGTGTGTTGCATCGGTTTAGGCTGCAGTTGTACGCTGGAGGTGTGTGTGAGCCTTTCATTTAATGACATACATGCACGTCGGCGGTCAACAAACGGGTTTAATCAGTGTCTGTGTTTGATTCTGTGCAAACTGAAAGTCTGTCAGAGACACACCTTTGTGTATTTGAGCCGTGTTTATATTTCACTGCATGTATTTATGCGTGTTTGTGTGCATTCGGTGGAAGCCTGAACACTCCTGCGGGGGAAGTGGAGCACAACAGCAGCATAGAATAAGATACAGACAAGTAAATAAATACTTTGTGCTCAGGGTGGTAAGCGACTAATTAACGATCATGGGTGCAGAGAACAATACGGCAAGTGATGACTAACGCTGAAGCGTCTTCATTAACAGACCTATTGGCCGAAAAGGCTCAACAACTGTGCTTGTTTAGGTATTCACTTAAAGGTGTAGGGCATAACAAATACACGGACACGTTTCCACAGATGCAAATGGAGGTTACCATCAGAATCTAACTGAAGATTTGTGTGCGTGGTCAGGTCCACGTGCATTAGTAAAAGTCTTCTGATCAGGGCTTGTTGGTGGAAGCTCGCTCCCGGCTTGAAACCAAAGGATGCTATGGCTTTGAGGCTGAGGCTCTTTAACTTTGAAATGCATTCTTTTTTGATCTGCGGACACTGTGGACACCTTTAAAGGATGAGGCTGGCAGTGTTTCATATTTTTCTTTTCCAAATATTCCCATACAAAGATCAAAACCGGCAATGAATGTAGCCCACTAATAAGTATGGCCTGTCTAGCCAAAGCCTGAGGTTGTTCCTCTATGCCATAGAGCTCCATTGTTGTCCCAAAACGATTAAAAACACATCAATGAGAGACAGAGGGTGGTGAGTCAATTCAGCTGTGTATTAATACACTGCTGAATTGAACTGAATCATCCCTGACAAATGCGCGATTTGCTTGAGTAACGTTTGCTAAAAATAAAAAACTACATTGTCCTGCTGTTTTCTGAAATTACTCAGCCTGTTGTTTTAAATGAAACCATAAACTGTTGAGTGGCTGATTGTTGATTTTGGTCTTTTCATTTGTTTACAATAGGAGAGCTATAGGATAACACCTGCCTTAACCTACAAAAAGCAAGTCAAGACCCACGTACCTGTTTAGACTTCCCTTTGTCTCATTGTATTTGTCCTTTATCTCCACTGCTTTTGTCTTTTATTGTGAAGTACTTTATGACATCTGCTCTAACAGAGGGCTTTAAAAATAAACTTAATGCACTAAACTTGCTTCTGTTCTCGTGAATGTATCCTTACCTGACAGTTACACTGGGGTCATGTGTGACCCCGCAGGCCATAACGGCTTTAGTTCCTTTGATAACACTCTGGTCCTGTGGAGGGGTGGTAATCCGGGTGCGAGCTGTGGATACAAAAAGACGACAGAAAGAGAGAGCCGGAGAGAAATGAGGAAACGGAAGAGAAAACAGCAAACAAATTGTCCTTTCTGAGAAATACAACACGAACAAAAATAAAACATGACAAAACAAATTTCAAAAAACTCATTTCAGTTGAAATGACATGCTGCCGTCTGTATTTCGTTCCTTGATGACTTCTTGCAGAAAACGCTTCGATGACGACTCCTAACTTGCACAGAAGAGTGCTTTTGTAGCGGAGGGAATGGAGCGTGGCTTTATTATTATACGGCACGACCTCTGTTGGATTGCTTGGGCATTAACAACATGTCAGGCACATGCATTTTTAAAAGGATGTGAAAGGCCTCGTCCACTCTCACCCCAGACCACAAGGTCAGCAGACGCCTCATCAATGCCCCTGGAGTTGCTCGCCATGCAAGTGTAGGTCCCGGCATCTGAGATGTGTGAGGGGGAGATGAGCAGGCTGCCTGACTCGAGCAGCGTGAACCTGGGCAGCTGGACCGAACCGCTGGCCAACACACGTTCACCTAAGTGTATGAGCGGGCAGAAGAGGGAAAACACAGGTGAGTAGGGGGGTACTTAAAAAGAGAAAACTGAAGACAGAATGAGGCATTCAGGAACAGAAGGGAGGAAAAACAAGGACAGTGTTTCCCTGATCTGCTATTGAAAACATGAAAAGCCTGGCGTGGAGTAAATCCTGGTAAAGGAATCCAATCAGGCTTTATTTGTTAAGCCACAGAAAACTATGGTCCCCTGTTTGTGTGATAGATAACAGGCATCGTAATCTCTAGGTGTGTATGTAACAGAGACCTTTCTGCCAGGTGATAGCCGGTCTTGGAGCTCCAGAGGTCTCGCAGTGCAGGATGACTGACATGCCGTCGATCACAGTGCTGTCAGAGGGTCCGGCTGTGATATTCGGGGCAATGCCTGAGGGGAGAAAAACACATGTGCGCAGAATAAAGAGAGAGCTCACTACAGTAAATAGAGAAGGTAAGAGGGTTATGGAGGTGAGAGAATAACTGTCTGTGGCAAAGCCCCTCTTCAAACGCATTTTTTATAAGCAGCAGCCTGCTGCGTCTCAGAGTTTAGTCAATGCTTTGTCCCACTAATTCTTCAGGGATTGACACAGCCTTCACCTCGGTGCCACAACTGTCTGCTGCCGGTCTATTTTTTGCACCCGCAGAGCGAGATAGTGAATATAGGAGGAGGAGGAGGGAGAATGACTGAGGGAGTAGCACAGACTGAAAGAGGCAATATGTAGATAACTAAAATCCCTATTTGTGATACGCAATAAATCAAAGCTTTTATAGGATGACAGAAAACTGTACCACTCCCCAGAGGGAAGGAGGAGCAGGGAGTTTGTCATAGGAGCAGTGTTGATCTCGGGGCACAGGGAGTGGGACAGACGGGGATGTGGGGCCACGAATGTGCTGAGGAAAAGGGAGATGGTAAGATGAGATCTGGAAGCGAGAGAGGAAGAGGAGATGGTGTCAGGGAGCGAGAGAGAGGGAGGGAGGGAGGGAGGGAGATAGTGATGGAAGCGGTGAGTTAGCGAGAGTGAATATCATGAATTCCGATAATGCGGTGTAGCGTGGAGTGAAGGCAGCAGGAACTGAGACAGAGTGAAGAAAATTAGATGTCAGAAACTTGGCAAACAGATGCACAGCGAGAGCAAAATTACCAGCGATTTTCATATTCCAGCAGAGGCACATGTTCAGAAAAAAAAAAAAAAAAAAAAAAATCTACACAATCACAGTAACTTAAGTGATTAGAGTCAGGCATTAAATATGGCATTAAGACTGAGTCTATTTTTGTAGTAATGCAAACTTATTCAGTGTAGGCATACTTTACATAAGAAAGTCCAGATACTCAAAACACATTTCTTTCTCAGAGAGCGCAAGTACGTTTGATATATTTCTGATATCGTCATGTCAATATGTCCCCTGGGGACTATGAATTCTCCCTTCTTTTGGGTGGGGTTTGGTGTCCATCTTTGAAAAGCCATTCTTTTGTGAATCTGACAGGAGAGCTGTGTAAGGATTTAATTTGAGCTCATTCTGACTTTTAACAAAACAAACTGTGCTCTCTCAGCGGTAATTACTGAAAATCGTTGTGTGGAGAGCAGCTGGAACACTCACTTGTAACAGCCAGGTACGTGTTGGTCTGAACTTCTCCTGCCAAGTTTCTGGCAAAGCACTGGAACATCCCGGTGTCGTCGGGCAGGAGGCCGTTGACCTGCAGACTGCCTCCCACCAGCACCCTGTACCTGGGCGTCTTCACTGGGTCGATGGGCAAAGCATCCTTGTACCACACGATGTCTGGCTGGGGCACTCCTGCAGAGCGTGAGTGAGGGTGGGGTTTACAGACAGTGGGTCACGCTTCCTCTTCTCATTGAATTTTTCAGTTTAAAACCACATGAATTCCAATTTGTTAAACGAATTAATTCTTGTCAAACATTTCTGAGTAATTTGACAGCAACCGTCACGAGCGCGCACGCTGCTCACCTCGCGCCTGACAGGGAATGTCCACCACCTTCTCCATCTCGGCTGTGATGTGTTTCTCTGGTTCCTTAATAAACTGAGGTGGTTCTGGGGGACACAGTGAAAAGGAGAGACAGGATGAAAAACTGCTAAAATAAGAAGCAAGACTGCTGCAATCATCGCAAAAATAAACCGACAGTGCCTGTAATTGATGACACTCGGATAAAGTATTGTAGCGTAAATATGTTTTTGCTTTGAAATGTATTCCTCATGGGGGCAACCTACTCACAGCGTGGCTGAAAATAATGCGATTATACAGTAGTTTGACTGAAGAAAGCAGTAATTGGAATTCTGTAACGGTTTAAAACGTATCCTTCAAACTCACGGGGAGAGGAGAGGCTCAGTTAGCTGTATCAAGGGAAAAGTTGACTACACCTTGTCCTTTGAATCACATCACAACCTTGAAAACATCAAAGTGTTTCAGCGCGATGGGATGAAAATGACTCAAGCAGTGTTATATCAAATAGTTTCTTGAGGCCAACCATAAGCTTTCTCCCTTTTGAATCAATAGCACTTTCCCCTCGCCGCCCCATGACTTCACAATTGTGCTTTAGCCAGATTCATATAACGCAACTAGTAATAACTGTATCAATTTCATACCGGCTCTTTTGTTTGAACTTGAGAAGGTAAATGATACATTTCCTCCCACACGTTTGCCTGATGTATGCACTACAGCTAAATCCAGAAACACTGTTGTTTCATTTTGGTTGTTATGCTGATATGAAAGCACATTCAGCAATTACACATTATGACTAATCACATCATTGCCACTTAACTTTGTGCATAATAATAAAGGTAAAAATAAAATGACAGTGAACCTTAAGGACAAGTGGCAGAAAATGAAAAAAAAAAAAAACACATTAAGGGAACGTGCTGCGATTTTTGAAATAAATAAATAAAACATACTATACAAGGGGAAATGCACAAACATTGAGGTAATGGCTGCGAATATCAAAACACAAACAAAACATTGGGGAAAGGAATGATGAACCTATTTTGACTTAGCAGCAGCAAAGATATTGACGCTTTCCCATCAAAGCTCATTTGGATGTGGATTTGGAGCTTAATGTTTGTGCTTTCACTTTTATGTGTGTTTTTGTCCTCAGGGGCCACTGAAAAAAAAAAAAAAAAAAACACTTAAAAAGAACTCGCAGTGCAGTGTCTGATTAAACCTGCATGGACCTGATGGACATTCACATGAATATCTGAGAACAGAGGTTTAATTTTTGTGCAATATTGTACCCACAAATGTGCATTTTAAGGCGAGACGTCAGCGGGCTCACTTCAACAGACAAGAGCATGGTTCATCGTATAATTCTTACCTAGCACATGCAGATAAGCCCCAGCACTGACTGAGGGCACGCTGCTGCTGCGGAGAATGGCCTCACACTCGTAGTAGCCGGCATCGCTCACCACGGGACTGAGGATGGTCAGCCTGCGGTTGAAGTCGCTCAAACCGCTGGTCACCAGCACGCCGTTCTTCCGCCACGAGATACTCAGCTTGATGAGAGGCCTAAAGTCGGAAAAGTAGAGTTCAGATGCGCTTTAATGTCACTGCTTGTGCTTGATTGTAAAATCTGCTGGAATATCTGTTATTGAAATCTGAAAGTATATCTGTTTATAGGCTGAGATGATTCCAACTGTTCTCAATTTGAACTATTTCATGAGTCAAGGGACGTCATTAGTGGAGTCTGCTTTGTTACTGCATATTTCGACATAAAAAAACACTACAGAAAGTAGCAACGCAAGAGAAACTATTCTGGATCGACTACAATGATCACTCAACACGCAAAGAATATTTCAGTTATTGTACCAAAAAAAGGGTAGAAATTGATTACAAATGACTTGAAGATGAGTTTTATGAAGTGCAGTGAATTTGATTTTGGTTTCATTCTGGGACAAAGGGCACCCAACATGTACAACTTAGACAAATTTGGAACATACACCCCAAGTGGATACACAAGTAGGAGAAAGGGTATTTTTACCCAGTTTACAAAAAACTACTAATCATATCCAGCCCTGCAGACACTTTTGGTTTTATTTGTCTAGGTTTTGTGCATCTGTTTCCACTCTAATGCCGAGCAACGGCGCTCACTGGAATCTGCAGAAACCGCTGAAAACAGTTTTTACTGAAAAAACAGTCCCTGTGATATGACAGCTCCTCTTCTGGATTATCCTCGTTGACCCTTCTGCAAGCTGATCTGTGACCCTGCTGTTCCAGGATGTTTACCTGGCGTTGGCCACACACTCCATTGTGACCTCTGAGGTGCCTGTAACCACACTAGTGTTCCTGGGAGGGATGATGATGGTGGGGGCAATGGGGTCCGCTGGACCTCCGACATCTAGACAGACAGACAAACAGGTCAGCGCGCACACGCACGCACCAACAAAAATACACAAACATGGAGAAGTTAAGCAGAGAGCAATGACCTCGATAGATAAATAGAACTAGATACAGTGCAGATCTCTGGATGGTGATGTCCTATACATTTCATTTCCACCCAGTGCAGTCTGTGGGTGCTCATCGACGTGACATATTGAAACTGACCAGTGCATACACTGTATCCGAGTTCTGACAGAGAGATGGGCCGAACAGGACGAGGCAGTGCACTGACTGTGCATAATAAGATGTCTGCTGGAGAACCAGAATCAGGGGAAGAAAAATACAGCCTGACACACACGGAGCTAAAGGGGCGAATAGGCTGCAGTGTGCGCGCGCATACACACACATGTTCATATGTGCATAAAACTCTACATGCGCAAACTAGTTTAGGTCTGTGCATGTGTGTGTGTGTGTGTGTGTGTGTGTGAGCATCAGAGAAAGACAGCCCATGGCAGTGAGAGCACAGTGTGTGTGTGTGCTGCTTGAGATGTGTCATGTCTGTGATAAACTCACACTGATCCGTCAATCCCATCAAGCCCTGGGAGTGTGCTTGTGGCTGCACATGTCAGATGTAGCTACAGGGGCTGTCATGACTCAATCTAACCAATCTCGGGTCATTAGATGCTGTATACGGGCCGTGTGTGCACCCACAAACACACACACCTTAAACAATGTCGTGGTCTGACTGCTAGTCGCCAGAATACGCTGCTACATATTTCAACTGGACAAACCCAGGTTCTTCAAATCAGTTTACTTTGAAGGAAGAGCTCAACATTTTGGGAAATACACCTATTTGCTGTGTGAGATCAAAGAATTAACATCAGTCTTATGTCTGTGTGCAAAATACAGAGCTGGGGTCAGGACATGGTTAGCCTAGCTTAGCATAAAGATAAACTAAGGTGGGAACAGCCAGCCCCGCTCTTATTCAAATGATAAAAAGTATGCCAAACAACAACTCTAAAGATGTTTATTTACATAATGTATATAAGGATTGATTCTTTCCCTGTGAACACAATCAGGCTAGCTCTTTTCCCCTGCCTCCAGTCTTTAGGCTAAGCTAGGCTAAACATGTACTGAACTCAATTCTGTACAATTCTGCACTCCTGCACTGCGCTCCAATAAGCTTATATCCCAAAACGCTGGCACATATGGAGAACAGCGGCAGAGCTGATTATATTAGCACTGGAGCACACTCACATACTCCCTCACACATATCTATTTAGTAGCTAAAACAATGATAATGACAAAGCAGCCAAATCGTGCCTTGGCTGAAGTTAAAACCAAGTTTTTCAAACTTCATCCTGAGCATGAAAACCGTGACATGAGCAACACTAGCCTCCTCCGAGTTCCCCTTGACCTTCGCTCTCGCCCAGTCTTAGGCAAGCACTGCCGGAGCCAGGAAAGCTCATGGGAAATGCATTGTCAGAGGCGTCGCTGCAGGAACAGCTGCTGTAGCAGATACTGACGGATACACGGGCATGTACGATGAAAAATGCAAGCGCTCGCTCAAACGCGCACAACTCTCAGTGCTGGCACTCCGAGCAGCCTGTACGTCCGTGCGTGTGTGTGTGTGGGTGTGTGTTTGTGTGTGCATATGTGGAGCATATGTGGAATGTTCATGTAAATGCATAGCATGATTCTGTGAGACCTGCCAAGTTGAGACCTCCCGCAACGCTCTCTATCGAACGTGACCCAGAGGGTGTGCGTCTGTGTGTGTTTGGGAGTACGCACTCGTACTAGTATAATCAACTCTGCCACTGTTCTCCATATGTGCCACAGGCTATTTCTGCTCCCTTGTGTTGTCAACTGTAATATCTTTCCCTCACCCTCTACATTCACTTCCATACTGAACTCCAGTCTACCATGTCATAAGATGCTGTCTGTTAGGTTTCCTCTTATATTTCACTCTGCTGAGCTGAAGCCAATTGAATTGGTTTGATTTGTGTAGCTTCTGTTTTTTTTATTTTTTGTTGTTGTGGGAGCTAAGGATGCTGGTGAATATTAAAAACTACTTGGCAATACAACAGTCTGTTCCTGTCCCAGTCCCCGTGGCTTTCTCCGCCTTTGTGTGCACATCTGCAACTAAGTGTAAATATGGCTGCAGATGCACTTCACCACAATGAAATGAAATCTGATCCCAAAGGCTGAGCTTCTAAGATGTTGCACTGTGGCGGAGGTTGTGGATCAAATGCTTTACTCGAGTAAAAGCAGCAGCAAAAAATACCTACAAATACTTTGTTACGAGTAAAATCCTACATTCAAATGTAAAATGTATGAATTATGGCCCCTAAGTTACATTATGCTGTTATATATAACATTGTTTGCAGTGGTAGATTCACACATTTTAGGAAGGAAGGGAAGGGAGGAGGGAAATATTGTACTTTTTATTCCACTACATTTATTGGACAGCTATAGTTAGTAACTACTAGAAATTAAACATTATCTCCTAAAACATAGTATGATATTAAACATTAAGCACAGGGCTTGAGCAGGGGCTGAATGTGCTCAGTCGCTCTCCACAGGTCTTACATTGCATCCACACTTGTTCATCTGTCCTGGCATAAAGATTACAGTATGCGTGTACAGAGCATGTGGTTACTCACTCTCTACTGACAAGGTGATGGGCTGGCTGGTCTTGTTCTCTCCATTCTTGTCATTTACCGCTTGGACGTAGTAGCGCCCGGCATCTGGTGCCACTGTGGACAGGATAACCAGTGTGTTGTCCAGAGTGATGGCACTGAGGGGGGGAACAACAGGAAAAGCAGAAGGTTTTATTCATCTTTTAAATGTATTTTAAGATATTCTGCGGGAGGACGAAGGAGGAGAATCACAACAAGCGGAAGGAATCGAGACTGAACACATCTTCAGCCTTCAAAGGTAGCGCTGGACTGCCTAATTACCGCTAAATATGTTTGTCTGGTTGCGTGTCCACACTTGATCCCACGGCTGAAAAGGGCATTAAACATTTTAACATTTTAATTACACTGCTCAAGCTGCATTAGGTATATCGATTTACGATGTGTAAACAATGTGTTGGTGCTGACTGAGCAAGGCAGAAATATTGACAACCTCCCTTGTTCATACTTCTCCTTATGGTCTGTTCTGAAATACAATAGCCCTGCGTAATAACCCAGAGCTTTTAATTGGCTATTTGTACCCCTCTGCTTCCTGTGGCCTGCATTTTGGCAGCTAAACACTTTTGGCAGAAAACAACGGTGTCTTCCTTGTCGGCTGCTGAAATGATGCCTGAATAAATAAACACTGATCCATTTCTCGGCAGGTGTCCTATAGGAGCTACGGCGTCTTGTTGTCTCTATCAAGTCCTCCCTCGTCAATGTAGCGAACAGTGAGGGAGAAACCTTCCTCCCTCCTCTCCGCCGCCTGATGTTACAGCCCCCTGACTATGTTTACAATCAATATTTTCTTATTATCTGTGCCTGTTCAACAATCTGGAGGTAGATAGCCTGTTCCAACTGGGCGCCTTGCTCCACATACTACATCTTTTCCTCTGGCCTTATCCCTCCATCTACTGTTCCGTGCAACTCCACCTCCCTCCTTCACTTCATCCGTTCCATCCGATGCCGAGTGTGGTCATGTGAAGAAGCGATATTTGGCCGCCTGCCCTGACAGACACAAAACTACCAAACCGCATTTGGGAATAAGATAACCTATTGATTTAAAAAAAAAAAAAATGCAAATTTCATACATTTGTGACACGGCTGAAGACTCCGACACGGTTACACACCAGAGTACAAATCCCTCACATCGTCGAACAAAAGAGAATTTCAGTCAGAACCCAATCAGGAAGCTTACTCTTTCAGAAAAATACTACTGTCAGAGAAACAAATCAATATCATTCAAATGGTTGTGGCTCCAGCCCACCCTCTGTACTCTGTGACATTTCTGTTTGATTTTCTCTTTGATGCTTTCTTTAAAGTTCCCAGAGCAGGGCTAAATCCGGAATAACAGCTATCTTAGTAATCAATAACAAAAAAATCTTTGAATCCCTGCAAGTAATGGCTTCTTCTATAGAAGTACTGTGCTGCTTGCTGCATGAGTGTAAAAACTAACACCCCCGTCGTGTAAATTTCAGCTGTATTGCGTTTCACAGCTGATGACCTCCTCTTTCTCCCTTCCTCCAATCCAAACCGCTGCACTCCTCCAACCACTTGTTCCTCCATCCTTCAACTGATCAGCGGGGAATCCAAGGGCCTGCTGTGCCTTATCAAGGAAGCAACAGAGCTGATGAGTAACTGAGAAAAAAAAAATCAAATGTGGAAAGAAAAAATAATGCTCACAAGCACACACATAAAATGTACGCAGGTGTGCACACACACACACATAAAAACCTTCACACACTCTCACTGTAGAGTCATGCAGGAAAAAGCATTTGACAGTGCACGGAGATATGATGTGTACGCTCTACATAGCTACCTGTGCTATTAGCATTTACAGTACGACAACTTATGAGATCCATCTCCAGACTGACTGATTGTCAACTATCTCAAAGCAGCCGCAGTCGCTGGGCTCATTTGGGATTCCCCGCGCATGCTGAGGCTGAAAACAGTCTTCCTAAAGGGGCTGGCAGGCCTCAATGGCTGCAGCTTATGATCTACGGTAAATATTTAATGCTAGCTCGCTGGAGCGGTGACATCCTGGACGCACAGCCATGAATTATGGATCCCTTCAGGGATGTGGCCAGAGCGGAAGTGTCCAAAGCGCTGAATGAATCCCGGGTGACTTCCCAGGACCTTTCTAAAACAGGGACACAATCCAGGGCTTAGCAAACCTGTCGTTTAAGAAACTCCTGAAGATGAATATACAGGACAGAGCTCTTAAGTTATAGGAGGCGGAGGTGTACATCACCTCTAGGAAACAGCCTATTGCACCTGTAATAATGTCAAGCATTGTACAATGTGACCTGACAGGCTCTTTCTTTTTTCTCCATTTTTTTTTGCCTCCAAACACCACTCACTACTCAACAACCCCTTCACGTTTCAACCGAAACAACCCCAAATCCAAAAAAGTTGCTGTAAAATGTAAATAAAAACAGAATGCACTCATTTGCAAACAAACTGTGTTTACTGACAATGTTGACACAGTGTTCCTGAGCCCGTGTAGTATTATCCTTTACACAACTGTGTTCGCAAAGTGGTGAAACCTCACTCCATCCTCGCTGGGGAATGGCTGAATCTTTAAAGGATGCCCTTTTCAATCATGAGACTACACCCTGTTACCAATCAACCTGTTTACCTGTGGAATGTTCCAAACAGGTGTTTTTGGAGCGATCCACAACTTTCCCAGTCTTTAGCTGCTACTGTACCAACTTGTTTGAAACGTGTTGCCGCATTAAAGTCAGAATAAGCAGATATTTACAAAACTCAATGAAGCTGATGAGGTCAACCATTGAATATACTGTCTTTGTGCTGTGTGATTAGCATACCATTGCATTGTTTTACGTATGTTTTACACAGCATCCGAGCATTTTCGGAATCCATAGCAAGTCCTGATTTCGTCAGTGTTAGTGGGAGCAGGAGGCAATCTTTCCCCCGGCTAGTTAATTTTAATGTGCTCCCCTGCTGAGCATTCTCCCTCCTCAGCCTGTAATCAGGGGTCCTGCGGTGGGGGTCAAACAAAACTTTGTTACATGGCGTGTTCAGCAGATCTAACCTCTCCCTGCGCTCGCCGGGCCTCAGGGATCAAAGACCACATGATGCAAGAAGAAATTAAAGGTAAGCCAATTATCCTGAATGGCTTTACATGTATATCAAGGGAGCCGGAGTAGGGAGATAAGAACTTGGTTAAATGAGGTAATGAATTTTTTTTTTTGGACTGGCTTCCTGAAGTAATATCTTGTTTTAGCATGCTGCTTTTTTTTATCTCATTCTCTCTCTGAATGCATTTTGGTCATCCTTATTCAACTCCCCAGTCTCTCGGTGATGTGTGAGCAGCTGTCTGAGGCTTGCTTGTAACGATGGCTTACCACGTACCCGGCATCGTGTGGGGATTTATCAAGCCACAGAGCTGAGAAATTTGGACAAATCAGATATGTGTGAACATGCCTCTGTCTCTGTCTGGTTTTTATGTTTATTCCTACGTCTCTGAATGCTTTTCCTTTTTATTCCAACCCAATTTCCTTTTCCATTATTATTCTCCAGAAAGAGCTGTGGTCTACAAGAGAGCCTGGCAGGCTGGACAGTTACTCAGAAACATGGCTGACTGTGTACTTCATGTACAACCCCAGTTATTCTTGCAGCAAAAAGTAGTTTTAGTCTTATCATATGCAATTACTTTCTTGTGGATTCATTTATTTATGCTTAGTGTCAAGGGGGGCTTTTCAATGACTGCAAGCATTATAATGATTCTGTAGCGCTTTAGTCAATAATGATGATGAGGGTTTATGTTTGATTGAAACAGACTGATGGAAGTTTAAATGTTTTACTTGCCACTTGCTGCTTCCCTTCTGTAATTTTCATTATTGCTAATAAATTACATTACAGGGAAATTAAATAAACAATGATCCAGGGTTGCTCTCTTTAATTAAGAACGCATCGTCCCTGGACTCTGCATCTTGAACAACTAGCTTAAGAGCACATCCTTGCTTCTTGTTCAACCATTGAGTTTGTCAGCCTGTGTGCATATCTTATCATGTTAATCCAGCGCTGACACAGTGTGACAGAGCCGTGCCTGTTCTAACACACACACACACACACACACACACACGCTCGGGACTGTTTTGGCATCTGTCGTGGCTGTCCCTCTCCGCTGGGCCGTGAGAGGCCTAACCTCGCTCTACAGCCTCAGACCTCCATTACATGCAGACAAATGGCCCCGGTCGGCTGATGGCCTCCCCCAGGAGACGGAGAGGGGTCGACAGGATCAAGCAGCTCACATGGCCGGCTAAGGTAGGAGTCAAACTGCAGCCAGCAGACAGACGAAGGCAAAATAACGCTAGAGAGAGAAAGAGGAGAGAGCTAGCAGCAGGCTGCATGCCCTACTGCTCAACAGACCTGTGATGAAAAAGCCACAGCTCCTGGGGATGGAGAGATGGAGGAGTGAGAGAGACGAGGAGAGGTAAGGGAATGTTGCTCATGAAAACAGCCACTTGTTTTCTCACCGGGGGCATGAACTAGAGATTTGTGGCTCACTGTTAGCTTTCTGCTTCCCCGTTGCTCCCAGTTGGTTGAATGTTCTGAAAACCAAACTCGGCGAGGAAGAAAAGGATGTCCCAAATACTCCGCAAGGTCAGACAGTGACATAAATGAACTCAAGGCGATGTGTGATCCGCCTTGATCTGCCGAGTGTTTTTCAAGACCAAACACAACAGGCTATCCCTCAATCCTCCCACCGACTGAGCCCAGTGATCCATCTATCAACATTAGAGTTGAAAAGATCTGTCGACAGAAAATTAGCAGGAGATTATTTTGCTAAACAATAAATCGTTTTGAGGCATTTTTTGATTTTTCCGCTGCCAAACATTTGCTTGTCCCAGCTTCTCCACTGTGAGGATTAGTTGATTTTCTCTGTTTTACATCATTGTAAATAGAATATTTTTGCTGCTGGCCAGACAAATCAAGACATTTTATAGACAAAACAACTAAGTAATAAATTGATATAATAACCAATAGATTAATCAGGAGTGAAAATAGCCCAACTCTTCACATCCATGCACGATGCCGAGTTGTTTTCTGTTGTTAGCGTTGCTTCGCCCTCACATCATGTCCCTTTTGCCCTGCAGATTGTTGGACTTGCGACTAATGCTGGGTAGCTGGGCATAGTGAAATGCAGAGGAAGGGCTTGGCCATTCACTGGCCCTCGTGACTAATGGGGAATCCATAGCAGACTGACAGGACCCGAGCATCACAGGCAGGGGCCATTAATTGATCAGTAGCTACAGCAGATTACTCAGGAGAATTGCAATGTGTGTGTCAGGGATGTCCTCCCACTGACTCCTCCAGGTCAGACTCCTCTGTGTTCTGTCTTAACAGACACCTCTACAAGGTTGTTTTCAGTGTAATGCAGATAAATCCATGCCCAAGTGTCAATGGAAAGTTTCTGGAAGAGAAAACCAGGTAGTGGTAGTAAGTTGTTGTCAGAGGAGAAATAGTGAGAAGGTTGACTCCACCACTATATCCAGCAGCAGACTCACCTTCCAGCCAGCAGCTCTACAATTCCTGGCAAATGTGTTTACTGAAGGAGCCTCTGATTATACACCACATTAAGTCTCCAAAATAACACAACAAATCACACCAGCTGAATGGAAAAGACCCTGCCAACTGTTCCCCCATTCAATAAGGGAAGAATAATGACCGTTAGTCCTAAATAAGTTCTTTTCCTCCTTGCATCCCACTCTACATCGCAACACAACAAAGACACGAGGGCTCAGGTTGAACCAACCCGCTGCAGGGCAGCTAGACCGATGCCCAGCTGTACATTTCAGCACCACGTACAGCAAAGGCCATCAGCGAGAAACACTACAATAAGTGAATCTGCAAGTTTATGGGTGAACTGTGAGAGACAGGACAGGAGCCTTTGCCTATGCCAAGAACAACAGCTGGAGAGGCCACATTGCAAAGAGAGAGCAGGCACTGTGGCACAGTGAGACGCTGCCTTGCCAGGAGCAAAATGCAGCAGGGAAGCAAAAAATGCTCTATTCTGTAAGTTTCTGTGGGTTTCCTTTACACACCCAGGGCCCGGGTGGTGTATTGTGTTCACATTGTACTACCTACGAGTTAAGTTGCATCCCTGACCCTGATGGCTGGGTTCCAATCACCTGTTCAATCTCGTATCCCTTTCAAAGTTGGTAAAATAGAGTGTTACATTTGCTAATTTACAAATACGCTGGCTGTTGACGTCCTTAGTTTTGCAGGTGTTTAGTCATAAACCAAAGCACTGAACAAATACAAATTTGGAGGTATTTCTTGTTATTTTAAGTATTTGCAGTTGAAAAATGAATTAGATTCTTGATTCAGATTTTGATAAATACTATTAAACCCTAATCCCGGCGTTCCTTATGTTTGCAGCTCCGGTAATATCTTCTTGTACATTTCGACAAGAACGTGTCAGATGAAGAGATGGATTTGCTGAATGTGCACAGGACCCTATCTCACAAAAGTCAGCGCTACAAACAAGTGCCACCCTGGAGTAATTTTCAAGCCTCTGCCACCTTTCTACTGAGAGAAAAAACAGGCAAGTGCACGACAAGACAAGACCACCCCCTCCTGCTGGATGACGCAACTTGAAGAAGCAACTCCCAGCGAGAAGCACTCTCACACATACAGTAGAGGCCAAACTGATCACAATGTGAACGGAAATAATGTAAGATTAAAGATGGAGAACACCCCGGAGAGAAGGCATGTACATTTTATTAGCTGTGGGTTAGATTGGTTGGAGGTGATTAGGCTACCACGGTTATTCTGGGTATGGCTGTTTTTCCACCTCTCCTCCATTGCTGAGGTGTGATCACACAGAGCACAGAGAGAAGAAGCAGCAAGACGAACCCCTGGAGAGTCTGCAAATTAAAGTTATGACACCTGAGGAGGGATAGCGGTAGCAGGGGACAATGAGGGGAGACAGAAAAAAGGGGAGTAAAAAAGCACAAAGTAGGAAAATAGGGATATCATAAATTAAAGAGAAAATGGTCACCATGGTTGTAGTCCATGGCAATTTTTACCCAATCCTCTTCCTCCCGTCACTCCTACTCCACATTGTAACTTGGCTCATTATGGAGCATGAACACCTGACATGCATAGATCTTGCAGATAGAACTACCAGTCACACAGCGACTACAACCATTATGTATAGAAGCCAATGTGACAATGTTTAGAGAGACTACACAGCTGCAACTGACTCTGGAGAGCACCAGTCCTTGGAAAGAGCCTTCATCAAGGTAACATTTGTGGTTCAGCGCAGATATCTCTTTTTGGCGCTCCCTCAATCTCCTGACTAGTGGGAATTTGATGCCTCTACAGAGTCAATGCTAGTGGCACGAATCAAATTCAATTAAATGATTTTCAATAAAAAAGGCCGCCTGTTATCAACGGCTCTCATTTGCACACAGTGACCTTGGTGGTGCGCGAGGAATTAGCATTCTCAGAGCTAGAGGGTAGGAAGCGAGGATGAAGAGAAGCAAAGTACACACAGTGGGTGGCCGATAATGGAGACAAAAGGAGCGAGAGAGAGAGGGGAGGGAGGAGAGAGAGACATCGACAGGAAATAAATGAGACAATAAGTGAGAGAGGAGAAGGGGCTGAACGAGAGAAATGTGAAACTAATAAAGAGTTGAAAGTGTGTGAATCATTCGACCAACTTTCATAACAGTAACCTCTCAAAATGCCAACTTGTGGCAGCCTTAATACACACACTGAGCTCCGCGTGTCACCGTTGTTTGACCTTTTTCTTAACAACTTCTCAAAAGTAATCCAGATTTCCACAAGAAGTCAGAACAAAATCGAAGCGAGCAGCCTACCCACGGCCATCTGCAGCCTTCAGCTTCTCAGTCAGTCTGGGCGCTCGTCTCATTGTCATTCTAGGTCAGGGTATGATTACTGATGATGAGGAGCTGATAAGAAAGATTCACTCTAACCAAGGGCAAGGTCACCTCCCACTGCGAAGAAATGTAGATGTGATGAGATGGGGATAAGTGCCTTTTTAACACACACACATGCGAAGGTGCACACCCACAAAGTATTCCTACACAAGACAGGAGCACAGAGCGGTGTGTAAAAAAAAAGGCTACCAATAAAGCCAATCAACAAAGGAGAAACAGAAGCCTATCATCACCACTAGAGATCTAATTGGAGCTATAAGTCAATATGCCGTCAATATGAATATTGTGAAGAGTTGTGCAATTTTTTGGAGACAATACAAACCGTACAAAACTCAGACGTCACCCACGGGCTTCTGAAGAGCCATTATGAAGCTAAGTGACAGCGATTCTGGTGGTTGCCATCTTGGGTGGAGCTGAGGCAGGCTGAATAAAGCCTGGTTGTCGAAAGCTCATGGCTAGCTGTCAATCAAAGGAGCCATGCCCATAATTTTGCATAACTTTAAACTCACTTTTGAGCCCCAGAGATGGATTTTACAAATCAAAGTTTGTTTACAGGTCTTGGAAGTACTACTACATATATGAAAAAAAAAGTTATATAAAGATCAGTCACCCAGTCTGTGTGAAATCTGATCAATTGTCTCACATGATGTTACTTCACACAGTTGGGAAAACTACAAGCCTGCAAGCTGGGGTTGTGGAGTTAAGAGTATTAGAAGCGGCTTACCAGAGCTCTGTAGGCCAGTCCTCATCTCTGCTTGAGGCTAGCAGCTCAATGCTACATTAGCCGCTACTGGCATAACACACCCAAATCTTCAAAAGGAGTGCAATGCTAAATAAATAATTTTGGAGAACACGGAAAGAAAATCAATGTAACTTCAGTACCAAAATTGGCCAATACTCCTTTCTCGTGCCAAACATCACAACGGAGAGAGAGGACATCTTTCCCATCGACCCCTCCATTCACACCCTTCTATTTTAAGTGAACAGAACGGGGAAGCAAAACAACAATCCCATTTGAGACTGTCAGCAGCTCCAGCGCTCGCTAGCCCAATTGGGTACTGATGGTGCCGCGTGAGCACCACCGCTGCCGGCTGGCAAACATTGATAGGTGCCCTCAGAAACACACAGAGACCAAGATGAAGAGAGACGGAGTCAAAGATAAGCTGAAGTAAAAGTGGCTGGTTTGGGTTTCTTTTCAAATAAAAATGAGGAACGAAGGGGCGATTTCATTCAACACAGCTCCAAAAGTGCTTTGGTCTGGGGCCTAGTTCTGTAGGAGAAATTCAAACTCTCCTTTAGCTCGAAATGTACCAAGATGAATGACAAACGACAGGTGGGAACAGATGCTCTCAAACTAAAGCACTCAAAGGCCCCCTGGAACAAACAAGGCACCAAAAACTATTCAGACAGAAATACAGAGCAAAACACAAAAAAGACTCTGCAGGACCAAACAAGTTTTAAAAATAAAAGTACTTACATGCGACTGCTGGGTGGAATCTTGCGCCCATCTCTGAACCAGGTGACTTGCGGCTGGGGGAAGCTGCGAATGCGTGGCGCTGGGATAACGGCGCCCTCTCCCTGAGACACTGACTGGGTGCGTTCGCCCTCCTCAAAACTGCCCATAACTACAGAAAAACAAACAAACAAAATGCACAGAGAAGAGTGAGAAAGAAAAAGGGTATGCAGAGTCACAGGCACAAATTTCCCTTTCTTTCTTGCTTCTGACTTTTGCTGCCCAGAGCTTTCGCCATCTGCTTTCTTTTCTGAAATGTTGCATCGAGCCACTTTGATGGACAGCGCGGTGTTGTTGCCATGGTTTCCCCGGCACATCAAGAAAGGCTAGAAGGAGCGAAGACGAAATGACTCACTGAGGGACAGAGAGGGGACGTTAAATAGACTCATATTCATATTCCGAATCCTCCTGTGTGGATGCATCGAGGGCGATCAATCTTGATCACACTCTAAATGTGTGCATTACTCAACATAGTAGATGACCAGCGCTGCCTCTATTCTATTATCTCCTAATACATTTCATTTGTTACAGCGGTTTTATTCCTCCCATGCCTCATTATATCATAAAAGCTGATAAAAATACTGCACTAATATTCCTGCTCCGCGCTCTGCCTATTTGTAAGTGAGATCTATGGGCAGGTTGCGAATTTTTGATGGATTTCACGTCGATCAGCCCAAACTTCAATTGTTGCTTCGATCTCAGCTGTGCAATTCTCTGCTGCAATCATATTGGCTGATGCTGACAGAAAACCTTTATGGGGCAGCAGTAACAAGCAGATTTTGTATTTTATTCGTGCGACGCTGTCTGAAAGATAAAGTGCAGACTTGGGTTTTGAAGAAGTGACAGCCAAAGTTTTTTTTTTTTAGCCCCACGAGAAGCGGGAGAAAGGATCATATATCTGTCTCTTCAATTCGAGGGAAACAAAGAAAACTACGATGAAATCATTTGAACATAACATCAAACACTCAATTAAAGTCTAACTCCGTTTAGAAATAATAATATATTTGAAAAATGTAGGGATCAAGGTATGGGGCTTTGAACTGGGGGTGTTGGAGTGGTTGTGCATCGATGGCAATCTTATTTTTCTCTCTCCCTCGCTCTCTTTCAAAGAGAATAAAAAAGGTAATCTGGCTTTGCGGTGCAGCTGTGGTGCTTAGCTTAAATGAAAATCTGGGAAGTGTGCAAATCCCGACTTTGATCTGCAGTTTCGGCGATGTGACATCCTCCTCCCCTTCCATAAACCCTAATGCCTCGGCATGTTTCCCTTTCTCCGAGGTGTGTCTTGGCAATCCTAATTGTGCTGCCTCAATGGAATAGCTAGCAAAAGAGATCTCCCCATCTCTCCCTTCTATCTTTCCCTCTCCCTCCCCTGTCTGTCTCATCCATTTCTTCTGCAGGTGTCCTTAATTCTCCTTTTTACTTTGCCTCACGGTCTGTACCCCTTCATGAGCAGCTGATGAGGGGGAAGAAGAGAATTATGGAAATGGAAAGAGGTGGGAATAAAGAGAAAGAGAATAACAGTGGGGTGGAAGCCAAGAAATAAATAGAAAGCAGTGGTGGCCAGACAACAGACAAAGTCAAGAGAGAGGGAGGAAAGCAACAATAAAAAGAAACAGTGATGGAGGCAAGGACGAGTCAGAATGATGGAAGAGAAGGAGATGCAGAAGGAAGCAGCTGGCTACAGCTACAATATGTTTGTCCAATACTTAAGAAGTGGACCGGTGGGACTGTTAGACCCGCTCCTTCTCCCTCCCATCTCTTTCTCTCTTACGCCTGGTTGGCTGCATTGTTCACTCAGGTACAGCGGTGTGTCACATCCACTCAAATGTCGTTGGAACAAGGGGAAGCCAATGAACCTGGCATACCCTGGGAAGGCAGGATAATGGGCATAGGACAGTTGTGCCTATGGGGTGGGGGGTGGGGGGGGGTGGGACTGGGGGTGTAGTCAACGTGACAACACTCCAGACACCTCTGCGGCACGTCTGTAATAGCTCGTTAACAAGATGAGGGAGCTGAGCAGCCTAAAAGTGGAGCTGGAAATTTACAGAAACACGGCGCATCTGAGCCCCGTTTTCGCCAAGAAACGACAGATGTTGTTGACAAAGGAGAGAGAATGAAATAAGCGGCGGTCATATTGAAATGAAGGAAAGTTACAAACAACCACGGCAACAATATCAATCTAATGGGAATGCTGAGTGGAACAGCTGTCCGGGTCGATAACACCCCGAATGATGCGCAGGTAGATCTTTCACCCTGCCAGCATCTGTCCCTCCCTAGTCAGTCCTTGATACAAAGGCAACCAAACAGAGTGTGGGCATACTGTGTACTCTGCATGCAGTCAAACACAAATAAATACACACACACACACACACACACACACACACACACTCTCTCTCTCTCTCTCTCTCTGTATCCATCTATCACCCACCCTTTAATACAACCACTGGCACCATTCATCTGTGTTTCACCTGCGTCCCGTGTTGATACTTACAGGCCACCTGCACTTCTGTGCGCCTCTGCAGAAGGGCTCCCACCCGATTCCTCACGATGCAGCGGTAGAAACCAGCATGGGAGCGATCCAGCGAAGGGATTAGGTACCTTTAATAAGCAAACACACACACAAAAGATATGTGTGAGGATTCTCTTAAATTGCAATAAACTGGTAAACCAATTAAGACAAAAGTTGAAATCAAAAGGGTACTTATGTAAGTGCGCAAACACAGGCTTTTGCAAATTTGTAAGCACGAACGTGTTGAAAAGGCACAAACACACATCAGCATCTGAGCACACACATATATACACACACACACACAAACTTAAGACCATCTAATAGAGGAACAAGGGCACAGAGGACATTGGAGCTTAGCTGTTGTTTATTCCAATGATAATGATGCTCGGGAGGTTAACCCAGCTACCACAGCGAAGCTCTCCCCCAAGACACACACTTACATCGACAGGCACAGACAACAAACACTTGCATTCAATTTCTTTCTATGTAAACACACATGTGCACATTTGCACAAAATCCCCTGGGACCCAGGTTGAAGCTGTATGTCTCCAGCAGTTGACACTCTCCCCGTGACCTTGACTTCAGTGTCCAGCTGTGGTGGCAGTACTGCCTCCCTGCCATGTGGAGGCAGCGTAGCATACACTTTTATAAAGCTGCTGTGTGTCGGGGACTGTTGGGTAGACTAACAATTGACTTGATTTAAGTTATAGCTGGAGCCACATCTGGTGATACAGCTGATGCCAAAAGAGTAAATGGCAAGAGAGGATGATCAACATGCTGGAATTCAGTGATTTTGCAATCCCTCCACTAAACCCTATAATTAAAAACATATCTTGAATATCTCCATAGATGTTGTTGTCTATGCAAAAATGTACTTTATTTACACTTATATCATCATTTAACTCATTTAATTTGATATGTGTTGCAGACACAGTTTTAAACGGGTAAAAATGCACTCGCAGAAGCTTTTGACACATCTCATTTTTCAACTTTCACACTTCCAGTATGGTAAAATGTACACACCTTTCACTAGAACGTACATGCTGCAAACAACTTGTCTGTTGGATTGTTAAACAGCGTCTGAAACCCCCACTCCCACACCATTCCAACATTGGAAAAACAAAATTAAAAAAATCCCGAAAGGACAATCTGACAATCACACCCACATCATGCAGCGATTGGTTTGAACTTCGCACTCAAGCCCTCGTTTCATTGTTCACACAGCGGCCTCTGTTACGGTCCGTGTGCGCGACTGAGCGCGACAACACGAATACCTTCATGGAGGGACTTTCCCAAAGTGTTCGCCAACATCGCCGTTTGCATGATTCACTGAACTGACACTGCAACAACGGGAACAAGACTCAAAGCTTGATGCAGCCAGAAGGAAGCTACAACGAACAAGTGGTCACTGAAAACAAGTGTGCACTTCTGTCTTTATGAAAAGCGCACACTGAACCCTAATGCTCCTCTGTGTGTGTGTGTGTGTGTGTGTGTGTGTGTGTGTGTGTGTAGACTCCACTGTTAGAAAGGCATCACTTCTGCATCATTCCTGAACTAACAACTACGGGCTACTGGCTTCAGACGCAGAGTCCCGTGGATACTCGTGAGTGATCACTGTTTGTTTGACTGTGTGCGCCTCTCTTCCATGTCTGCAACACATCAGAGCATCTGTGAGAGATACAGGATTGAATTTGTCTATTTTGCGCCATTCAAGTCATTCATTTCAGAGATCTGCCATCCATCCTGACGCCAGGCATCAGCCTTTCAATAACTAATAAATGGCATCGCAGTGGGAGATACACGGAGCGGCCAACTGCTAAAGTGGTTGCACAGACGGTCTCTAATGGCATGTTACATGGCAGCACAACGTGTAGAAGTTGTGAATTAGCCTACAGCGAGTTGTACATGTTTAATTCGAGTCACTCTAGCACAACACATTCTTGTCAAAATAAATACTTCTGGTGGGAGGTGAAACAGTTGCCACAATGAGTGCGCTTGCCATCTTTGCTGTCACATTCCCGCATGATATGTGCTCAAGAGTACTTACCGTACTGCCAGGCAGAATGCCTGCATATAACCCTCGGTGATGGGATGTACTGGTTTCTATAGTAACTACATGCAATTTGTTGAAAGGTTTTTTTTATGTGATTTAACCTTTTGTTTAAAGAGTTATTTTTTGCATGAATAAATGTTTGGGAAGAGCACAAGTGAATAAAAGAGAAGTAAAAGAGAGCAATTTGAAAGTTCAGGAGTGCTCTCAACAAGCTGTTTGCAGCAAAGTTTGAATACTTGAAAAAATAAAGCTGCATTTGAGGATTACGGAAACACATAACAGGAGTCATCATACTCTAAAAAAAAAGCGCTATTTGTGTGCGATGCACAAACAAACAGCACTCTTCTTGACTGTTCTGCAGTCAGCTGAATATACATTAATAGATTCTGAAGGAACTCAGGAAAAAGTTTTTACAAATTGCCGAAGGCTACAGAGGAAAGAAGCTAAATGGAATGGTACTTTTAAAGAGGCGATGTAACGTTAGCTAACCACACACTTAGTTCACTAAATGAATGTAAAACAAAATCTAAATATTTGAACAGACCTGTCTACAGAGCACCGGAATATCTTTTCAAGTACTTGTGATTTTGATCAGGCTGACAAAAACCCTGCTTTAAAGTAGGACTAGGCTCATGTGCCTTCAGAGTTGGGATGAAATATCAGTTCATGCCGACCCATAAATGATCATATATACATTTACCGATGGGTGACAAATTAAAGAAAAACCAACATCCAACCAGGAGCTGCCAGAACAAGTTCAACGTCTTTGAGCCTCTGAAGCGGATGGAACACAATTCTTCCAAAAGACATCCTCTCGTTTAGTGTTTTGATGATGGTGGAGGAGAGCGTTACCACTCATACTCGTAAAGCCATTCAGTCCCCCCCTGCTCTGTACAGAAATGGCTGCATTTCTTTTGTTAATCCACTCAGTCCAGGTTTTTCACCAGTCTGTATGCGTCAGGAAACACATTTCAACATGCAAGATCACTGACTCATTCCACAGCCTCTTGTTTGCTTTGCCACTCAAACAGAAAGGGGACAATTCGTACCTGGCAGGCAGTCTGGTTCCAGACCGATCTGAGCCTCGCAGAGGGAATTAAGCATGGGGATGTCATCATTCTATATAGCATCCTAGCGACCATCAGTGCTTTCATATGGCTCATTCATTGGGCAGTAGGTATGCACTCAAATTTGCACTGCCTCACGAAATCTAAAATCTCTAAAATGCATACGCATCGCTTAAGCAATCATTCCTGCAACCAGCTGACCGTGTCAAGGCGGGGGGCCGTGTCGTCGGGTAAAAACACCTTTCAGAGATGGAAATTCGACCACAGGAACATGATATAAGGCTCAAATAATACAGTGATACAAAATCAGCAATTCAGTCTGGTTATCAGGCTAATATGTTGGATTATTAACATCTGTTTCTCCTGTGTTATTTTGATAACTTGAGAATGTCTGGACAGCTGCCTTTGTGCTTTGGGAGTGGCTGCTAACAAATGGAAGCAGCGCTGCAATAACAAATGGTTGGATGTGTTCGAAGGCTGTTAATATCTATAAGAAAAAATGAAATCTGAAATCAAACCTCATTAGTGGCGGCAGCAGACGGACCCGAAGGACTAAATGAGTTTTAGCCCAAAGTCTGTTAAAGCTTAATCAACTAATCAGGAGTCTGTATTAATGATGTGTGACTCCTTTCATATGTTCCATCAACTAAATGATGACAATAAATTAACACAATTACGTATATGTGTTATGCGTAGATGGAAGTGAGATGAGGTGAGCAGATGATGGAAGAGTGTGTGTAAGAGAAAGGAGTGACACAAAAGCCAAAATGTGACTCACATCATAGTTTGAGTGGAGAAGAGGCAGGCATTAAGAGAGAGATAGCTGACAGGTGGTGTCGTTGCTCCAAGTTTAACCTCGCTGAGGCCTACAGAGAATTCACCCCAGAGCCAGAACCTTCAGGGTGACTTTAGACAGTACTCTCTCTCTCTTTCTGTCTCCCTCTTTCACTCTGTCCCTTATATAATGAATACAATTAACCTTTGCGGAGCTGTGCGCGTTGGCAGCAGGTAGGGGGAGTCAGCGGGGGCTCGCTGTGTTGGACAGAGATTGATTGATGTTCCTGTGGTCAGCGCACTCCGTCAGATCCCCTTTAATTAGCCCCACTCAGGAGAAATGATTAGACGGAGGAGTGGCAGGCAGACAGATAGAGGGACATGAAAAAGAGGGAGGACTGGGTATGAAGTGGGTTTGAGATGGAGGCTGGAGAGTGAATGGAGGGAAGGAGGGAGAAAGAGGGAGGGAAAGATAAAGGGATGGTAGGGCATGATTGGCAAAACTATAATCCTTGATTGAAGATGGCTGCAGTGCACTTTATAGTGAGTGTTCACATAATAACATCACACCTGTGCCCAAGGATGGCTCCAATAACATTTTACTTAAATTGCTGGTTATACAGTAGGATTATAAACCCTCACACGCACATCATGAGGACGTTGTAATTATGCCCCAACTGCATGACAGTAAATCACAATTCACCATAAAGCATCATAAATCTGGGATGAGCCGATAATGACACATCTCTTATCCCCAGCGTCAAAGCATTCGCTATAATTTAAACATTTTTTCCTGTTATTTCAGTTAATGTAATTTCTCTGCTAAACACGGCAAATCTGATCTTCAAGGGTGTCTTTTGCAATACATCATGTCACGCAACAACTGTTTTACAGCCCGTAATAAACGCAGACGCTTAGCACAGTGTGTCACGGCTCACTTTTAATGATGTTTTTTATTCTCATTGTATTGTTTGGAGTTTGTGAAAAGGTCAGCACCCTCTTATAACGGTTTGATGTCATTTTACTTTCGTTAATGAGTTCGTTTACGGCATTGTGGCACACTTGTAAGAGCTCAACAGCTTGTGCATTCAGTTTCATAACAATAGCAAATTATTACTTCTGACAGCCTTATTACTTATTTATTTTTTTGGGATCTTGATGGATTGATGTGTGTCATTATTCTAATAGGATGATTATATGCTTGAGCTGTGCATATCATGATTTAAAATATCCGTAACAGAAAGCAACAAGCCAAGTGTGACGAACACACGGACACACAATCAAATACACACATTTTCAGGTTTTAGTGAGCCGTAGGTGATGTGTCTGAAAGCAGCTCCTCATCGTCCAATGCAAATCAATAATGTACTCTATAGTGCTGAGAATGTATTGAGATCATCCTCTGAATTCTATAGGATGAGAGTTCTTCATTCTGATCTTGTTCTCTCTTCTTAATACCCACCACATACAACACATGACAGGTAATGGGGACTTCTGGCTGCAGCTACTGGAAATCAATAGTGGGTAATGCATCTACAGGCCCAGAGGGAGAGCCTCCACATGCTCTGTAAGGACAAACCAGATGGACAACTGGTTGATGTAGACAGTTTACACAAACTACTGTCAACTGTTTTTTTGTCACTCCCTTTTATATATTAATGTGTCTGCTTTATCATTTTGTTCTCTATATAATTTACCAACCTTGATCCCCATAAAAGCCAGCTTCCCCTGAGCTGCACAGACATTGCTAGACACAGTCCTTAAGGCAATGAGGCATCTCTGCTGGCTGGTGTGGTGTTGCATGTTCGCATACAACATTATCCTACTCATTTAAAGCACAGGCACACATAACCACACCACAAATATGTAACAAGCACACGGCTGGAGGCTGGAGTAGTGGCTGGTGCAGTTTGAGCTTGCAGCAAACGCACCCACTTACTGGCAGAGCTGGGTATCGACCTGCAGAGCTTTAGCACAGACCAATATCTGTCACTTAAATTGGGCATCAAATATCAAAAGTTGCCATTAAAATGCTCAGCCGATCTATATCCATTCTGTGACATATGTGGTGAATTGCATTCACTGTATAATGCAAAACCAGCAGCCACACACTCTCTTTTGGAACATTTTGTGGGTCTTTTTAAATCACAGAGAGGCCTGCAGACACCAGCACCCCTGCCAGCCCCCATTTCAATGTAGGTCAGCACTAAACGTTTGGGAACCTCACCAGTGTGTTTCTATCCCACCATATCAAACTGGAGACACAGCATTACGCAAAATCATACCATACTGTGTCAACACAGTCAGAAGTATGATAATAAGAGTTGGACGAACCATTATATGCACATGACACACGCGGGTGAATGGTATGCCCTCGAGCATTAATGGCACCAGAGACAAGTATATGTGAATAGTTGAACCATCAGGCTAGTTGTTGCTGCAGTCAGATGTCCTTGTGCGTATACAGAAATGTTTCATAATGCTGGCTGCGGATCAGTCATTAGAAAGGCGCCCATACCTGCCAACAGCACAATGTCACTGAAACTCAATAAGACGCACACAATCGTACACAAACACGCTAAATGGGCATAATAAAATGAACGCTGTCATTTTTTCGCTCTCACTCTCTCACTTGCACTTTCTGACTCACTCCATTTCACCACAGAAAACAAGACATGAGCGAGCACGAGGGGAGAGAGAGAGAGGTAAAAGAGAAAAAAAAGAAAAATCTATTGTATCTGGGGGCTGTGGAGAAGAATGCCAGGGAGATAGAAAATGGACGTTTTTTAGTTACAGAGGGGAATCCATTAAGGTCATACAGAGAGAGACGGTGCCTGGCTGGCTCTGTCCGAGCCCTGCCAGTCCCTGACAAGATGTGATTCAAGTACAGAACCAACTGCAGGCGAGTTTCCGGCCGCGTTTTGATGCTGCTGCTGCTACTCCCTCTCCTTAGCAAGGATGTCGCTGATCTCATTAGAACAAATATGGTGACAAAATGAACGAGGATAACACAATCAAATTCAATCAAATAATCTGATTGAACTGAATCAGTTGAACCAGTCAGCTGAAACATACACAATCAATTTCTGCTGCTCGTGTATCGGAAAGTCTGTCATCCCGCATTTAGTTAAAGTCTACCTATTGTGGGAAATTATGTTACATGAATATACACCGTATTAGCTGTAGAGGCATACAGGATATGCTCATTTTGTCCAGTGGAGTGGCTCTTCATGCTTTATCATTATTCTGTTTATTTTTCATATACTGCTTTCATTCACAATGTAAGGGCTTTTCACAGGCTCGCGGCAGAACCTTCAACAGCAGAAATTAGAGCAGACGTGGAGGGATCTCCTGTAGATTAAACAAACTGGCTCAACAAAACGATATGTTTGAATTTAACGTGACACAGTGAAAGAGTGTGGAAGTGAGCAGCAGCAGCAGCAGCAGCAGCAGCAGCGCTGATAGCAAAGCACGGATTTGTGAGATGTGCTGAATGGTGGTAAACTTAAGAAAACAACATGCAGGGAGGATGCTTTCTGAGCTTCGTTGATTCCTCATCCTGTTCCATGTTACAAACGTGTGCCTTAACCTTCCCTCTGATCTACACACATACATTTGGGACACCGTGGCGACTGCAACGTGTTAACAAGTGAAGTGTTTTGGCTGTGTGTTTAAGTTATTTATGACAGCAAAAAAGAAATATATGAGACGAAGACATTTAACAGTCTCCAAATTATCTGGTTCTGGAGGACTCTGCTCTTCGGGGATGTTGGGATTGGTTATGACAAATTAGTCCTCATGGCAGCCAAAATAAGATGAAAATAAAAGTGGTGTTGCTTTCTACATAATTCCGTTTCTATTCTTGCTGAAATTATATCACAACATTAAGAGTTGGAACCAGTAAATATTCAGAAAAAGAAATCAGAAACAGAACAGTAGAATAATTCCCAGCCAACTAACATTTATTCATTAAATTAAAGGGTTTGAAGCTCAATCACGTGTATCACATCATCAGAGTGATGGAGTGTGAGGTCTGAAGCCTGACATCATTTTGCACATATGCACATGCACACACACACACACAACATCATAGACCACTACTTTGTCCCCCGCTTTTCCTTCATTTCCATCTAGTTAGCAAGCAGGGCTCGTCATCTCGTCCCCCAGACATGGAATAATATCGTACTGAACTTGTGTTAATTTGTTCAGAGCCACCATGAAATTATATCTGTTAAAAAAAAAAAAGTATGGACGCTCAGCGGCACTTCACGTATGAGTGGATTAAAATGAGGCAGACAGGATGAACAAAGAGGGAGGATGAAAGAGAGATCAAGAGAGGTGAAGAGAGGATTTTCAGGAAATACATGACTGCAACTTAGAGCCTGTTTACCCCTGGTATTAACACGTGTTCTGAGTGATCCAGTCACAAGTGGGCAGCTTTAAGTACGTCAGCTCACACCCGCCATTACAAGGCATCTCCACATGCGTCTCGAGCGATCGGATCTTAACTTCCCCGATCTATATGCAAATAAACACAACCATTGTTCTGTTGGTAAACACCAAATGCTTTGTTGATTTTATCCAGCGGTCTAACAGTAGTAGCTAGCATACTGGAACATGTGTTTCACACAAAGGAAGAAATGACTTAATGTATAACATCTGCAGGATATACAACAAGGTCCAAATTAGCAATCTGTCATACCCAGAGTTTAAAGTTTAGGCTACTATAGGCTACTTCTTTGTCTGGGGACAAAGAAGTAGCCTAAATTGCCAATAAGGAATTGCAAAATTTGGTATGTTTACTGTCAATAAAATGTTGTCTTCATGGTGAAATCAGCTGAAATATACAAACACCTAGCTGCTAAACGTTGGTAGGTAAGAGGTACTTTTGAGTCGGAGCAGCAGACAGGCTGGTGTAGCGATGTCGTGACGAACTGACGCAATGTTTTTTCAAGGAAAGGAAGAAGCTCATGTATTGATTTAATGCTGAATCTACAAGAAGGCACAAATGATAAAGAATTGTGACTGAACACCAAGGACACATGTTAATAGCAAGTGTAAACAGGCTCTTAATCTACATATCTACCTACAGTACCAGTCCGTCATTTGGATAAGAAAAAAAGAATAAAACTAAACGTTTTTGTACACAATACAAATGTGTTACTGGAGTATTTCTGAACCCATTGTCACATTTATCAGAGACCAGTCATTACTGGAGAGACAGAAGTTACACTCTATTGTGATAGCTGTCAAAATGCTAATCTCATTTTCTATGTTTTTCTTCTGTCTTAATTGTGAAAAGCAAAGCTGACCAAGAAAGCACTTCTTTTGTTGTGATTGTATTGTGGGGAAAAATAATTTTCACTTTTCAGAATTTGACAACAGCAATGGACAGTAAGCAAACAGAGATTAAAAAAAGTGCCATGTCCTCCTTATCATGCCATTTCATTTTCGTCTGTGACTGACTGTTGATTAGATTACTTCTACTCTGAACCCGTGTTTCTGCTATGTCCTTTAAGACGCTATTTATTTTATTTTATTTCATTTTTTGCTGTCTATCATTTCACAACATGAAAACTGAGGAAGAGGTTACTATTCCCTACAGGAAACAGAGGCTACACTCCACCAACTCAGCCGAGAACCAATTGACAAACAAAAATGACTCTTGAGGTTGGATTAATAATTTACTCTCTTAATTAAGTTTCTAGGTTAATTGGCAACACAAAGGCTGGTGACGTGCCAGGTGAACGCCCCTGAGGTTTCGGTCATGTGACGGGAAGCTGTGGTGCTATGCTGTGTATTTATAGACCAGCTGATCGACTACAGCACTGTGTGCTTTATGGGTTCAAAAGTCTTTAATTGTATTGGACATCATCTTCAATCTTAATTAAGTCGCATCTAAATTTGGAGATAAATGTTTTTAATTAATATTTAGGAAGAATGAAAGCTGGACGATGGCCAAATGGTGTGAATACACGTGTATCTGTGACTGCTGTCACATGGATACAATGTAGGTTATGTTGCTGTTATGTGACAGCAGTCAATGCTGAGCCTGCTCCCTCCCAAGCGTGGCACTCCCCACGCTACATCACCGAAAGTGTGCCACTCTCTTACCTTTTCCAGCACTCTCTGTCTCACATACTCACACCTATAAGCTGCATAGTAATACCCCCCCCCCCACACACCTTGCAGTATTGATCGCTTGCCAGAGGACACAAGGTCAAGTCGCACGGTGTCAATATTTAAAGCAGCACTCAGCACTGGGGACCTCTACCATAACCTCATTAATATGGGGGTCTGCTCTGCTCAAATACTCTGCTGGCGCAGAGAAAGGGCGACTTGAGGAGTGAGGAGGACTGCGCACCTACACACAAACAACTCACACAGAGACACACATACACACACGGTACCCTTTCACATGCAGAAAGCTGATGAAACACACAAAGAAATGATAGACATGACAGGATGTCTATGTGAGACGGCACAAATGTTGAACTTGCCCTCTTAGATTACATTTGTATTTCTTTTATATATGTCATGTACTTCTTGTTGAAACAGGATGTTGCAGTGGTACACAGCACAGTAATAGATCATCTTGAACTATAAACCAATGGCATGTCAGTTAAGCACAAAAAGACGGATTCACTCACAGGATTTGAGGGAAATTTCCGTACTTCTTAGTGTTAAGGTTTCCATCTCTTTATGCAGGAGAGGTTGCACTATCAAAGTTTCTCAAATTTCACTTTATTCCAACAGCTATACCCCGTAGAGTCTAAACTTGCAATGATTAATTGGCAATTATTTTGATAATCAATTAATCAGTTTGATTAATTTTCTAAGAAAAAGAAAATCTAAATTGTGTGGTTCCAGCTTCTTCAACCCTCTGACAGTAAACTGAATATCTGAGGGTTGTGGACAAAAGACACTTGAGGAAGTCATCTTGGGCCTTGGGAAACACTGATAAATGAATTTTCACCATTTTCTGACATTTTTAAAGACAACAACTAACAATGCCTGGTCAATTAATCAAGAAAATAATTAACTGATTAATCTGCAATTATAATAATTTTTAGTTGCAGCCCTTGTTGAGTCAGCATTCAAATTGTGTATATTGAGCCACGAGAACGGCACTGGCCCAATAATTAACAAATCAAATCAAGTAACTCCACCTCCATCGTTCCTGAGCGCCTCATGGTGAAAAACGTACCTTTTCAACTGGCCTCATACTTTTATATCATATATACACGCACACACTCACTCACACATGCAGAATCCTGTGCAGCTTTGTGCCTGACTACTTGTTTAATCACCCATTCTATCACTCAATCACTCACTCAATAACACAGTCAAAGAGGCCCTGAGGCTCCAACTGACAATGTTATTTTGATCAATTGTTATAGCATGTGTGTGTCAGTTCTGCCCTTCCTACCCCTCTGTTCCCGCTCTGATCTTATCTGTCTCCAGAGACTGTCAGGAGAAAGGCCCAGCTCCATCAACAAGGCTGATGTTGCTTGTACGGTCACCCTCTGTTGTTTTCACATACACACTCTTTCTCACATACGATCACAACAGTTCAGCTAAGATCAGCAAAGTGTGTGTCAACGAGATTTCTGTCAATCCTCCGGTGCTTCATTTACACTGCTGTCTGCACACGTGCATACACACACTAACAGGCGGCGCAGACACACTGCTCTCTGCGATAAGAGCAATGTTTGCCACTTTACAGATCTTCCAGTTACCATTAAAGATGGTTTATCTCCTGCCCTAACCCTCATTCACTCCTTTCGCTTGCACGCTGCCTCTCTGGAGAGAGTGATGGAGGTCACAGAGCCACAAGGGGAAAGGAGCGAGGCAGAAGCGAGAAAGGGAGAAAAAGCAAAGCACCAAGAGCTACTCCTTTATTTAGGAGGATATTCCATGATGAAACTACGTGTGTTAAAAATGTACATGCAGAATACTACACTGCCCTGCAGGCACAGCAATAACTACAGAAATGGTAAAGGCAGGGGAAAAATGTTCTGAAGTTCTGACTCTTAACTTTATCTTAATTAAATACTAATGACACTAAATCACCTAAATTTCATTACATGCACACCCTGAGGTTGCAGTTACTGCTACACCACAACTAAGCTAGGCTCATGTTTGCTACCTTTTAATAAGACTAATGTAGCTTTGGCTACTTCCTTCCAAATCATCTGATTGGTCGAGGTCATACATAAAGTCTTGGCTATCACTCGACCAGGACACGGTGAGAGTTTCTGGCGCTGTGATCATTAGATCTGACACGGTGACCACAGCGAAAGACAATAAAATCGTGCAGTCTGATCCAGGCATTCATCAAATGTACTCAGTTTGTCCTCACCTGTACTCCAGTGAGAAGCGGGTCAGCTCCGTGCTGTTGTGGATCCATTTAAACTCCAGTGGCCAGCTTCCTTCAGCCATACAGGTCAGCACCAGCCTGTTGCGTTCCAGATGGAGCTGGCTACGCACCGGCTCTGTCTTGAAGTAGGGAGGCACATCATCTGTGAAGAATAAAGAACGCAACTGAAGTTTTTCCTTTTTTTTACCGAGACATTTTGCCGCTAAACAAAGCGAAGGGAAACTACCTCAAAAAGCATCTGAATAAAGAACACCCACTCTTAAATCCCACACACATCCATGAACCCGGAGGCACAAATGTGCACATGAAAACACAGAGCAAAGAATGACAGGAGAGATGTGTGATCTTTAGGGATGAGAGAGAAAGAAGAAAATTTGTTTCATGGGAACTCATCTTTCATCCTGATAAGGTAGGCACAGATGAAGAGCAAACATCACATTGTCAAACTTCTGAAAAACATTTTGAACAGAAAGACTTGAACAGAGGGGCAACTGCAGTTGGTGCTTACATCTATCTGACTGTAACAGATTGTCGATGGTCAGATGCTAGGATCTCACCTAAGACAAAGTAAACTCTGCGGCATTATCGCTGGCTTGTAAACACCAAGCTGCCACGATCCAGATGGAAAACTCTCTCTGAACGTGTCCCATTTGGAGCTACCTAATCTCATGTTGCTTGTGTTGGGTGATCTTGACTTGCTCTGGGAGTGTCAGAGATGTCTGGCTAACAGGGAAGAGGGAAGCAGAGGCATCAAGTCATGATAGATTGCTCCTGCGTCTCCTGCTCGGTGTATTTGTGTGTCAGTAACTCATTGGCACAGCACACCACTTTCCTCCAAGCTAGACAGCGCAGACAGGAGAGGAGTGAAGCCGAGGAGGAGGCATGAAATCCTTTCACCATTCGTTCGCCTCCACTTCGTTTCGCTTTGTCTTTCGCTCTCTCTATGTTTCTTGAACACGCTCTGTTGAGTGTGAAGGAATGGATTGAGGAGGACCAGTGAGAACGTCTCCACAGGGTGATGCACACACTGAATGTGGCAACAGACACACATCGATTTTTCTATCTCAATCATGAAGCCTCACACACATACTGTCAAGGTCTCTTGTGGTTCTAATACCTCACCCTTGATAAATGATGTAAAAATGGAGAGCTTACTTGATGATCATTGTAAATATAGAACACATTAATTGGATGGTTGGATAATATAATTATCAAATTGACTGATAATCAGGCATTGAAATTAAACTGTCAAAATGATCTATAGTGCTGATATTTTGTTCTTCAATTTCAGCTCGACAAATCCACTGGAGGTACACTGATAAGAGAAGGAATGAGGAGGAAAATATGGGATGAAAGTTAAATAGAGTGAGAGACCATAGATGATTTACAAGCTTTTCACTTTCACTCACATATTCAGATTTGTTACTGAGGCTTCTGGAAGTATACGCTTCATTTGATGACAAGATTTCTCCCCAGGTGTTATTTCTACTAGTGCAAGATATAGTGCCAGATCATGAAGGTACACCACTTGGTAAAACATTTAGTTTCCACTTAATACTCTCATTCGAAAATACTGACAACTGATCAACTAGGAAATTCTTGTCTGCTATTGTTTTAATATTTAACTACAATTATTGATATAAATGGGTTAAACAACATATTGCAATAGAGTTCAACAGCACCACTAACAACAGCCTCCAAAACAGCCTCCTCAACAAAAACTGAACAACCTCCAGGAAGAAGGATCTTACTCCAAAATAGTACTATGCAGATTTAAATTAAAATTCTTTTGCCTTTGCAAATCAGAAATCCATATTCAAAATGGTAAATAATGAAGGAAATCAAGAGAAATTACAAGCATATGAAGAGCAGTTGTTTGCAGTTCAAAAGTGCATGACATATCTCAATGAGTCAATAATGAATATTCATAAATTCCAGCATATTTCTAATGCATATTCACAAGCAGTACTTCGGTTGAACTTCTGACTTTTGAGATCCTGAGCATGGCACCAGCCCATAGAGCAGCCGTCATGAATAAATATTTATAACAAATGGAAGAAGACAGGAAAGACTCAATAAAGTACCACACAGTATTGATCTGTCAGATTCAACTCACATCACTACCTTGCATTTTCAAGTTCAAAATTGTGCCCCTTTCCATCCTGACTGTGCCGTGCTCTGTTAAAATCTGATCCCTTAAGCTAGTCAAACATGAAGAAAGGCTCCACACAGCAGAAGCATAAAAAGCAGAGCCAAAACACAGACACGGCTAATCAGAAAGTCACACTGTGAAGTGAAGTCTCTGTCAGTGCAAAGAAAGAATTCACAATGAGCTAGAAGAAAAAGGAAAACTTAGGTTAGTGATATAAGAAAAACGGCGAGTGAAAATGATATATGAGAGAGCAGCGTGGCAGACAGCGGACGTAACAGATGCAAGATAGAGATAAAATGTAAAATAGACTCTGAGGTGCCTTCAGAGTAGTACTGCCTGGGCATTTCCCAAAGCAGTGTGGGCTAATTCTATGCCTGGAACAGAGAAAGATAGGCTGCAAAAATGAGGGAGATTGAGATGTGCAATAGTGATTGGAGATGGCCGAGACTAATTGTTCCCTGGCGATGTGAGCCCTGCGTTTATCTTAGATAGGGAGATAAAAGAGAACGAGTGGGGGAGGCAGAATAAAGAGGGAGAAAGGGAAAGAGACAGGCAGCAACGCAGTGAGAGGGAGAGAGCGGTATGCAAAGAAAACATGAGCGGGCATACCGTATCATCCATACACAGATACTCATTTACCCAGAGGAAGGTGTGAGGCCAAAGAAAACATTGATCACTGATGAGTATCTCCAGTAGCCCCTCTCATTAGAGGTCCATGAGAGCTCATCAGTGATATCTAACTGTGAAATCAGTTCACGCAGCAGGAGAAAAACACTCTGGGCAAGTGCGAAAAATCAGAAAATTTCAAAAAATACTACCATTACTAACAATAATAATAATGGTGATGCAGTTAAGGCTGTGCTATGGTTTGGGTGCTATGTTGGTTATGTTTCCCTGCCAGCAGCGAACCAACTCCTGAACAACTCTTTTTGTTTCAGCTGCTACATTTCACAAGCTATGTAAGTCTATTAAGTTAACAAAATAAACTCACAAACAAGCATATCAAACAGAAAATAACCATACGCCTACTGACATTAGATTTATCTTTCTCTGAGCTAAAACTAGCTTAACTACTCTGACAACAGCTTTATTCAAACGCGACAGAGACAAAATAAAACTCACTGAAACCATCTTGGTTAGTCTTTCCACTGTCCCAACAATCTCCAACGCCGGTTTGGTCGAAATAAACCTCAACTGACCCAGTCTGATGTTAGAATATACTGGCTAAAAGCTTATCCCTGCTGCCTCTTTACACTGGATAAGCGCTCTGAGCTAGCCTGTCGCTAGGCGACTCATTCTTCCATAGCAAACTGTTAAAAAAAAAAAATCAGACCAGCGAAGTCAAACGCCGATAGCTTATATATTCATCCAGTTTCTCTACCAAAGCTGCGCTGGTCGATATTTTTGTGTCAACAATGGATTAAATGAAAAATAACTTAGTTAGACTTGACACTTGAGCGCACACTTTCGCGCAAAAATATGAGCGTGCTAGTAACTAGCTAGCTACAACTCGGGCTCGAGAGGCTCCCAGCTAGCTAGCTAATATGCCGACCGGGCTAGCCCGAAACTCTCAACAATATACAAGTACAAAATGCACACTTTTCTCTCATAATGAACAACAGCCAAGTAGGAAACATTGCTAACAGCATATGTTTGCATGTTGAATACGGTAATTACCTTAAACAGCCAGGTGAAGCGGGATTGAATGACTACCTCACAGCTCTCTCCTTCACTCGCCTGCATCGTCAGGGTGAAGAGCGCCACAAGCTCACCTACTGGCGCCTCGAGGCATTACCAACAGATCATCGCACAATTAACCCACAGAGACAAGGATCTACTGGAGCACACATTTGCATCACAGGCGACACATTCTATAAACTTACCAGTACAATAGTTAAATAACCGTGACAAGAGTTAAAATATCTGCTCATAAGAATTTAGAAAAATAATTATATGTTAGAGCGAATTGTTCTTATGTGTAACACAACCGGAGGGAGTATAAATGAGGCAAGTGCTTCAGGGTATCAGACCGAGATGACAGCTGTTTACAGATGCAATTAAGAATTTACTCACCTATAGGATTATAGATTCATAAAGATGTGACCATCACATAACCAACACCTCTCACCCTAAATGTAGAACACATTGTAAACTACAGTCATTGATAAATGAGGCTTAGGTAACATAGGTCTACTCTATCGCCTGTTTCATGCTACAGACATGACATAAAATGCAGGATCACACTCACAATAAACAACGAGTTCTAATGCATTTCCAAGGAACATGAACACAAATGCAACTCGAGCTTCCACTACGCAGCTATGTGTTTTCTTTGCAACACAAAGCAATTATTGTGCGATGGAGGCCCCTCATTTGCATACAGCACAGCTCATGCCAGAGGACGCTCCCTGGGGCCATGGCCCGGCTCGACTCAAAGGGGGCATGTGTTTGTGTGTGTGTGCAGGTTAGTGTGTCAGACGGACACTCACAATCCAGTCTGCACAGTCAATTAAATCATCTTTCTCATTAATGAGAACAGTGCCAGGTACAAATGCCTGGCCTGGGGTGAGAATTCATAATTGTGAAGAACTTGGAGAATTCATTTCTAAAATAACAAGAGCTATAGTCTGGGATATTTCTCCTATTTCCCTCCTTATAAAGGTCAAAACAGCCCTTTAAATTCTCCTCACCTCCGTCAGTCTTTAGGCTTTAATGTAATGGAATGGAAATCTTTTTTTTTTTTTAAAATGAGGCAACATGAAACACGTTTGGAATAATTAAGCTGGAACATTAAGAAATACTTGAAATTCAATCATGTTTCTCCAGCATTTGAACCATGAAGTCTTCATTTTGTTTGCTCTCTGTTCACTGTTGCTTTCTGACTTCAGGCGAATCCTTTCAGAGGACTGATGTATGCTGCTTTTGCATGATAATGCACCTATGACCTCAGACAAAGGCTGTCTTACCCTGTACTCAGGATTGTCAGTGGATTTTCTTTCTCGATGAACAAAAACACATTGGACTGAAGGTAATGCAGGCTGAATAGTGGCTAGATGTGGTACAATAATGTCACCAGTTGTGTTCCTTGTCCATTGTCAAAGAAATATCCTGTTAGAATTTTCCTGAAAACACATCTAAACACACCTGAGTTCTTCCCTATATGTCTGAGAGTTTGCCAGCTTCGCACATGACAGTTTTCTCAGCTTTAGTGAGCCTAATGCAAACCACATGGCTGAGTTTTCACAGATAAGTCGGGCTGTCGACACACACAGGCTACTTTCCAGTTCCCAGAAGGCTGTGGTGCTGCGGTGGCAGCCATGAGTAGCAACCTCCCTCCCAGCCCAATCCTCAGGGGCCCAGTGCTCCTGGACACAGCATACATATTTCAGCTGCAGCCTGAGGGTCCCACACACATACATGCACACACAAACACACACACACACACACACACACACACACACACACACACACACACACTCACGTGTACACAGGTGCATGCTTATTATGCTTGAATATCAGAAACTTACTCACTAGCGTTGATAGACACACCCAGCAATACATCAACCACAGATGTGTGTCTGGATGTGAATGAGTATTTATGTGTATGTGAATGCATGTTTGCTTATGTATACAGAATGTGTGTGTGTGTGTGTGTGTGTGTGTGTGTGTGTGTGTGTGTGTGTCATTCTTTTGATGGCAGGTGTCTAAAATGTGTATGTTTGTGATGGTGATGTGGATGGAAGTTTGCTGGTGGTCTAACTGAGCTGCTAATGGCCCCGCTGGGTGTGAAAATCTGTTCTACTGTCTGTCTTTATTTAGCACACTGGTCTGGCCCTCTTGCTGTGTGTGTGTGTGTGTGTGTGTGTGTGTGTGTGTGTGTGTGTGTGCGTGTGTATGCAGGATGAGAAATGGAGGTGCTCCAAAAAGTGCCAGTGTGTATATGCGGGCACACAACTGTACAGCCTGTGTGTACCTGTTCTGTGTGTGTGAGAGCGGTTTGGCAGACATGTGTGTGTGGATGCGTGTGTGTGTGTGTGTGTGTGTGTGGGTGGGTGTGTGCCGACTGATATTTTACTCATCCCTGAGAGACACTCAAACCAAGGCCAGCTGCTGATCTCCACTAGCCTGTGTCCATACACAGGACATACATATTGTATATGGTATGCAGATTATACTGACCCAATCAGCTGTTGACTATTCTGTTCACACACACACACATATCCATAACGCATCCATACATACACGTACAAGTGCTCAAACACACAAATTTTGCCCCAGCACACAGCTTTTGGCACATCTCCAGCGTATTACTGTTGGACCTTTTTGTTCCATTCATGGCTCAGTGACGCCTCCTCCTCCTCCTCCTCCTTGTCGCCTGTAGCACTGCATTTCCTGTGAGACCACATTGTGGGCACTAATTTCGACTCTTGCTGGTCTTCCAACGCTGCAGATCCAAAGACCCCTGCACAGTCTAGACTGACCCTCAGTGGGCAAGAGAAAATGACCAAGGCCACCACTTCATTAGTGTTTATTATCTATGTCTCTTTATTTGGCATTTTTATTTACTCATGTTATGGAATAAGTGTTGATGCAGTCAGGAAAAAAATATTAGGGCTCACAAGATGACAAGATGAACAAGAACAGAAGAATAAGCATATTTACCCTACGAAAAGAATCTGGCTGCAGCGACCTATAATATACAATATATATGATTCTGAAATGAGCCAAATGAGCACTTTGGTATATTGTGATGTTAATACGTTTACATAAGATTTTGAAAGCGGAACTTAAACTTTAACCAGTACTTCTGCACTGTACCGCTACTACCTTCACTTCAGCAAAAGATCTGAATACTTCTTCCAGCACTGAAGTGGACGACACAGAGGCTACCTGCATTAGTTTGACACGAGAATCAAATCTGAATCTTCAAAAGTTTGAAAGCTGATAGAATTCACATTTCTGTCCTCCTCTGCTCTCATCTCCTCCGGTGTAGGGATAAGACGGCGGTGTCTGGCCACAATCAATCAGAGAAGCTCAAACATTAAAAGCGTCTACCTCTTTAAACAGCCTGGGCAAAGAGCGGCGGCAGTCATAAATCTATGAGCTAACCTTTAGCCACGACAGGCTAAGCTCTCAGCTTGCATGCTTACCTTTATCACTTACCACACAGCAATCCATTCCCACCTCCAATAATGACTTGCAAAGCTAGACTAAGCAGCTAATGCTGTGAAACTGAGCTACACAAAGAAAAAAAAGTTTTAATACACAAGTGTGGGAAAGATTATGCACTATAAAAACCAGAGAAAATATGATTTAATGTATGCCAATACATGGCTTCTCGGTTCCTGTTACTTTTGTGTAATTGCCTTTTTCTCCCACATGCAAATTTGTATATATGTGTTTAGGAATGTGTGTGTGTGTGTGCGCGCGTGCTCAGGAGCAAGCTGGTTTAATTTCCCACAAGATCCAAAAAGAAAAATCTCCTTAGTGCTGAAGTGTGGTGCACAGTACACTGAGCATATTATGCTACTATGTTTATGGAGGCAAATCAATTCCTGTATTATGAGACACAATAAAGCTGAGAAGCATCTCATGTGTCTGGATCATATGGCTGAAAATCCTGCATGAAACATCCCTGCAGATAACCTTCACTATGCTCCACTGAGGTCCTTATACACTAAAACAGGCAGGATTTAAGCCCATATCTTCCATCCAAAATTAAATGTACCATTTTATTCAAATGTATGTCAGAGGAGATTTTCTTTGCATCAGGACTCTTGCTCAGACACCACTAGCGCTGTGTGAGGAAATAAGTGCAGTCAGAGGAAAATAAATGAGCAAACACACAGTCAAAACACGCACACGCACGCACACAACTGTACGAGACAGTACGCATCAGTGACCTGGCTAACCCGCGGCTTAGGGATGGGGTGTGTCTGCAGTCCACCCCTGGCCTGCTGAAAAATTAACGCAGTGGAACAATGTTCTTCAGTGCTTAATAATGGATGGGCAGGTTACAGCAGGAGAATCACAGACAGAAGAAGAGAAAAGAGGAAGCTACTTTTCCTATCCTTCACTTCGTCTGTAGACTACACCAGCTGACAAGCAAGGGGGCACGTATGCAAACTAACACACACACACACACACACAGGTGTTGCAAGTGTTTGCCAAAACGCCAACTGTTTGTCGAGCCAAGTTCAACGTGAGACTGAATTGAAGCGAGTGTTGCTCATGTGACGATGACACGTCAGCCACAAAATAACACATCTCTCACTCGTCTTGGCCGCCATTTATTGTGCATCAGTCAGCCAAGTCACGTGGGGCGGATTTATTATTATCGGACAACAATATTATCAGTGAACACTCTGCGTGCAAATATACTGTGCAAATACAAACCGCAGTGCAAATATCAGTGATATTTGGAGAGATGCCAAATAGCAATTCCCCCAGGTGGGTGACTTAATCAGAGCCCACAGGTGCATGCAGCAGAGTTGCAGCACTGGCAGAACAACAGTGGGTAGAGCGGGAACTGTCTTGTTGCAAAGGGTGCGTTTGATTTATTCTGAAGAGACAACTGCCTGAAAATGGCTCGCAGGTTTTCCACATAAAAGTGCGAAGAAGGGAACTCCTGATGCTGAGAGTAAAGTATTAAGGTGGGCACTACATATCCAGTAATGCAATGTGTGCAAACAACTACAGCAGTGGTTTGATGGAAAGTGTTTGTTAGGGGTGTCAGCTGAAATAATATAAATAATGTTCAAGTCAGACACCACAGAGTCACAATCATCAATAATCATGAGCATTAATATTCCCTGCAGCAAAAATCTCTAATCTCTCAATTATCTGTCTGAATTGAATTATTAAAGAAAGACAGGTCAGTGTACGTATGAACGAATGCATGACTCGATGCAGGATGGAGTGTGCAAGCTTCCCAGCTGGATGTGTCTGATCAAAAAGTTCAGTTGTCTGCTCTGTGCCACAGTTCAGTTTACTCAAAAACAGAGAAATGTCAGAACACAAAGCAGGAAACGACTCAAAGCGTTCATGGCTGCAGCTAATGCGTCGGCCATCGGACGAGCCAGGCTGTTCCTCAGTCTTTCCAGATTGCACGGTCCTTTGTTAGCTCATCAGTTAACTTCATTAGTGGGAGTTTACTCGGCTGTCATGGAGAGAGCTCAGTGGTTGCTGCAGAAAAAGCTAGTGAGATAACTTTGTCAAACTTCTGTCTCCAAGGTCAAGACTGAACTTTGACTCTCATGTGCTCTGTTATCTAACGTTAACACAGAGCACCAATCATTTCAACTAAAAGTCAGACCTGTAAATAATGTTTAAAAAAAAAGTTACATATGCCCTTTAAAACTTTCTCAAAATGATAATACAGATTCATTAAAAAGAACGCTTTACAGGGGATATTTTCGGGATAATTGTCTAAATTGCCACTCAGTGACTTACTGTCACTTAGTGGAAGATTGGTGCAGGTCAATATGCACAGCATTTGATAGCTGAGGTACTTTGAAGGAGAGGCCATTATCCACCATCTCTCCCCATTCAATGCTTGTTCACTGTTGAGTACGGCAGGAAACAATTCCACTTCATGGCCTTGTTAGAAGGCTTTTAATGTACTAGAATGGTATTTTTAGTCAGTCTTTGTTATTACCGTGTAGCAGCTGTTTGTCGGAAAGAAGGCGAGTTTAGATGCCTCAATAAATGTTGTTTTAACATTGCTTCCTGTTTTTTTTTACTCTCTTCTTTACCCAAATTGGCATCTCTCCTCTTATGGTCCTTTATTTTTGCCTGTGTCTCCTAACAACGATACAAAATTCACCCCGCACGGTGAACGTCATGCATGACTTTATTTCATTGTTTATTTAACTGGGACATGCACAATACATTTATTGCACCAGATATAGCTAAAAGCTAATTTCCACGTGTAGTCCCTAAGTGAAGGCCACTCGTGGTCAGTTGTGTTCATGTGTGTGCGTGCATGGCTGTGCATTTGAATGCGTGTGTATCTGCGCATACATCGTATGCTTAAGAATGTGCGTGTGTCCATCAGTCTGTTTATCTGTGTGCAGCCATGCATGCCTTAACGCAAACAGCAGGTGCGCACTCGCACACGAATGTCTTTTCTGCACGCGCACACACGCATGGTGTGCCGCTGGGATCTTGACAAAGTCTCCACACAAACAGAGCTGCATGCGCACACACGTCGCCCACCTCATCCATCTCATCCCTGTCTCTGTCGGCGGCATTCTGCTCATCCTCTGCCGCTCACACTGCGACAAAGGCATATACATACAAACAAGGAGACCCCCCTCTGTCCCCTTGTGACACACGCAAACACACACACACACACACACACACTGTAAGCCCCTGCTTCACCTCCCCGGGATAAATGTGATCATTGCTCTGTCCCCTTTGTACTCACCTAATGAAGGGCATGTCTTAATAAAGCCAAGAGAATGGATGGGGCTGGTTTCACTGCTCAGCAAGCCAATTAGCTTCTTCTTACCTTCTCCCATACATTTTTCTCTGACCTCCTGCTGTGTCCCTCTCACAGTAATCATGCTTGGTTCGCTTTGCTTTCCCATCTGATTGCTTCCACTGAGGAGCTATTTATAAGTGGTCGGAGATCCAAAATGGGGGCGAAGGAAGGAACACAAGTGGAGTAGTTAAGTAGACTAAATGCTGGGTTATGTCAAGCCAAGTTTTTCTTGTCTTTCTTTTCCTCCATTATTTTTCGTGCTAAAAAAAGTTAATTCTTTACTTATTAAGAGAGGGGTCATAACTGCTGGTCAAGGGTATGTGTTTAACTACTGGCACAAAAGCTCTGCTGTCGTCTTTCATACTGCTGCAGGGGTCAATGTTTGTTCCTTTTGTGCACGGTTCTTTGTACTATACTTAAACGGACAAAGAATAAAAGCTCACTGTATTCAGAGGAAACCGTAATCTGTCATTAATGAGCTTTCAATTTAGGTATTATTTGTGATCAGGACACAGTGTATTGTGCCAGTATGTCCAGGTCAAAGGAAAGAACGAGAGAAAGAGCATAAAACACAAAAGGGGAGGACGAAAAGTGGGTTGGAGGAGCGGAGGGATGATAAGGCTGGAGGTACAAAAACATTCTCTAAATGCTAAATTGTACAATAAAGTCCAAGGATTATGTGGTGGAGGAAAACAAGGGTTTTATTTACATCACTGCACACAGAAACTCTTAAGCCAGAAGCCTTATTGGACGGGTATTAGGACTGGATATTTTGTTGTAAAGGGGCTCAGAGGCAGCGGGCAGAGAGCAGGGTTTCTACTGTGTCCCATGCCAGTTTACTGTGAAATTATGCCCAATACTCTGCAATCTGTCACGGCAACATCAAGGTAGCCAACAAGTAGCAAACTCCTGCGTACAGCATTCATGATCTTTGTTATTTTAACACAATAACTCATAAAGATTAAAGAGGTGGAGAGAGAAGAGAGAGAGAGGACAGGGAGGCAGAGCAGCACCTGATGCGTGAGAAACACTGCAATGGGAGGCATTGAAAGGTCTTTTTTCGTTGTTAGCATGTGTGTAATGTCTTATTCACTGGCTTTCTGGCTTCTAAGAGCAGAACTCACACAATATTCGAACATCACAAACTATAATTGGATTTAGCTGTTTTCCACGGCATCCCAATCCCTCCCAAATGCACCCAAAGCATTAATGCTCATGTAGACATGCTAATAGTAATAACTGACAATATGAGGAAATAATAAAATGTAAATCACAGAGAAAAAAAATGGTGCTGAACAGGGGGACATTACATATGCTAGAACACACTGTGACAGCTACGCAAGTAGAAAACATTCATGAAGTCAGTGAATGGACTCAGCAGTTACATAGCAACACCTCTAAAGTTTGCTAAAATTAGCCACCATAAATTACAGTACTGGTCATACCGGACCAAGTGATCTATACTGTATAGCAGTAAAATGCCTGAGAGTATTCAGCCCAGCATTTTATTGATTATGAATTCAACTTTTCTTTTGTAAAAAGCACCAATGTGTTTTTCAAAGGTCAAAGTCTCACTTTAAAGTGCTCAGTGGAAATTTAAACATCTCAGCAGCCGATGAAGGTCCAAAGCTTCACAATTTTGCCTCTCATTCACCAATTCACACACACACACGCACACACACGCTTCTGACGCAGCCTGACTTTGAACTTGACTCTGAAATACAAAAGAAAAAAAGATGGGTAGTGGTCTGGACTGTTTGTGCTCTAAAGTAATTGATCTTGAATGGAGATAAATAGATCTTAATTGAAGGTGTTAAATTAGGTCTGATGATGACAGGGAACGTTTCGGACAAGCTGCAGGCAGGTTGCAGGCAGGTTTTCGTGATGAGGAATACTTTGAGATTCTCCCGAGCTGAATTAAGCAGGACGGCACAAATGTTTTGAAGTGCTTATCCAGACTGAGGCTGCTGTCTAAAGCCAAGAAACATCAACATTTCTACAATATTCATACTCCATAAAATATCCCCGTAACAGATATAAATGATGTAGCATGTTGGAAATCTGGCAGAAGCAACCTAATATGAGTCAGTGGGGATTTTCCTTTTGGCTTTCAACTGTAAGAAGTTTCCAGAAATCAAGATCTGAATGTCCTGGAGACAGTTAGGAAGGTCACTCAAGAGCCGCTGTGTGTGCATAATAAACACAATAAAAGCAAAGGTGAAGCTGATGGCTCAGAGGGATCTAGAACTACGTGCTGTAGCCAAAGCCTGTCGACTGCTAACGCTTTGAGGAGCACAGTTTTGGTTTTGTGGCGGCTGCATGTCAAACTTGATCTGAACTTTCTAAAAAAAGATCTTCTCATTCATAGAAATCACAAGTTCATCGACAGCGAGCTTAGCGCACAGCTCTGTGAGAGTTTCGAAGTGGGTATGAAAATGTTTATTACTGGGATTCGGTGATGTTTTTTATTCAGTACAAGTTGAGCTGGAACATTTTTTTTCTCAGCGCAGAGGCAGTAAGGTCTGTTTGTGGTGTGGAAAAAGAAAAACTTCTTTAAAAACCTACAAGAAAGATGTGTCTGAAGGCCAGGTGAAAAGTTTAATCTTTTTTTTCATACTTTCTGTCAACACAGGAGCAGAAATTGGATTGAAAAGAGAGGTTTTACCCAAACTGAATTTCCGCTGGTGTGGTATCCTGTCTGATACAAAATGCTTTGGAGTAAAAAGAAAAGAAATGAAGACCCAGAATTTAAAGAGGACAAACAGCCTCATGAAATTTAGGATGAAAGTCAGCATGAAAGATCCTTATTTAATCTCTTTAATAAAACACTAAATCAAACTCACTGAATACTTGTGTATTGTGCGAGCTGCTTAGCAACCTCACAATGACACAACTACAGCGGACTTATTCGGGAAAGGTGTTCCCATCTCCGATTAAAAAAATATCTTGCGAAGTTCAGCTTTTACCAGCTTTTATATGTTGACACGGTAAGTTCCAGGATCGGAAAAACTTTTTTTTACACTTGCTTGAGGTGGTTTTTGCCTTTTTCAAAGGTGCTAAATGGGAGATGGAAACACCTTTGCCGAAAATGTTCTGATGTTGCGAACATAAGTCAGACAACGAATGAATTGTGTCTGCTAGAAAACCCAAAGAAGAAGAAGAAGAAGAAGAAGAAGCTGTTTCCGCTGTCGTTGCCCGGCTTATTCCCATAACGCTCTTTGTTTTCATAGTCTTCATCTCTGGACAGCATGAAACATGGCAAACACTAGCTGACATGAATGAACATTCTTCTTCTTTTACTCTTTTTATTACAGCCATGCGAACTGTAGCTTATACCACCACCTTCTGGTGAAACTACACTTCTCATAACTGAGTTTATTTGCTTCAAACTGGTTGATCGAAATGCGCCGAATTTGCTTTTTTCTCTTTTGCAACATTTCAAAATTTCACTTACAATTTGCTTGACAATCGATGGGAACAAGGCTCAAACAATTCATTTAAAATGATCTAAAAAAAAAATGGAGAAACACAGTGAGGAGAGCAAACAAACACACCTGCAGCTTCGGCTGCGTTAAGTATCAAATTCAATAAAGTTTCCTGCAGCCATACAGTAACTCTCCAACAGCTACAGGCGCTGGTGTCAGGACCAGGAAGTGGCAGCTCGTCTCCTTCCAGTTTACCAAATAATTTTCTCTCCCTCCATTTTCTTCAACCCTCATGCGCAATCTCTGTCTCGCTCTTTCTGGTGACAACCCTGCCAGCGCCACACTCAGGTGACTGACAGCTTCCTCAAATGGAAGTGTATTGGCTCTGCCGTGATTGACGGGTTTGCCTCCCACCTCCGTAACCATGTCTGCCATTGTCTGATGAGCATCTGTCTAAAAGTGGACACTCAAAACACACACTCAGCCACTCCACTGCTCTTAGGGAGCTATTCTGCTCTGCCACTTTACGGAGTTATAAAAAAAAAAAAAAAATAGTTTTCCCATTCAATTTATGTAAGATGCACTCCACCTTACTGCGCCCGTTTTCCATCATACTGCATAATGTCCCAGCAGTCCTGAAGAAACCTCACACACACCAGGCCTGCCAATCTGGCGGTATGCTGACCCGAGCCAAAATTTATATACTAGGCAGCCATATCTGTGCTTTCATTGCACTCATGAAACAAAAAACATATATTGATTCTTTCTCTTGGAACTAGAAATTCAGAGCTTTTTTTATTTGTGTAACTCCTACTATGAACTGTGCCGCAGGCATTACATTTAGTCCTGAAAAACAACCCCAAAAAAAAAAAAAAAACAAAGTATGATGATTTATCAGGATCCTAATCTGCCTTAAGCCTGCAAAACCACATAATTCCCCTTTGAGAGTTAATGCCCATCAGTGAAAGAAATGAGAAAAAAGATTTCATGTCATTTACAGTTCTGCACGAAGCGGCCAGTTCAGCTGCACTGCTCGGAGAAAATGAGTTTGCCCTCGTGCTCTGTATCGGTGCCACATCGTGGTATCCAATTCACAGTGGAGTAACAGACTGAGATAAAGCCAATGCTGGAGGCCAGTTTGGGTACCACTGTGTTTATGAAGAGGCCATATGAACGCATGAAGCACTGAATCCTAATGTGTAGGTTGAGTCTCAGTAAGAATTTTCCCTGTTGCACATAACACACAGGTAGAAAAAAGACAAGTAAATGACAACTAGATTGTGCATTCAGTTCATCAAAACGTCTTCATAACACACTTATTATGAGTTATAGCTTGTTAGAAAATCCTCACTTCCCTTCGCTGCAACGTACACACCAATTGAACTTCTTTCTTGATGGCTTCAGCAGGCCGGTGATGAATGGGCAGCGGCGCCGCACGCTGCATTCAGACGAGTCCTGCAAACCTCCCTGCCTAATGACACTGCAAAGAGGGCCGAGGTTGGCCCATCCATCAGAGGTCCTGCGCTCATCACCGTCTCCGGGAAGATCACAACCTCGTCGTGCGACGCGGGGCTTCACCTGTCCTTTACCCATCCTAAACTCGCTCTCCATTTTCTTTTACAAGTGACCTGCTGCCCTTGCTCCATTTGTGTGCTTTTCCTTCGCCGTCCCTCCTCCTCTCCACAACTCTCCATCCTTTTACCTCTGCGCTTATCTCACCTTCCATTTAACCCTCTCACGTCACCCTTTCATTTTTCAAATAAACACCTGCCGTTTCAGATCAAAAGCACCTTACATTACTTATCTTTGTAGCTCTGCCCATTGGCACTATTGGACATGTCAACACTGTACTCACCTAATTAACTGCTGAGACCTCAGAATAGACCCTTTTCATGCCATAGCAAGTAAAGCACAGGTGTATCTATCATTAATGATGGCTGCATTCCACTTAGACGAGGTCCTGGTATTGTGTGTGCTGGCTCACTGGAATACCAGAACTAATGGAACTGACAATTACCTCCATCAAGAAGGTTATGTTTGCTTTTTTTCATTGGCTTGTTTGTTTGTCTGTCAGCAGGATTACAGTAAACCTACTCGCCCGATTTTTATGACACTTGGTGGAAGCGTGTAACATGGGCCAAGGAAGAAACCATTAAATCTCAGAGGTGAATACATGAATCATTTTCCACTTTTGTTAACATTGTGAGATAACGAATTTTGGCCTTGGTGGAATGAACATCAAACATTTTGATACAGCAGGTGTTAATTAAGTTCAACAGTGAGAAAACATCACCAATTACAGACATATGATGACTCATGGGACCTTCAGTCTGGACCTCTGGAGTTGTTGACACATGCAGATGCTCAAACTTCAGACAGAAAGCTATCGTTATGGAGCACTCAGTGGTTTCATGGGAGAACCGGTACAGTTGTAACTAAGGAGTGGCTTTGGACACATAAACACACATATCATGCAGCTAATTATACTCTTAAATCCAAATGTGAATTTCATAAACAGTGGCCGCGCTTGCAGAACTGCCTGTGATAGAAGAGCGGACTGTTGGCCTTGAGCTCTCCGAGCGCCTTCTACAGTCGCTGTTAATGTTATTAATTCCACCTGTGCTTTTCCTGCAACAACAAGCCGCAATGAATGTTGTGAAAAAGGCAGCACCGCTAATTCAGGAGGTGGTCTAATGTATCTAAGTACATTTACACAAGTATAAATTCAAGGTACTTGTACTTCATTCGAGTATTTCCATTTTATGCAACGTTATACTTATATTTCACTAAATAATAGGGAAATATTGTACATTTTACTCCACTACATTTGCCTGATAGCTACTAGTTGCCTTTCAGATCACAATTTTTCATCCACCTCCTCCACCCATAAAGGAACCTTTAGTGTTCCTTTATGGGTGGAGAAAATTCTCCACCTTCTTCAGCTAAATAAACTACTTAAAAAACCCCCTTGGATCAGCAGGACACTGCATCGCCGCACAGCTGAAAACAGGTTTTTCTGAGCTCATAAAAGATATATATATATATAT